>JANKOE010000206.1:17368617-17385586 GCA_026284465.1 Erythroxylum citrifolium | reverse complement strand
CTGCTCATGAAATCAACATGGTAAGATATTTTTCTTTCTTTAATAAGCATATTTGGCTTTCTACGGATGATTTGAATTTGTACATGATTGGCTTATGGGAGAGGACGCATGTACTCTTCAGAATCAACATGTGAGGGTTGTTAACGTTTGTGCTTGTTGGTTTCATAAATAATTGTATTCATACTTATCTTGTTTTTCTTTTCAGATTATCACTTTTGATAAGTATGATGTTCAGGTCATTTTAATCATAGGGATGTGCGGTAAGTTGATGACTGAATTTCATCTACTTCACACATGACATGGGATTTATCTGATCCTAGCCTTTGTATGTATCTTTTAATATCTAAACAAAAGATTAGGATCACTATAGAATACAAAAGTTTAAATAATAATTGAACTTAGAGTTAGGTTATTTTCTCAAACCTGTAAGAAAGAGCCTTCCAAATAGAGTTTCTTGAATCCACCCTTCTTGTTCACGTTATCATACAAGTGAAAAAGGTCAAGAGATTTCTAGTATTCTTGTTAGAGTCGGACTTAACAAAAAGATTGTACAACGAAAAGTCATAAACTTGGGCACAATATAATTTTCATAATCTAACATAAGGTTATATGACTTAGTCTCATCTTTTATGGTGTTTTATTCCTATTACAATTAGATTATATTTTGGCTCAAAGTTTTTAGTGACTAATGTATTTATGCTAGTTATTTAGAGCTCAATAGGAGAGGAGCTTTTGCTGAAAACTTCATTGTTTAAAGAATGTTTCACATGTCAATTTTCAAATTACATTATCACAATTAATTGTGATGCATATATGGTGATGATATCACCTTTGTGCAACTTTTATTTGTTAATCTGATAAAGATTCTAATACGGGCATAACTTATGTATCTTTGACAATACTAAAACATGTTTTGAGATTTTCTTCGTGCTGTTAATTCTTTTTTTACTGTGTTGTGTAAGCAGCAAAGTCATGCACCATATTTTACAAAGAAGCATTGAAGCCTGGGAGTTAATATGTTCTCTTGTTCTTCTACTGCATTTTCTTTTCATTTCCTTGTAAAGGCTTAATTTAATGAATAGGATGCTGTGAAATATATTTCGTCAAGATATGATTTCCAGCAGAACAAAAAGAATGTTTTGCCCCTATTTCATCATTCTTTAGTATTGCTTTATATAAGACTTCAGTTTAAACCATGCTACCGTTAGTTATTGTGGATTTTGGAATTTGTTCGTATTATGTATGGGGGGACATATTAGAATAACATTTGAATCACTCTAGTCTCAACCAATAATTTAAGTTTTTTAATTAAATACTTTCTGTAAATCAAAAATAGGAAATGAAATCTTCACATTAAATAGTTGGGTCTGTAAAATTTTGGGAGATATATCATTGTTTTCCTATGGCACTTTTTAAAATTATTCTGAGAATCAATCTTGTGTTAGTAAAACAAGACTTGAATCAAATTCAAACTAGTATTCCTGCAGATATCATGATATTCGATCAAACAGAACATCTCAGGAGTTGTGCAGTGGTGCCATTTGTACTCTCAGAAGCTGATGTACAATATTGTGTTAAGCTAATATAGGTAGTATAATGTATAGTGTCTTGTGCTATTGATCTTACATATATTTCTATGAAGACCTTAGTAAAAGATCCCATATTTCACCCTGCATAACAAAATCACTCTTGGTTTTCAAGAACTTAATCGGCCTTTTCAATTTGTTTCACTAGTGTAATTGATGTGGATGAGTCTATCATGGTCATAAAGATTCACTTTTTGTAATGTATATAAATATGGTGATTTTTTATAATTTCTAATTCCACTTTATTGTTTATCTTTTCCTTTCCTAATTGATAAGTTGGTGGAATTAAAGTTGATGAATTGAATGTAATGTTCCTGCGTTTTCTTGTCAAAGCAATTCTGGATATTTCTTGATTAAGAATGATTGTCGATTTCTTAACTTGACTGGCCATTTATTTGCCTTTTTTTTTACGTTTTCTATTTTAGGTCAGTATCAATATTTTACGCAAGTATAGTGGACCTGTTGATATTTGGCTATCAATGTTGTTTGCTATTACATCCAAGGGACACATTGTTTGCAAAATGAGCATACTTCTAGGAGCTTCCACGCAATGGCAGCACACTCAAGCCAGTGGATTTGGTATGTAATTCTGAAAGAATGGAGAGGGAACAATTGTCAACCTTCTCAAGTTGTTTTTGTAGAGCTTTAGATTTTGGAAAAGCAGCTCTGATGCTTTTGGTTTTCATTTGTTGTGACTTCTTCTCAGTTGAATCTCACTTTGTAGTGACTAATTACTACAGGTTTCGCAAGCTTTTTGTATCATTTTCCAACTACACTTACGTGAATGCACTGAGGAAGATTAACTATGGAGTTTGAGGGATATTTTAAAGAATCTATCAGTTCCGTCTGCTTTCAATCTTATTTTGGTAATTTTCTACTGAGGGCACAGATTAGTTAATATTGATGACTGGATGGTTTATTGTTTCAGTTTTATGTAATCGTACAGATGCAGCTTGTTACACAGCGCTGGTAGTATTTGAGGGGGAGCATATACAGTTATTTGTTTTTCATGGACAGAAGAAAGAGTTTATGATATTATGTAAAATTTCCCTATTTGGCTTCCTAATCTTTGGACTTGGACCTAGAATCTGATCGACTTTAACCTTTGTTGCTTTCTAATTTTCTTTAAGGCAAATTTTTAAAAACATGTGATTTGCCGTTGGGGATTCATACAGAGTGACGAAGAAAATTACTTGGCGATTTAACTTTTGGGTTTAGAATATATGCTGAACAGGAAGAATAATACCACTTTCAGAAATGAAATATGCTTCCATGTTATGTGTTTGAATGATGCATTTTCATTAACAAATGTTGAAAACATAGAAAAATACTGTTTTGACTTCATTTGTCTGCAAGTATCTGTTGAAACCTAATGTTTTATCAAATCGCAATTTAAAGTCACCACTGCTAATTCTTTGGTCTGTCGTCTGACCCAGTTGCTGATGGGCAGTTTTGACCAACGAATCTCTTGCAAGACCATTAGTGGCATCTCACTGCACATTTTGTGTTGAGCAGTTCCATGATACGACTTTTATGGATCGTTGTTAGGAACATTTCATGCGTTGGTCTGACCAATATTTCTCTTATTGACAATTAGTTGGCAGTCTTGTTTATCTCAGTATCACTCGTCCGAATATAGCTTATACCGATCATGTGATCACTCGTTCAGGTCTGATGCTTTTACCACTCATTTTGTAATAGCTAGCTCTTTGTATTCTTTGTTATGTGAAATGAAGTTTATTTTATGGTATCCATTTCTTTTGTTCATCTACATTAGACTTAAATGTCTATATTGGGCTAGAAAATCTTAATGATTAATAATCTACCGTTGGTTTTTCTAATCAATTTATTAATATCTAGGCAAAGTAAGAATCAAACTATAATGTCTCATTCTAGCCCGCAATCTGAACAGTTATATTGTTCACTATAAATCGCATCTACTGCTACATATTCTTCAAAACAAATGAACTGTGTATATTACTTGGTGGTTGTCAACTAAATCGTTGGACTGAAGCAAGTTAGCCCGTAGCCCGCAATTTCCTCCTCCTTTGAAACGGGCCTTTCACATGGGTCCGTGGAACCTGAAGTTGTGAAAAGTCACACTTTACACGCCCAACAACAACAGAGTTGAGTTGTGTCGGGACATTGGATTCTCGCACACAACTCGATTATGATGGCCGCCTGTCAAATAACATAACGGCTATTTTAGTCGGCAATCTAGGTGGACCCCACAGTGAACCCCGTTTGATCAATAAGAACGTTACTTTGCTAAAAGAAGCACATTATTACTGTAATCGTCAGCGTATTAGTGATACTCCCTCGCTCTCTTCTGCCGGTGAAGAGCCAATGACGGTGGTTGAAGTGGCTACTTTCCATACAAAGAAGCTCATGAAGCGGACACTGTCCATATTTTGTCCTCGCTTCAACTCCTCCAAATGGTACATTCACTGCTTCATGAGAACGAACGAGAGTACTACTCTGTTTTTTGTGCCATAAAAACGTAGCCTTTTTAAGATTTTGTAGTGAGGTTACGGTAAATAGTATGTATTCTGCTTTGACTGTCCGAATTAATTTGATGGGTTTGTTTGTTTTTGTCGATTGGTATATGTGGAAACTGACAATAGTAAGACGGCGGCTAAGATGGCAGTGGCGAGGATTAAACTGTTGCGAAACAAGAGAGAGGTGGTGGTGAGGCAGATGAGAAGAGACATTGCAATGCTTCTTCAGTCTGGCCAGGATGCCACTGCTCGTATCCGGGTAATTTACTTTATTTGTTCTGTTTCTTGAGGATAGTTTGGAGGCACGGAAGGTTAATGATGTAATATGGGAAATATTGTTTAGAAGAATGGTTCATATTTAATATAGCAAAATATTGTTTATCATTTTACGTTTTATCCTAAATCTTCCGAATTGAAGGTAGTTTATTTTTACTGATTATGATAGAATAGGGTGCAATGTAAAACTATCTCTTTCATTTTATTCCATTCTATTTCATTTCATTAATAACTATCCAATCAAACATAGCCTAAATTGAATCTCTCTGCATTGATTTGGCCTTTTTGTATCATGTAACTGTGTCCCCCGTATCTTGTTCTGATCACTAAGCCCATGAAAGTATCAACTATCAAAGTACTAGATTCTTGCTAATCCAAGTTCTAGCTGGTACCATGGAACTAATTTTGTTATATGTGATATTTTAAGAGACTGCTACTTCTACGCTGATGGTTGAATGTTTTATGAAGAGATGTATAGTTCTCCAACGTTTAGATTAGTATGTCCAAATACTGCTAGTTCTGTATGTTAAAGGATGAAGGAATCAGCATTCCTCTCCTCCAACATGGTTTTGGCAAACAAAACTAACAAATTGTTTGTGATGTCGCAGGTTGAGCATGTGATCAGAGAGCAGAATGTTTTGGCTGCTAATGAGTTCATTGAGCTCTTCTGCGAGTTAGTTGTGGCAAGACTTACTATCATTGCAAAGCAAAGGTGAGAATGATAGGATTACGGGCCGCATTTCATATTTAAACTACATTTAAAAGTATTTTTTTTATTTGGATTTGTTCCAGGGACTGTCCGGCAGACCTGAAAGAAGGCATTGCCAGTTTGATATTTGCATCCCCGAGGTGCTCTGAAATTCCAGAATTATTATCAATCAGGAAGATATTTGAAAAGAAGTATGGGAGAGACTTTGTATCTGCAGCTGTTGATTTGCGACCCAATTGTGGTGTCAATCGTCTGGTTAGCACTCTCTTGCTTGTATAACTACCATTTATTTGATAATACTCTTGACGGATTTCTTCCTATTGAATTGGCACTTGTTTTTTCTTTCTTTTTTAAATTTAATAGCTTCTTTTCAGTATAGGCTTTAGAAACACATCTCGAACACATGGACAAATTTTCACTTAGGAATATATCATATTATGTGTTTGTTTTGCTTGTAGTTAATTGACAAGCTGTCTGTTAGAACACCTACTGGTGAAGTGAAGTTGAAAGTCTTGAAGGAAATTGCTAAGGCGTACCAGATCGAATGGGATACATCAGAATCAGAAAAGGAGCTTCTCAAGCCTCCCGATGAGCTTATAGTGAGTACATTATCTCCTCTTTTCTTCTGCTCGTCATCCATACAATGGCATTATTGTTCTAAAACTCTCTGTCAATCTATTTTAACAGGAAGGACCATGCACCTTTGTAAGTGCTACCAGCTTACCGGTTAAGCCAGCAGTAGTTCAGTCTGCTGGGCCAAATAAGCCAACTATTAGGTAGGCTGATTATGTTTTTATGGACATGTCTCAAAAGTGTGGCTACGGATTTGCATGAATACTCAATTGTTTTGACATTTTTCTGGACCATTGGCAGATCATGTAGCAATATGGACTTTGAAGACACTGCAACTGCTGCTGAAGCAGCCGCAGCGCAGAATCTGCAAAGCAAGCAATTGCAGCTGCACAAGCCGCTGCTTATCTTGCCAACAAGGGCTACAATCAAGCTTGTCAATCCAATGCTTTTGATTATTTGAGTACAGATAATGGACCTGGAATAAACAAGCACCCAAGTCTTTCAATGCCACATAACTCACAGATTAACCCTGATGTCATGGATTGTGAATCAGAAGGCACTGAGAGGATGTACAAGTCACATAGTTCTAATGGATCTCATTATCATCCAAGTAACGAGGAGACAAGAGGGGTACAGATGGGCGGCCAGCATGCCTATAGAAAACACAGCTACAATGAGCCGAGGCGAGTTGAGATGGAAGGCCAGAATGTATCTAGGAGGCACAGTTGCAACTCCTCAAGCCCACATGAAGATATAAAGTTTGATGAATCAGACTGCGATGAAGAGGTTGAAATGGAAGATTCACCTGCTGCTCCTTATCCACCACCACCTGATCGCCCTCCACCAGGAATACCTTCTTCTCGTGACCCTATTCCTAGAGTTCATCCCAAGTTGCCAGACTATGATGCACTTACAGCTCGCTTTGAGGCTCTCAAATTTCGCAAGTAATAAAAATGAAGTTAAAAGTCCACTTCTCGACCACGATGTCCTCTTCTCGACCACGATTCTTTAATGCTATAGATACGCAGGTACTACAATTGAGGAAGTACAAGGTATTTTCCAACTTCTGACAAGAAATAGCTGTCTCAGAGTTCTAAGTCAATTCACCCTGTTTGCTCTAGACTCGTACCCCATCCCTCCCCACATCGTTGTAACAATAACATTGAGTTCAAAGTTCCTTTGTGTATCTGTTATTTTCTAAAGCATGTTGAACGTTACTATACAGTCATTTGTATACCATTCATTTCTTATTCTCGTATTTTGCAACTTCTCAGCAAAGAGATTGAGCGCAGACTAGTTATTTGCACTCAAGTGCAATGCTTTTGATGGTTGCTTTTCCCAAAGATGATTTAATAATAATTTCCAATTTATGTTACCGGTAACGTGCCAACAATAATCACTCTCAGCAAATCATTCACGGACTTCTGATTTTTACAATTTACGGCATATTGTCAACATCTCAATTATATGTGTTCTTTGATACTCTGCCCATTTTTGCTTGAATCTTTCAAGAGCATAGGACTAAGTATATGATACCAAAGCAAAAGGTTGTGAGCATATTGTCAACATCTACCCGGAGACCAGTTTTTTCAGGATGTTGAAAAATCACAATCCAACTCTAGTATGCATATAAAGAGACCATAGACTTCTTTTAGTTCAACAGGATGCACTAGCATAAAATAACACATGCATATAAAGATTGCTGATCAAAAAATCCGAAGAAAAAAAAAGGTGACCACCCTTTCCATGACAAAATTGACAACCAGAAAACAATAAACTTCTACACCCTCGGGATGGAATATGATTAAGTACCTCTCAATATCTCAGCAACAGCGACAGGTCAAAAAATCTAAGCATGTATACGGTCTCAATTTTTCTTCAACTTCCACCGCTGTCGGTAACCTTTCCAAATTGTATATGTCGGTTTGAGCACAACAGAAATTGTATACATTATGGCAAAGTCCTTTACTGAATGGGTACACTCGTTCAGGGATTCCCCTACATGAACAAGAAAATGAACTGGCTAAGAAATTAATTCAGGAACTACTGTCAAGTTTTGCCAGTTCAAAATACAAATAGAAACTTGTCATATTAAGAAACTATAAACTTATCAAAGGATCCAAGCTGAGGTTCCCAAGCTAGTTTTAAACATTCTAATCATAAACCTTATGCTCACTTTCAATTCATTTTAGTAATAGAGAGGTCACAGCCTAGGAATTAAACATAAAACTCTTAATTCTAATTAAACTTCATAGTCATGCCACAGTAATTAATGAAACTTTATTTGAATCAGCAGTAACTAGAAATAGCAGACCTGAGGTATTGAATGCGTCTACGCCTTACAAGTTCATAGGTAGTATGATTTGTCAGAATAAGATAGCTGCAGAAAAATATGAATTTAGTGATCTGTCACAATAGGGAAGATAGGGAGGGAGAGAGAGGTGGGGCAGGCTGATGCATTTCTCAAGAAAAGCAACATTTTCCTTTTCAAAGACGGACTATTGGAATTGTAGTTAACATGTTATACTCAGTGATGAAATGCCAAAAGTAGACATATGCTCCAATGAAACATAGCATCCTTCAGAATAAATTGATATGTTTTCACCTATCAGGTCAAAGTTCCTCACTACCTATCTAAATGATTTTTCGTGCACAAGGGCATTTTGGTATTCAAAAAGTATGATGTATCTAGTCACAATCTTCAACAGATAAAGAAGATAAGATGCTAATATAGAAGTACAAATTAGCTAAAATACTGAAACAAAAATCTACGACAGGCACGAAAAGCAGCATCAGCACTAAGAAGAAGGTACTCCTCAGGTGGGAGGTGGTTTACAAGGTTTCATATGGTTTGTATGTCACAAGTTAACCTTTGACAGGTGTTAAGTGATTTCAAGAGATGATTGGATTTAACAAAGCAGCTTGATTTCCCTTCTACCTGTGAGGTTTTCCCTTCAACATTCATGCTGGTTATGACTAGGCAGCAGATGCTCCCCCTTACGCCTGTTTTTTAGTTTTTACATAGAAAGTAACATCCTTGTTTCTAATTCTTCCCAAGTGTATGTTAGTCCCTCAACTAAAAAAGAAAACGTGAAGTTATGAAATCATTCTTACCACTTTTATTTGTGCGATTTTCCAACTAAAATGGATAATCTATAGAGAGCAAAGTTTGATTATATGACAAATATAATAAAATAGGGAAACTGTGAAATATAAATCATAAAACTCTCATGCTAGAAAATGTTGATAAATGGTATAGAGATACCCATGGAAGAGTAGGAGGAGGAGGAGAAATATCAAGCAAATTGATAAAGTAATCAACAGCAGCATCATGAGGGCACCCTTCCACCTGACAACAATAGCTTCACTTTAGGATCAAATCTACCTAAATGTGACCCAATGATACATTCATTTTGAACTATTGGAAAGTGAATAGTTTCAGTTTATTTCCACTTCCATCATATTATTTCCCTTTCACTATCTTTTCAGTAATGATATTAGCATAGCATCAAAGAAACTTGACATAAGGAAGAGAAAATGTCAGTACAAAGATATGAATGAACTAAAAAAGATTCATACCAAGCTCTTGTTATGTTAGCCTTCAAGTATTCAATGTACAAGATACAAGTCCATAAGCACAATGCCGTTTCTCCACATATGTACCACCTAAAGTATCACAACGAGAAAAGAAGGGAAGTGTGCAAAGGCATTAGAACCATAACACAATAGAATGGATACAACAGCAAACCTATATATGTTAGACAAATCAACAAGTCAACATAACTCACCAAAATCGACAATGATTTCTCAGGCCAACGCATGTTCCAAGCCAAACACAATGATGATCAAACTGAAGCACACACTTATCACAATCATGGCAATGTTTTGCTCGTGGAGGCTGCCATCATAGAATTAAAAGTCCAACAACAATATTACATTAAGCGGGATAATTATTTGAGAAGCAGCAGAAATGCATGCTTAATAGACCACTTTTTTAATCCACCAAATTTAAGCAGTTCATAGATTATAATAAAATTTGAAGTAGTAAAAATATATCCAAAAAACTGCAATTCAAGATTCCAAATTTCTCTGGTGCATCACGGCTGTAGTTGCCGACTACCTGTTCAGTGGACATTAGATATTCCTTGCGAAACTTAATGTGATCGATGATGCCTAACAATTCTGCAGTACTATTTAGTATGTTTTCTCTATTCTAGTATAACTTTGTGCCCTATTTTGTTAATTTAGAATTCTAATTTGTTGCTTAGTTAGTTCTATGTTATTTTGCAGAAGTCTTGTTGGAATTTAGGAATTTCGGAGCTAAAATAGGAAGGATTGAAGAGATATGGTCAGATACTAAGTCTATATGCAAAAGGGCTCCAAAATAGGAATACAAAAGTCTTCTAAATCAAGAAAAGACCTTCCTAATTAGACTTGGGCAAGGATATTACGAATTTTTCAGTATAAAAGGGGCTGCCACATATCAGATTTCACACCCAGCACAACCTACACAACCTGCACTCAAGAGAGAAAGCTGGGAAGAGGGGATTATCCTAGTGTCCGGGTTTTTCGTTATATTATTTCCATCATGTCTTTTATGAATTTATACCAGTTGTGTTTTTGTTTACAAACATGTTAGCTTAATTTCTTTTTAGTGCCAAAGGGAGGCTGCACCGAACCCTATTCTACCATGATTTGGTTGTTTAATTGTTATCTTTTTAACACATAAATTTATGCTTTATTCTGTTCTTAAAGATTCTTTGATTTTTATGCAAGTTATTCATTAAAGCAACCTGAAACATGGACCTTTAATTGATACATATATGAAATTCTTAGATGAATTGATTATTAGATCTTGATAAAGCATAGCTAGGATTACTAAGAGAACCTGAATATTGGACTCTTAGATAATTTTGGTGGTAAAATTACATGAGTTTCATTAATTTTTACTGTATCTAGATAGTTTTTGATTGATTACATGACTTGAAAAACTGGGTGTTTGATGTAAAATATTCGTCTAGATAGTTAGTTAGAACCTTAAATATGGCTAACTTTACTGGAGGAAACTACACAAATTCATGTAAAGAAAGTATGTTTAGAGCTTTTCATGGTAGAGAGGTGAGGGAAAGCTGAATTTTGGTACGTTTTTAGTGACTCAATTATTTCTTTACGTATTTTTGGATAGTTATTAATTGTTAGTCAATAACTTCATAATCCACAGCTTGAATAGTAGTTAAAGGTGTGATTTTGGGTATTAGTGATCAATTCTCGTAGGAACGATATCTATACTGCTATACTATAATTCTAGTGCACTTGCTAGGTGAAAGTTTAGCTCATATCAATCGATATGATTATATACATGCCTAAAGCTTCCTCACTGTCATGTATACCCTTTTTATCCCTTTTTGTTGCAATAAGTTAGTAAGAGAATTGTAAAAATGAACATTTGAGTACAGCGTTAATGATGAACAAGCTATAGTCATCTCCATTTTCAAGCTGCATTACTATTGTTTGATAAAAAATGACAGTCTAATCCAGCAGAAGAATACAGCAAAGCACTCTTATGCTTACATGCTTGGTAACCAAGAAAAAAAATGCATATGCAAGATAAGGCAGTCACCCATCCCAACAAAGCACATCTTAATGATCTTCATTCGCAGAAGATGAAAAAATTACTGCCACTTGCAGAACTGAGCATTCTCAGGTTGTAATAAAATATTGGTTGCAACCAGGTGCATTAGACAAATCATGGATGGATTAAGCTATCAATACCTGTTCAACGTTGCAAAAGCTGCATGTCAAATTTCTGTAACACAGAGAGAGAGCGATCAGAAGCCACTAAAATTACTGTTAGCATGAATGCCTAATAACTTCGTTTTCTTTACCCTTTGGTACTCTCAATCACATGAAGCAAAACAAAGAATGAAACTCTAAAACTCTTCCCACCTTACAATCTAAAATAGATCACCCGACAAATAAATGTTGCAACCAATATTCAAGTTTAGATATCCTAGAAGTTAAACAATTCCAGAAATCCTAAACTTTTTCTGTACTGAATTGTTTCATGATCAGTGACATTAGCTTTTAGACTATGCAAATGCCAGAGACCCAAAGCATGCTCATATGAATAGCAACTCTTGTCTGCATACAGCAATGTAGATTAATGTCTCAATGACCATCTAATAGTGATGCATTTCCCAAATCATCATGTATATATGTAAGTAGATTAAATTAGAAAATAGCTACAAAGAATATCAAAAAGCTTTCAAGCATCAGCCTTTATGTGCTTGTGTACCTTACAGATGTACCAGAGGGGTACATGTCCAAGACAAGCTTTGTCCAAGATATTATATTCCTTCCAGACTGATTTTCCATATCTAAAGTAAGGCCACCATTCTTGCTTGAAGCAGGCTGTCTTTGCTTAAGCATAGAAAAAGTTAATTGTTAGGGATACTACTCCCAACTACTTTGAAAGGTCATCACCATTGAAACTTAATACACAACATTTGTAATCACTTAGAATATGTCCAAATTAGGGCTTACTTTGATATCATTGATGGCTTTCTATGACTTGCATTGCTTTCATTCAAAGCCCTCATTGCATCAAGAAAGTAACTGAAACAGATGCCAGGCAAGCAAAACTTTTATGCAATGGAAGACACAAAAAGCATGAGCTTCAAGTATGATGAAGAGGTCAATTGGATTGAGATTTACCCGGGAGAAGAACCAGCTGTAACAAAGTATTGAACTAGTGTCGCAACAAACAATAATAAATATACAAAAGTGTACCTGAGAGAAATGAAGAAGTTAAACTACATTCATCAAGGTTTAAAGATGTTGCATCTCTAGTTCAAGTGAAGAAACAAGAATGCCGAAGCATCTAAAAAATTTAGGCAAAGTAAAAGAGAAAGCATAAAGTAATATATATTGATTGCCAACTTAAAAAGTAAACAAAACAAAGTATAGAAAGCTTGGTAGGAATTTCTATGTTAATTGATTAAATAAAGGTTAAGCAACTGTTTGTGTATATCAATAACAAGGGACCAGTTATCTTTAATTATTTTCTCCCAATAGATTATGTAAGTATCTCTAACACCATTTTGTCAAAACATAAAATTTTGAAACGCATGAACTAGATGGAGCAGAAACCTAGCACAAAACAGAAAACAATACTTTTCATACTACATGTGAATATTTTACATATTACCCAAACAAAATTTTCTGAACCATCAGTTGCTTACAAGGTTTTCATGAAGTTAATGAAGGGACTACGATTCCCCTATTAAAATCACATATATAGTTGGACATCTTGTTTCTGCTTATAATTTGGTCAGCCAGGTCATCATCCAGGAGCTTCTTTTAAGAGGCTATCTATTACTTTCTATATGCAATAATGAAAGATAAAGGGTCTATGTTGTTACCATAATCCATTTTCTTTATTAACTTCTAAAACAAATAAATCATTCCATTTCTCTATCATTTGAACCAAATTGATCTCATCTTCACTCAAGCAGACAATACCTTGCCTTAAATCTGTTAATTCCAGTAACTTTTTACAATTCCACAGTCTTTGAAGAAGCAATCCTACTTAATATATGAAGTATCTGTAACTTCCTAACACATTAGCTCAAAGTTGAAAAAACAATAAGCTTCTTATCTTAGCAAAAGCAAACTATTCTCACTCATTACGTATACGACAGAAGAAATGAGAAGCTAATACGTCCAGAACCAACATCAAACAAACGAAATTCCATATTTTTAACTTAGATAAAAATAGTGATTGCAGCATACCATGGCTCTTTCTTCGTTCTCTCTACCAATTCACTATAGAAAAGAAAGAGAATTCCTACATACACGACGTGGAGAATCACTAATGCCGCTTTCAATCCCAACGAAGATCTCCTCGCTAGCACAAAACAAGGCAACCAAATGAACTAAGTCCACAACAAAGACTGTGCAACAGACAACAGTTACATAGAAAGATCCAAGTTCAAGTTTTTAAAGTGAAAAGAAACAGTAATCAGACACTTTCGATTTTCTCGCAAGTTTTTCTTGAGACCCAAACAGAAAACTTACCAGGATCGGCGAGGCAAGGAAAAACATGGGAGCATCGATCCAGCGCTCGGGTGCAGGCGTTGCGACACATGCTCATAATAGTCATAGAAGCAAAGTCATAAAATGATTGACTAAAACAGTTTGTTAGGTACACCGGGAAACTTAACAAAAGCACTTCAAAACCGATAAAGCTTCAATTTTCCCAGGAAAATGAGGGTTACCCAATAAAGAAAGTATTTTTCTACACCAAAACCAGCTCGTAAGAAAAGGCCAACCAAGGGAGTGGAGAGAAGCTCATAGAATGTCCAAGCAAATTCATAAAAATTTGCAACCCGGTGCTTGGCTCGTTGCCTAAAATAGTAGCTAGTGGTTGATCAATGAATTTTAACGGAATGTAACGAAAAAGTTTATATTAGAAAAAAAAACAAATAAATGTATTATTGAAAAATTATTATTTGAGTAAGGAAGAAGAGTTAATAATATAATATAATAAAATATTATTTAGATTAAAAATTTATAATGTAATATATTATAAAATTATTTATTATTTTATATTTTATACTGAATTTCTTAAATTATAAATTTTCTATGTTTAGTATGAAAAAAATATAATATAAAATTCTTTTTTTCTATTCTATTCTATTTCATTTCATTTTTTTATTATAAAATGTACAGAATAATACATTATTCTATTATCTCAATTTCTTCACATGTTTTATGCAACTTTTATGGGCTTCCAGGCAAATGTCAATGGCCCAAGATAATCTGATTTAAGTATGGTTTATCGTAGAAAACAAATCTGATCAAGTTTGCACCAGATAATTATCGGATTACTAGATCTGAAGTAGCAAGTTAACAAACTCCTGGCTGGCCCTGATCTGCATGGTTCGAAGGAATATATTTCCATGATTTGACCTGCTAGTAGAATGTTAGTTAGGTTTTTGTACACACAATGACCGGTTGGCGATCTAAACAAGAAACTTAAAAGTCAACGAACCAACTAAGTTGATGGCAACACCTGCCTTTCGGGAAGACCTGGCTTTTCGTGTACGAGGTCAGGTCCCAAACCGTAGGTGACACCGACAAAAATATTGTTTTAAATTGTCAATCTTTTCTAACAAAATTTTAAATTAGTTTTAGATAAAATATAAATTTAATTTATTAAATTCAAATTGATGTCTTATTTGAGTTATTACTTCCAAAAAAATATCTTTTCAGGTATTATTTCTTCATATTTGAAAAATACAAATTTTAAAGGGTATCTTTCTATTCGTCCTTACAAATTTGTCAATGCATAAGGCATGGTATAAATACCTGTATTCTATAGACATAATCCTCTTTTCATTTTACTTAAGAATCTTCTAATTACTTGATGTAAATTTCTTCTTCAAAGTCACGTAAAGAAACATAGTTTTCCAAGTATGAATAACTTAGTGTTTATATTATTAAGGATAAACTCGTACCTTTCTTGAATGATCATTAATAAAGGTTATGAAGTTGAGCACACCATCATGTGTCCTCATTATCATAAGACCACAAATATCTAAATGCACTAATTCTAACAACTATATTCCCTTAAAAGATGAATGATGCTTGAAAAATACTCTCTTTTTCTTGCCAGCCAAGTAATGACAACAAATGTTTAACTTCTCATTGAGCACTGTCATAAAGCAAAATTTTCTTCCCTAAGTATTTAAGTTCCTTTCACTTATATGACTCAATATCTTGGGTCATAATCTTATAGAGTCCTTTTTTAAAAAACATAGATTATTCTTTACAATAGATGCTTGGGTTAAATACAAATTATAATGTTTTTATTCCTAAAGAGGTAGTAAATTTCTTTTACTGAATTTCCTCTTTCCACCACCAAAATTATTATAATATATTAAGTTTTCTATTGAAATCATATTTAATCTAATATCTAGAGCATGTCTACATTTTTTAATATTAATGCTACTCCTTTATTACTCTTCAGACTAATACCACTAAATCATGTAATAGGAGAAAAATCATCATTATCTTCTTTAACAATGAAAAATTACATAGAGTATAAGATGAGAATAAATTATTCTAGAAAGAGATATAAAGTGAGGCTATCATCTAACCTACATAATTACACACCAAGATACACATTGTTCTTGTTAGACCAAGTGAGATCCTAACCAATGATTTTGATGATAATGGAATATATTGCTATTAATAAATTTACTTTTTGTAGTATTGTTAGATATATTATAATGGAATTAAGTTATATGTGAAAGTTCGCATTCAATAGGGGGAGAAAAGTGAGACAAGCCAATTTGATGAATGAAGCAATTAAAAGATGGATAAAATGAGCAAAGTAGAAGACATGCACAATTTAAGAGAATTCAAAGCAATTCAAGTCAAATAGACGAAGAGAAAGAAAGAATAAAGTCATTCTATATATAAAAATCAGTTTAATATTTCTTATAAGCTTATCTTGGTCATTTTAAGAGCTCAATTATTACATGATTATTTATATGTAGAGCAAATTGCACATACTTTGTCATAAGTAAGAGAAAATTTGGAAAGGTTTAAAAGAATCCTCTTAATCTTCAAACAAATTTTATAGAATTCTTAAAATAGTTTAATCAAACTTGTTAAAGAATTTTTAAAAAAATCAAAACTTTGAGTTTGGATGACTAATTGTGTAAATTCATATTGTTTGAAAGTGTATATAGGTTAGAATGCTCACTTTTGGAACATTGTGCATTAGTTACACTATTTATTGATCATGGCACTATTTATCAGTTAGTTGAAGGGTTATGACAAGCTAGTTAATGGTAGGTATACAAGTTACTAAGAGGAGACTTGTTGTCTAACTAACGGTTTGACTAACTGGTTCTCTAGTTTAAGGATGTCTGGTTAGCTGATAGTAGGTGTCGACTAATTGATCCTACCTAGAAAATAGCCATTATAATGGCTAGTTATGTTCTTAATGACTATATGATTTTTTTGGTATAAATGACAATAATTAAGTTATAGAAAGATGTTGGACCAATGGTGGTTGACAAATTGAGTTCTACTTATGTTTGATAATAACAAATTGTATAGAATTGGTTAATAAATTATTTCAGGTATTATTCAATGAAAGAATCGTGCAAATCAAGATGAGCAAGTGGTTAATCATTGAAGAATCAAAATAGGAGGTTCATTACAAGGAAAATGGCTTAGAACATGAGGATTATGGAATTGGAGGCAGTACAAGGCGACTTGTAATATGTAATGGCCACACAAGTCAACATGCAATA
>JANKOE010000206.1:17343795-17365564 GCA_026284465.1 Erythroxylum citrifolium | reverse complement strand
GCCAAAATATCCAAATAGAAATCATAAAACGTACTGAATTTCTTTAATATTCTAACCCCTAAAATGGGGCGTTACAGAGACCATCTTCTCACTGTCATTAGTCATTCTCTTATATTTCAATTGAATAAAGCATTATTCTTCTTGTCTCTTATTTTTTTTCCACCCGCTACACTCACAACTTCTCATAGCTCACACCATTCCATTTTTTTTCTATTACTTGGAATTCTATATCAATATTGACTACGATAGGTTATATAACACTGAAGGAGCACATAAACTGAGGAGGGATATAAGATGTTCATTAGGTTTGAGTATCTCCTTTTCTTATTTTCCTTTCCTCCTTTTATATTGTTTTTCCCCTTACTTTAGTCATTCAGTTGATGCTTACCTTAGTGCTAAGTACTATCGATCGTAGGGAGAGTGCAACAGATCGTAGGAAGAGTGCAACATTCACACTCATGTGCACTTTTGATTTATGAAATTTGGGTAAGCTTCTCAAAACATTTTTTAGTCTCTCTTAGATATTAATTTATATTTAGATTATTTAATTGCTTTAATGTCTTTTGATTTCTTTTTCTTATTTTTCCAAAGTTTCTGTTCCACTAAATTAGATTCCTTTTGGATTTTTTTCCTTTTAAAATTTGTGTTAGACTTGATTATGTAGGTTATTCATTACCTTATATTCTATTTTTTATTTTTGTTTCTTTTATGTAATAACTTTTGATTTAATGTTGGCTTTTTTTTCCTTTTAGTTATTAAAATAACTTTCTTAGGTGATAAGAAGTTTTAAACTGTTGGCATGTTTGTGCTTTCTCTTTTTGGTTATCGCATTTGTCTTATTCTTTGATTATCATTTATATTTATCACTGTTATGTGCAATTCTTGCCCACATTTTTTGTTTTCTTTTCTCTTTTCTCCTCTAGTATCATGCTTGTGCTTTGTCAATTTCCATTTCTAATTATACTTATGATGGGATGGATTTAAAGCTTTGAAATCCATTAGATCATAGGTTCTACGTTCAACTCAACATTTTAATTTTGTGGGATTATATTATGTTCAATATTTGTATTGCTTGATGATAAAATTTGCCACTCCAACCTAAATTTAAGTATTTAGTAATTAGCTTGCACTATATCATATTTTAGGAGTTCATGGTTCAAATTTCACATTAAAATACCTAAAATCTTTAATTTGTGGATGGTAATGATCTATATTTTTACTCATACATTTGTATGAGTTCTAAAATCAATTTGAGATGATTCTTTTTAGTGTTTTCTTTTATTCATAATACCCTAAACTATGAATTTCATTCACCAAAAACCATACAACATTGAGCCAATCTAAGTGTTTTCCAATATCTTTAGGCTTTAAGAATAGGCTAAAAGTCCAAATTAGGGCTTAACCTTTTTGAGTTTGATCAGTTTGGGACTTAAACTTGTAAGTTGCTCATATAAGGTCTAAAATTTTATGAGTATGCTCAATTTAAGACTTTTTTGGACAGAAATTAGGACATGTTTTACATGCATTGTTACATGTAGGTCAGTTAGTCTTTATCCATGGGTTTGCTATTCGTATTATCTTGTTATCAATTTCCTGCAACTTTATCTGAGTCGTAGCGTCAATACTTTATATAGCTAAAATTTGTTTGTTCTTACATAATCTGACACATCTTGTTGGAAGATGGGGGAGGGGTTGTTAACTATAATTGGATGAAACATCTGTATTAGGCTTCTAGAATGTGTGATAATTGAGGTTTAAGTGGTTTGAGTCCACGGTTAGCTACCAATTTTTATATGGCTCTTTGTATGCTGCAGACAGTAGTTCATGGATACAGATTTTGTGTTTGAAAGTTTCCCTCTTGTAATGATGTCTCAAATTGTCAGAAGAAGTGTTTCTTTGTTCAGCCATTAGGAAGAAAATTTCAATACATTTCAATACATTAATTAGGTTTCTTAATCAGCTCTCACCTAGCGCTATTTGATGTTTCTCATTTTTCTAATTTTCTCTTCGCGATGCAGCATCTAGAGCTTGTTATTAATGGCAGACCACAAAGAACGTCTACTACCTCCAAAACCTGCTTCAGTAATGAACCTTAGAGAAGCATCTTATCGTCCATCTACCTCTGGACACCAACCTTTTCAAGGTGTGGATGTTTTGGGTCTGAAAAAGCATTGCCAGGGTCTTCGGTCTTGGATTCGTGTTGATGCATCTGGAAACTCCTAGATTATTAAGGTTGACAAGTTCACCCTTTAACAATTCTTAGTAGAGAGAGGGCTATTATAGTTAACTTAGAGCAGATTCGATGTATAATAACAACTAATGAGGTTTTGTTGCTCAATTCCCTCGATAGTTATGTGTTGCAATATGTTGTAAAGACACAAAGAAGACTAATAGGCTTCAAAACAAAATGGTTGATTTAGGGTTGAAGAGTATAAATTTAAATGAAATTAAATTTTTTCTTAAATTCCACCTAGCTTAGACAGTAACTTATGTGTTCTTAATGTGGCTTCTAAAGACTAACTGACCTGCATGTAACGGCGTGTGTAAAACATGCCGTAATTTTCATTCAAAAAAGTCTTAAATTGAGCAGACTTGTAAAATTTTAGACCTTCTATGAGCAAGTTACAAGTTTAAGTCCCAAACTGATCAAACTAAAAAAGGTTAAGCCCCAATTTCGGCTTTTAGCCTTTAAGAATAATGTGATTTTATTATTTAGCACTTTTACTTTATGTTGAATTGATAGTTCAATTGTTCTTGATTTGTTTCTCACTAATTTCCTTTTATATTCCCTTTGCATTTTATTCACTCTAGTTGTTTCTATATATTTGGTTGTGAAATATGAAAGGAATGGTGTTGCATATTTAGTTAGAAGCTAATGTTTAATTTGATATTTAAATGTTTCTTTCATGATTTTAGCTCATTTTTTATTTTATAGGATTAGAAGGGTAAGCATTAATAAGATAGAATTTTTAAGGTCTCCCAATATATTCTTAGGCATAAAATAAGTCTAGACATCTAAGGTCCAACCAAAAAGGGTTTTTTAGGCTTTATCCCAAAACTCCCTTATATGTGTTTATTTTTATTTATTTTGTAATAAATTTTACTAGTAAATACCCATTAGGCTTCTTTTTAAACTAATTAGGACCGAATTTTAAATTTTAAATAGGTAATGGAGTTAGATTAAGAGGTCCACACCCAAAGTCCCAAAATTAAAATCAATTTAAAAAGTTTTTTTATGTGTTATGATGTTTGACTTAATAAAAGGGTATGATTAGAGATAGATAGATAGAGAGAGAGAGAGAGAGATACGGAAGGAACTAGATAAAAGCTTTGATAAATTAATTTTTCAAAAGCTTATTTCTTCTTTTAAAGTCCAAATTTAGTTTAAAAAATGAATCAAAAGTCAAAGTTAGTTAGCTTGCAAGCTTATTAGGATTGCATTTATATTTTCTTTACTTAGTTTGAAATTTTGACCTTAGGCCCATTAGGTTAATATGGTCAAAATCTTTGTAACCTTAAGGCTAATAAAACTTATTAGATTAAGTAGCCCCATTTCTTTCAACAAGATTGCATCTTAATTTTAGGTTATTCTAACTTCAATTCAGTCCTTCTAAACTCTTTTATTTCAGGTGCTTTATCTTTAAATTCTTTTTCTTCAAATCCATTTAACTATATTTAATTTAGATTTATTCATCTAACTTATTTCTAATAAAGTTTTTTTTCCTTATTTGGTGGCTTTCTTTCTAAATTTAATAAATTTCTTTTCAGTTTAGAGTTGTTCCACCCAAACTTTTTTTCTTTAATCAAATCACACAAAAAATCCAATTTCCTTTTGTTAAATATTTTATTATCATTTTATACTTTCTCTTTATCTCTAAGCCATATGACACGATATAAATATCTCTAATATTTTTCTTGAAGTCATATGTAAACCATAATTTCTTAGGAATTTAACATGTTTTATTTTCTTTCGTATCATACTTTTATTTATCTCACACCTAAGTTTATTTATCTTTTACAATCTTTAAATTTATAGAACATTCTTTTTGGACTTAGGTAAGTAAAATAGGATATCTAATGCCTTTCTTATTTTATAATATGATCTTTAAACTCAATTTTCTTTTTATGACCTTTTTTCTCTGTTTTTTCTTAATAATACAGAGTGACGGCTGTATCAAACATTTTATATTAGGTCTCATCTTTGCTTAAGGTATTTGGAAAATGTCAATGACAACATCATATCACCCATTTAATACGTTAAGACCTAAAAATGCATACAGGCCATATTCTTATCGGCCTTTCTTATGTCATACTAAAACTTTCAATTTCCATTAGATGAGATATTATTTTTATTGTGATTTTGGACATATCCATAAAAATTACTCTTTGAAATGATGCTTAAAAATTAAACCACATGGACCCAAATTTATATAGGTGTCTAGAACATGTTGATTTCTTTACCTTTTAGGTCAATCTCAAATGGTTTTAAATAAATACCAATAAACAATATCACCTCTTTTAATATTAAATAAGGAACAACAATGGTATCACTAACAATTACTTTTAAAAGGAAAAAAACAAAGATCCTTACATAAGCCTAGTAAGAAAGTTGGTATAAAGACTAATTATTTAACTGAGGTAGAAACTAATATAAGTAAATTCAGTTCATCGCCTTTAACCTACAAAAAGTAAATGGCTAAAGCTAAAACATTAAGCTAGGTGGACTATAAAGACATGTAATAATATCTTAAAGATGCCATTTGTTTCTAATATTAATTATTGGCAATACATAAAATTAGATCACTTTATATTGATCAGACTCAGGATATCAAATTGGTGTATATATAGTTAGGGAGTGAAAGAATTGTTATATATACTAAAGGGGAAAAAGTGTATGATATTTGAAAATTGTACATGAGTTCTATAAGAATTTTTGTTTTATTTTATGTGTTCCTTGATGAAAAATTGCTCATATGACAAAAATTTTGAAAAGGGGGAGGGTTGTTATTTGTCTACTTAACCATTTTGATGCATTTTACTTCATATGAACTATAACCTTTTTAAGATTAACAAAAATGAGAGAAATGATGATATTGAAATTTCATTATTGATATCAAGTGCTATATGAATTTAGGAGGAGAGTGCATTACATATTTGCCTTAACATAAGGAGAATTTATTCAAAGTCATTTACTTTTCCTAATATCACTAAATATTTTATCATTGTCACAAGAAGAATGGGGGAGACTGTTTGACTAACTAAGATCCTAATGGAGTGCTATTGCATGTACCCAAAAATAATAATTTATTCTCAATAATTATGTAATAGTAAAAGTAAGAGTATATCCCATAAAGAGTTTTTAAGTTTTGTTTCATTCTTTATAAACAAGAATAAATAAGGGGAGGTTTGTGATTATGATAAAGCAATAATAAAAATGTAATTAATAAATAACATAAATTAAAACATAAAGGAATCACTATAAAACCAAACCTTGCTCTAGTCCATATCCACCTTTGGAGTTGTATACTAATCTCCATTACAACATAAATGAATTTATACTTTAAATATTCATCATTCAAACTAATTCCTATCTCTTCTTTGTTATAGTTAATTAGAAAGAATACATAATCTAATTAACTCTAACAACTAAATAACCCTAGGACAAATAAATAAAATTCAATTGAGTAATAGTTTTAAAAACTTACGAAAGATCGATGAAATAAAAGAAAACAGTGCCTACAAGGTTAGATTAATTTAGCTAAATATCGTCCCTAAAATTTAAGAATCTTGAAAAACATCATTTCATAAAATCGTCGTTGCTTTGAAGATTATAGGGAATAAACAATTATATATTTAATATTTAACTAAATAATAGATTAAGTAATAAACTAGTAAGCGTTCTTAGTAATTAATCAATATATTCATAAAGATGAATATAGAAAATAATTGATACTCAATGTATAAATTTAAACATAAAAACAAATCAAATCTCAAGTTTAATACATCCCAATATTTTGGTTTTCTTTGACGAAGTGTAAAGAATTAGCCATGTAGAGCTGTAGATGAGACAAAGAAAAAGAAAAGTAAAGATGGTTGCTCCTATAAACCTTATAGAAATTTAAGATGAAGAACTAATTAAAATTTAAGGTTTTGAATCTTTAAATATGCATCAAATTTATAAGAGATACAATTTGGGACATGACAATCTCCCAGTATGTGGATCTATCTATTAAACTTCTGGACTTCACATGGATTAAGGTATGTTTGTCTTAAACCATAGGCCTTCTTGTAACTTTATAGGTTTAGACATAGGTTTAAGAACACTTATATATGAGATTGTGGATCTTATTGGAATTCTCTAGGATTATACATATTTTAAGACACACTTAATTCCATCTACCAGGATGTGGATCTATTTATTAAACTTCAGGACTTCACATGGATTGAGGTATGTCTGTCTTAAACCATAGGCCCTCTTGTAACTTTATAAGGTTAGATATAGGTTTAAGAACACTTATATATGAGATTGTGGATCTTATTGAAATTCTCTAGGATTATACATAGTTTAAGACACACTCAATTCCATCTCCCAGGATGTGGATCTAGCTATAACCTTCGGGACTTCACATGGATTGACGTATGCTTGTCTTAAACCATATGCCTTCTTATAACTTTATAAGGTTGGACATAGGTTCAAGAACACTTATATATGAGATTGTGGATCTTATTGGAATTCTCTAAGATTATACGTATTTTAAGACACACTCAATTCCGTATTTCCAATTAGATCTTTTATATACCACACATCCTATCATCAACCCTGTGTAATAAGTAGTGTCTCCATCTTTAGCACATGTCTGCATATGCTCTTACCCCTTCAAACTCAATTTCAATCTTAATATATTTAGTGTCTATAAGAAATAAAAATGTGAAAGTTTTAGAGTTCTTTAAATCTTTTTACAGTATATTGAATAATATCAATCAGAGATTATTTTGAGAGTTGTGTTCATTTTATTAAGTGTCAAAAGTGTCTAAAATTATCTGAGTAGCTTCATTTTGCACTTAAACCTCTGATTACCCCTAAATCAATATATAAGCATAAAAAGTATATAATGTATATGGTAAAGGAGTAAATATTAAGAGGACAAAATATATTTTTTTATTCCTATTAAATTCCCCCACACTTTGCTTTTACTCATTCTCAAGCAAACTTAACTCTTTAATATAAACAATAATCAAAAGCCTCATCCAATCCATTCTTTATAAATTAAAATGCATATATACTAAAATATATAAAATATTCGAGTGAAAACAATATTTAATAGTTTAAGTTCATAAGAAAGTTTGAAGAAAAATCAATACAACAATTTGATTAAAAAACAAGTACAAAAGTTCGATAAACTTTCTGACAAATTTCAATCTAGTCATTTATTTATTGACTGAGTCAAGTTTTTTTGATCAAGTTCTTATAAAATACACAACCATAGGCTTGCTAATACTCCAAATTTTCACTATTTAGATTATATACATCTATGAATCAAAAGGTATTTATTTCTTAGTTATAGGAGCTAAGGTTAAAGGTGAGAAATTTCCTAGATAAAGAAGGTTAAAACTAAAGAGATTACTAGAGCATTTAAAAACACATGAGTTAAAATAACCAATTGGGAAATCATAATCCACATTACACATTCAAATACTCAACCATCACTTCATTTCAATCCATCACTCATTAATAATATGGACTATTGTTATGATGTCACATTAAATTTCTCTTCTCCTTTTTTTTAAATATATGTGACAAGTTTAACTATAATCAATCACTATTTAATCTAACTCACAACTATATTCAACACAGAACCACTTTATTTTCCCAAAAAAAACCCCACAATTATCATATTCCTTTTTTCATAAAACCTTTTAACTAACCCAATTCAAATTCCTTACTAAAACAAAAGGGGAGGTAAAGATATTTGAATTTAAACTTAAGCTTATATAGTGGATTTTAATTAAAGAAAGAGAGTTAAAAACATGCACATGTGAATACAATCTCATATGGTTTAAAGCAAGTTTTAAAGATACATTTATATAGAAGAACATCGCATACAATGAAAAACACATATTGACATAGATGTCTTAATATTATAATACTCAAAAGCCCACGAGGTTATATAATTTACAAAAAAAAAATCCACACTTCCCTTCTAAATTCACTATAAAAATTAATCAAAATTTATAACTTAAGTTAATTCAACCACTTATTAAATGCCACACTCATTGTCAATTGGTTCGACCTCATACTAAACAAAACAATTTAATCTATTTTAGATCATTAAAAGAAAACTTTGTAGTAAAAAACATCCTAGAACCATTCCTCCCTCACACTGAAACCCTAAATTGTCAATGTAAAAACTAAATAAAGCAAAAGAGAGTAGTTAATATATATAAACAAGAACCATTAATGAATGCACTAATTGGAAAAGAAATAAGGGAGTGGAAATACATACATGGTTTCTTAAGTTTTCTCCTAAGAAGCACCTTTTGTTTAAAGTTGTTAACATGGCTTAATGTTATAGTCATATTAATTGTTAATCAAGCTTAAATTGGAAATATTGTTCTACTTTGTGGTTAAGATAGTAAAAAGCTAATTGAGAGTGAATTTAATAGGAGTTAACATGACATAAGCTAAAAAATTGGAAGATTATTTACTAGGAAGAGTTCTTGAGAGTGAGTGTGCTCAAACTTATCTAGTGCGAAAAATCTGGAGTTGAAAATTTAGCCCATTCAAAGATAAAGAATAAACTAGCTGAAATTTTAGGATTTTAAAGACATAATTTGTTGCAAAAATTTGGCCAAAACAAAAGACCCATATCTTGAATTTTGATTTTGATTTTTAATTCATTTATTAAGGCTTTGAAAAGACAAAACCTAGCCTTATATGAAAGGCATCATCTTAGGTTAAAGAGGGAATTTTTCTTTTTCATTTTGTGTGACTTTTATTAGGAGAAAAGATGTAAAACTTTTTAATCATATTTAAAGCTATCTTCAATGTGCTATAGTAGTTAATTCTTTATTTGTAAATGGTTAAACTACAATAATTATCATTCCTAAACTCCTTAAGCCCTTATAATGGCACAAGCCTTATTCATATTTATATTTCATTGCTTAATTACTTAATATGCTATGTGTTCTATTTCTACATACAGATGACATGGCTTTTCAAACACTAATCTATATAAGGATATGCCAATAGGTGCTTTATAGGTTGTCCTAAATTCTTAGATCGCATATTCAAGTCTCAAACTTTAATCCTTCGTATTGAGATGCACCATCTTTTATAATATCTACTTAACTTCTCTGTTAGATACCTCAGCTTGAACACTAGCTTCTAAATGATAAGATGTAGAGGCTCAATAGTTAACATGGTATTTCTTCATAATGCTTCCACAGTTCTATTACAAAAATGTGCGCCTTTGTCATTGATTAAGGCCTTTAATAACCAAAACCTACAAAAAATGTGAGACTTGGGAAAGTATACAACCACCTAATAGTCATTAGTTTGGTGGCTTTAACATCAACTAACTAGAGCATATAATTAATAAAAAATATATGTGCATTATTAAAAGAAGAAGGAAATGGTCTATGAAGTCAATGCCTTATAAATCAAGGATTTTAATAATCAAAACATGGTTTTGTGGCATTTGATCCCTATAGGAAAAGTTTCCTATCATTTGACAAATATCATAAGGTTGTGTAGAATTTGTATGTAGTTTTAAACAAGGATGACTAGTAGAAACCACACTCTAACACCTTTTAAGCTATCTATTTTGGTCAAGAATGTCCATAACATAAATAATTATGGCAAAAGGTTATAATAGAATGGATTTTGTTTTCAAACACGTACCTTATAATGACTTTATCAAGATAAAATTTCTATAAGTATAAGTCATCCTAAGTATAATATATTACCTTGTGCTTGGTCTTTTGTCTTTGATCTCTAGTCAAATAATATGGAAACATATTAGTAACTATATAATTAACATTATTTGCATACTGTGGTGGTGCCATATTAAGAGAAAAGATGCACCCATATCTTAGATCATATTTATTCTTAATTCTTCTCTCTGTTACATAGACTTCTATCAGCCTGTGTAATAGGCTGTGTTGTCATTTTCAACCTACATCTACATACAATTTTGTCCTTTAAAGCTTACTTTTAACTATGATCTGCTTCAAAACTTCCTTTTTTTAATGTACTTGTGTCAACCTTTTCAATAATAACAATTTTTTATTATCAAATTTGGTGACATATAAGCTCTTGAGCTTTTCTGCAAACTATTTGCAATGATTTCGTTATGTATATGGTTATAAATGTTATCATCAACAAGTTGATGAATAAATCTATACATTTGCTTATGCTCAAAGTCTCAGCCTTCATCCTTTCTATAATCAAGCGTTTGAGTAGTAAATACTAGTAAGTGTAACTTTTTTTTTCACAAATATATCATTCAACTTGTTCTTCCATATATGATAATTGTTCCATTCAAATAAATTTTTAGTAGAATCCATTTATTTTTCAAACTAATAATTATCATAACTTTGACTCTGATGCCACCCTCTTAAGCAATGCAATTTATGGAAACAACTAAAATCACTTTTACACTAGTTTAAGCTTGCAAGGAGCATATGAAAAAACATATATAAGAACCAATTTGAAAATTAATAAAAATGAAATTACAAAGACACTAAATTTTTAATATAGAAAAGTATCTTTAAATCGAAGAGTAAAAACAACAAAATTATGAGAGTCCAAGACACTAAATTTTTAATATAGAAAGTATCTTTAAATCGAAGAGTAAAAACAACAAAATTACTAGAGTCCATTCAACATAACTTTATTATATCAAGAATGGTTACAAATATCAATTTCAACAAATACAAAGTGTAAACCCACAAATTTCAACACTTAAAAGATGACACTTTATATATATGAACGGCATAATTTTTCTTAGTTGCAGACATAAATTGATAAAGCAAACACATGCAAGAGGGGAGTGAATTGTGTGTGAAAAAAATTACAAGGTGTTGTCAATTCGATAAGAGCCTGCTAAACAAAATGAGTCTATTGATCAAAAGGACCTATTAACTTTCGAAAGGATCCTATTAACGTTTAAAATGAAAGGATCTTGTTAATTATTAAAAAAAATGAAAAGAGCATGTTAACTTTCAAAACGAAAATAACCTCTTCCGATCTTAAAACAGAAGGAGCCTATTATAAATCTGAAGGAGCTTCTTTGCAAATTGAAAATACAAACATTATAATGCGGAAATTTAAAATTTAAGAAGAGAGAAAGAAGGACACAGTTGCTTTATACTAGTTCGGCTTATAACGAAGCCTACGTCTAGTCCCCAAGTATCCAACTTGAGTATTTCACTATAAAAACTCTTAATAGTAAATTTTGATGAGCCTATTGAAGCTCACAATTACATATTTTTTCAAGGTTCTTTAACATTCCACACTCGTAGTGTTTAACAATCCTCTACAAGCTCTCAACAAAAATGAATATGGAGTTTGTTCAATGTAAAATTTAAAGAATAACAATCTCTCTCAAATAGAGTGATTTTACTTTCTTAGAAGCAAGGTGTTTGAAATTGATATGACTTTCAAAAATATCGATACAGTTAAAGTATTTAAAAAATCTAACTAGTTCGCAAGTGCGGTGGCTCTTCCTTAAGTTAACATTTTCTTCAATTAGTTATTGCTTCATTTTTATTCTGAATTAATTTTGTATCTAACAAATCTTCGATATCATCTCTACTAGAATCTTCCAATATTCAGGTGTTAAGAAAAAAGTTTTAATAAAAATATCGAAGCTAATTCCTAATTGTTCGAATTATGTGATTTGCAAGATCCTTTAAGATATTATAAAATCATTTCTAATAAGGTAAGTTCAATAAGAAGGTTCCTGCAAGAAAGGAAGCATTTATCCTATAATATCATTTCCTTTTAAGAATTATATTGTTACATATACAAGGAAATAAAACCAACTTGAATTTTGAAATATTATATAGTTATCGTCAAAATCATTAATAATAAACCTTGAGCTAGGCTTTCAAAAAAAAAAAAAAACCTTGAGCTAACAATTTCTTCCTTTTTGATGATGACACGTAATAACTAACATATTTTCAAAATTCAAATAATAATAAAGGATTTGGAAAGATACATGCAAACTTTATATGTTCTAACTCACAGTCATGGTTAGAAGGAGCATTTCTTATGACATGAGCCTATCGTTTATGCATATCACATATTTAAACTTCACAAATTCAGTTCAACAATATTTCAACAGTTAGTAGAGAATATTTCACAGATATAAAAGTAAATATGTCATCAAAAGCAAATATATCATTAAAAGCACGTATATCATTAACTTTTCTCCTTTGTCATTATTAAAAAATAAAGGAGAAATAACTCAAAAGTAAGTAAGAAATAGCATAAGTATGTAAAAATAAACCAAGAAAAAAATAATGATAAAGTTATTTAAGAGATTCACAAAATTTTTGACGCATAATCTACATGTTAAGAATTTGGTTTTGCATGCTATCGATCTAGCCAAGCATTTTATCTTGATTAGAGCGAATGATCCTCAGTTGTTAAAGGATTAGATCATTTGTGCTTTGGAATGTGACAGGGGCCGATTTTTGTGGGACAAGACCCAAAAGGTTTGTTGGTTTTTCTTTTTTCTTCTCCACCCACACATTGTCTTTCAGGTCTTTCAGTTTATATCTGAATTGGTAGGGAATAAATGAATGGAACTTTCGGGTTAATACCAATCCAGATTGTCAAAAGACACTCCATAATAGGCAAAAATCTTGGTTAATAGCATCTTATACGGCAAACCACCAATGGTATTCTTATGTCTTCCCTTGTTCACCATAAATCGCAGGATCATTGCTGAAAGGTTCATCTTATTACCCTTTAGAAGACTAATAGAAAGCTACTCATTCTAAACAGTTTACTTCCTATTCTATTCGAATGGAGTGGTAGCATTGTAGCCTAAAACTTTCCTATGCAAAAGGTGAAAACTTGTACTAGTTAACTGTTAATCTCCAAACTTAAAGGCTTAATCACAGGGAACTCCTTGACTTGTCTCAAGTTTGGTCCTCTCTAACTTACTGAAAGAGACGATCCATATATCCTTGTACGTCTTTCTGCATTATAAAATTGATTTATGAGCTAATATTTTTATCCACGTTGGAGGGACATAAGAAACCCAACACCAGACATGGCCACTGTAGTTCATAAATATTGCTCTATCTCATATCTTGTCTTATCAGTCCAGGCCCTAACTTGTTCAAATGCAGGGCGGACATTTAGCAGTTCTGCTTGTCGTTTAACTTTTACCTCTCTCAACTTAATCGATGGTGAAAAAATATATGTTTATTGTCCTAGTTCTACCTTCGTCATGGACAAAGCAACAGTCTGGCATCTTTATGTTCAGAGTAACAACTGCTTGTTGACACCCTAGGGCTATGATTTGTGACATCAGATGAACATTTACCTGGCAAAATTAGCCGATGAAAAAGATGATAATAACATTGTCCTATTTAATGAGAGAGTTCGGATAAATATGTTGTCTGATTGACATTGTCCTATTTAACTAATGTTGGTGAAATGACATTGATAATTGTTATTAAATTTGTGTTTGAGTTACCAAAGCAACGTGCATTGCCTTAAACAACTATGCAGTATGAAGCCATTTGCATCGCGATAAAGGAAGCTCTAAGGAGGCTGAGATAAGACACTCTTTAACAATTTGGAAATGGAGGATCGCTTCACTTGTTTTCTCGTAAGGGCAGGTCCATGGATAAGCCAGCTACCGGAATATTCCGGCCTATGGTTATTCCGTGAATGTACAGCTAACGAAAAACGTGCAATTTTGCTGGATCTGCAATTTATAATGGAGTACATTATGAAAAGTCGAACATTTCTTTCCAATTCTTGCAGTCATCGGTACACTGGGGATATCCAAATAAGTTAGGCGTCAATTTGGAATTCTTGGCCGGACATAGTGTTAGACCCGGGACAACTCAGAATAATATTTACAGATATAGTAAATATATATATATATACACATATATGAGGTTAGTTACGGGGAGGGGGCTAACAACCTTATGATTGGTTGTCAGCTAACCGAATCTGTTATTCCTAACAGATTCTTAGTATAAATAAGCAGCAAATGTGAAGAGCGAGGATATTGCGTATACTGTTGAGTGAGAGTTTGAGCCGTAGGCTGGAGGTCCTGATCCTCGAAACCAGTTTATCGTTTGTATTCCTTACAGAAATCTATAGCAAATACATATTTTTCCTTATTTGTTTTCTGGATTCTATCACATAGTTACTAGACCACCAATAAATCATTCACTGATCAAGTGCACAATATACGTACTTCCTACTACCATGTCTCCTTCCAGCAATTGAGGACTCCGCCGGAGTTTGTTGGTTTCTGATATTTTGTACTATGCATATAACTTGGGAGACGTTATTATGACCAGTTGTTTGTTCCCTACTCCTTTTGTGCCTATAAATAGACCCTTAAGTTATTCAAGCTCCGAGCAGAAACCCTTGAGGGCTAGGGACTCCAACTCACCATTTCTTGCAAAGGTACAAACACTTTAACATGGCAGAGAGACTTACTCCAGCTTTCTTCTTTCTTTACTTCTCAATGACCCTTGTGGCTCTTTGCTTGGATGAGGCTGGTACCAAGACAGTACCTGCAGTGTTTATATTTGGTGACTCAACCTTTGATGTTGGAACCAATAATTTCTTAAATGAAAGCACAGCAAAATCGAACTTCCCATATAACGGAATTGACTATGCTTTCTCGAATTCAACAGGGAGATTTAGCAATGGTTATAACACGGCTGATCAGATTGGTATGTAAGAACTGATACGAAATGCAAATTTTTCAAGTTGAACGGATAATGATTCTTATGTTCTTGTTCTGAATGAGTCTGCAGGACCTCCATGTTTTAGTAACTACAGTTTGAAAAAAAAATAAATTTATGTTTAGTTAAAAAGCAGAATCAGATTTAGCAGCTAATCTACATATACACAGTAATGTACTAAAGTAAGAGTAGATTATGTATAATCTTCACTGGTTGCTTGAACAGTGAGGCTCTTGGGTTTTGCTATCAGTCCACCACCTTTCCTGGCTCTTGTCAACCATTACTCAACTTTTAGGCAGAGAATTCTCCTGGGCGTCAACTTCGCTTCAGGAGGATCAGGAATTTTTAGCAGCACCGGACTTGGATTCGTAATAACTTCCTATCTTTATATCAATTGCTAACTGAACCATATATTAGTTTATTTTCTTCTTTTTTTCTTTAGGTTTCTTTATATTCTGCAAGTGTTCGCAGGGAAAAACTGACTTTCAAGTTCTGATTTTTTTTCTCAATTCAAAGGGGAAGGTCGTATCCTTGGCAGAGCAAATCCAGCAATTTTCAACAGTTCATGGCAACATTTCAGAGATGTTGAATCCAAATGCCACTGCCAGAAAGTTTTCTCAATCATTGTTTTTAATTAGCACCGGAAGCAATGACATGTTTGAGTTCTCAGCTGCTACTCTTAACCGAACTACTAATGTCACTGCTCCAGAATTCATGCAATTCTTACTGTCAAACTATACAAATCATTTACAGGTTTTGACTCCTAGCTCTTCCTCAATATCATAGGGCTCCTGAAAGGGAAAATGATTAGGAAAGGTATAAAATTTTATTTGTTAATATGACAGAATCTGTATGACTTGGGAGCTCGAAAGTTTGCCATTGTAAGCGTTCCGCCAATTGGATGTTGTCCTCGGCCCCGAGCAGTTCTCAAATCCGATGCCTGCATCAAAGAAATGAACGATTTGGCTGTAGCTTTCTTTGTAAACATTCAGGCGTTTTTAAAGAGTTGGAGCTCACAATTCCCAGGAGTGAAGTACTCACTTGCAAACTCTTATCAAATGACAAGTGATGTCATGGAAAATCCTCTGGTCTTTGGTAAGCATTTCAGTCCCAAACTTGATATGCAAAATAGATGCTTTAACAGTTCTCCATTATAAAAAGTGGGTAACCTTCTAATGACCAATTTCAATCTTCTGCAACTTTTTGCAGGCATGAAAGAAGTTAAAAATGCGTGCTGTGGGAAAGGAATCTTCAATGGAGAACTTCCCTGCGACTCAAGAATAGATCCAACCCTTTGTTCAAATCGACAAGAGTACTTGTTCTGGGACCTTTTTCACCCAACCGCAGCAGCTTCCAGGCTAGCTGCTCTGTCAATGTTTGGAGGATCAAGTAGATATGTGACACCCATGAATATTAGCCAGTTGGTGGAGATGAACATCTAAGAGTTGACAGTGCCATATCTATTTTAGGATTTATTCCTTTCAAAAAAAATAAGCTTTTAATAACATATACTGAGATTGATGCACGTTAATCTTTCATGTACTTCGGGGAAAATTTTATTGGGTATGATTGGCATTTAAGACAGTTTCTTTCTTTAAAATAATTAGAAATTCAACAGCCTTGTTATGGTCCTGATCTTGTTCATTCAGATTGGTATATTCATCTTTGGCATAAACTCCTGCAAGAACTCCAACCAACAACTGAACTGATTCAAGAAGAATTGTAATAATCTGTAGTCTTCCTTATAAGTCAAAGTGTAGAATTATGAGATATACCTTGAATTCTTGGTAAATAATGAAATTTCACAAACTGATTAGCATTGAACAAGGATATGAGACTAAAAAATGACCGGGTCATAAGCTATTTGATGAGAAAACTATACATGAAAATGCCAATGTGAGGTTCTTCGTTATGTACCCAAGACCCCAAAGTGAAGGGAGAAAGAAACATGAACTTACAGGCAAAGAAGGCTTAAAATGATGTGGTTCCAAAATGTTTAAAACAGCTGGAGCAGGAGAGGGAAGAGGCTTTACTCCGAGTCTGCTATTGGGAGGGTCTATTTCGTTGTCATCTTCCTCACCTATGTTGGAAGAGAAGTCTAGGAGGTCATCCATGAAATGGTTTCCTGTTGCTACTGTGTGTTAAGAGTCTCCATTTCTAAGTTTAGAGAGAGAATAAAAAGGACGATGGTAAATATGTTTAGAAAGATAAAAATAAGTTAAAAAGTAAAACAGAGAGAGATGGAGGATCCATCGTGCTTGGATGGGCAAAGAAGACACTAAACCACCAATAAGACTAAGAAAATGTCATGTGATATTTTCCATTCAGGTAGAATTCACATTGAACATTTCGAAGTTCAAATTAGATTTTGGGTTTAAAGTAGACTTTTGTTCGTAATGGATCATACAACGTTCTTTTCTTCTCCCGTAAACACAAACGAACCATGTATTGTGCTTCGTGGACTTGGAAGTCCGTGAAGACCCCCGTCAACCGAATGTTTTTGGAAGTAATAGGAAGAAAAGTCAAGCAGGAGACATATAAAAGTACCAAACTCCAATAACAAAGGAAAAAGAAGAAGAGAAATGAATACCACTACTCTTAATCAATGGGCCGATCTGCCGAGTGAGTTGCTAAAAACCATCAGCAACCTGCTTGATTCTCCTCTTGATGTCCTCCGTTTTCGCTCCGTTTGTTCTTCATGGCACTCTTCGTCTTCCAAGCCGTGTTTTGACCGGAAAACTCCACCAGTCACACTCAACCTTCCCCACTCACCCGTTGAAGCCGTCTTCTCTCGGTCTAGAATATGCCTTATAGAGCTCCTCTCTCCTCGCAATCCATGTTCTTCTTATAAAGAAGAAGAAGTAGAAAAGTCACAGCGTTGGTTGGTCAAAGTTCAGGAGACATCAGAAGGAAAATTGAGGTTGGTGCATCCACTCTCAGGGCAAGTCATCACGTACCCTCCTATCAGGTTGAACTTGTTGGACGTTCGTATTGTCGAGCTTTGTCAAGCTTTTATGCTCAGATCTTCATGTGGGTCTTCTGTTGTTGGGGTCAATAAAGTCGTGTTATTTCAAGAATCAGAGAGCTATATCAGAGATAGGTTTGCTTTTCTGGCGATTTTTCAAGAAGGAAAGTTGGGGTATTGGAGACATGGAGACGAGGACTGGACGGTTTTGGGTGATGAGAATTTTCAGTACGACGACATCATAGTTCATAAGGGTCAATTCTACGTCGTTGACTGTTGGGGAACAGTTTCGTGGATCGATTCATCTCTGAGGGTGGTCCAGTACTCGCCGCCGTTGTACGGATGCGGTGGAAAGAAGAATTTGGTGGAATCGTGTGGAGATCTTTATGTAGTTGATCGGTATCTGGATGGTGAAAGAAGGAAGTGGAGAGGTAATTTCTACGCTAATAATCACCGATTCAACCCCTCTCATCAAGCTTTGAGATACAGGAATGCCACCCCGAAGACGGTAGATTTTAGAGTCTTTAAGTTGGACGAAGATTGGGGTAAATGGATTCAAGTCAAGTCGTTGGGTGACAGAATATTTGTTCTTGGGGTAGAGTGTTGCTTCTCCATCTCGTGTGGAGAACTTGGTGGAGGTAAAGGCAACCGTATTTACTTCACAGACGATGATATCTACATTGGAGGAACATTAAGAGCTGATTATATTCAGGTGTTCCAGTTAGAGGATGGTAGAATTGAGACTCTAGAAATGCCACAGTATTCTCATATATTCTGGCCACCAAAGCACCGAACTGTCTTCTCAACTTAGGTCTGTCTGCTCACCTCAAATCTTCATTGTAAGTTAAGAAGCTTTGTGTTGTTGTAATTGTTGTTTAGTTTGTTATTTCACCTGACAATCCTTATTTTTAAATCTCCGACAGTATACCTTTCTCATTAATGATACAAATAATGAAACAGATTTCGGCAGAGTTCATGTTTAAGCATGAACCCTTATGAATTTCCATCCTTAAGGTTCTTAAATTTCTAATAAGTTTCTGAAAGTTCAGCGGAAAAATTGGTGATGGGATGACGCAGACAAGGATGAACAAGTTCAACTTAGATACTTGTGGCTATGTCTATGTATTGTACTGATGGTAATGCCTTTGTTTTACTTGTATAGGTGACCTGCTACTAGTTTCGATCGTTTGGAAGAAAATGGATTGCACGGTCTCATCATCTTTTTTTTTTTTTTATAAAGTCTCATCATCTGTATTACCTCTATGTGGTAGGAAGTTTACAGTGTATGGCCCCTAAATTTGGAGCCCTTGTATTTGTCACCATCTTGATTTATCTGGAACCGGTACATGGGACTTCGTGTATGCAGAACTGAAGGTTTTATTGTGTAATGTGTACTGTAACTGACTGAAAATACATAAGGTTAATGCCTAAGATCTCATAAGCTTTGAGGCTAAACTGCTCCTCCTTTCTTTTCATCCTCTCTACCTACAACGTATAACCAGCTTTACACATTCTGATAACCGAATGCAACATTATTTGATTGTGGTTTAAAGGTAGGCAATGTTTCAGATACAGAGGATTTAACAGCGAGACCATTAAGCATGGAGGGGCTAGTTATGCCACAATTCCTTCTATCTCATAGTTGCAGAAGTAAAAAGGAAAGAAGAAATATCAGCTGTATTAGCTATTGACAATTGCAATATTAGTAACAACACGTTGGCAGGGAATTGGGAACAACGGGGCAGGAATAGATCCGGAATATGACTACAACCAATCATTCACTGTAGGAATTGAAGTCTGAAATAGCTATTCCAGTGAGCCAGTCACATTTTTTATAACTGCATTGGCAGACTGATGAGCAAAATGTTTCTGCCGTAGTTGCACATATGGATATCCAAGCAATGAAAGAAAATGAGCAGGTTTTGAGAAGGAAAGCACCTCATACCACACCTGGTCGTTCTCATCCATTTCAATTGAGAAGCGTTCTTCTCCTGCCTGCATACAGGTAAACAACAATGTGACTTCTGCCAAACGGTAATCATAAACTTTGAATGGATACAGCAATTAGTGGGAATCATCTTTTTCCAAGCAAAACAAGGAGCACAAGTTTCTACATCATAACAATAGAAGAACGTCCAAATGATTGAATCTCTTGCCAAATAACAATATTAGGAAAAAGCTACTAACCAGCAGGTGACCTCCAAGGGTACCGCTGCCAAAAGAAAATGAAGTCATTCCCTTCGTAGCATCTCTTTTGTCATTTACATAAACCACCTGCGACGGCATCATAACCCATGGAAGAAACTCATTCACACAAACACAGAATTTTACCCCATTTTCAATTCGGGTCTTTGGATCAACAAACGCCCAATTCAGTCCGAAATGTCTGCAATCGAATTCCACCATTAGGATCCTCCCAAAAACACAATTTCTCACCCACTATATGGAAAACAGTTGAAACACCTCCAATTCTGAAGAGCCAACTTGCCCTTTTCATAAGTATCAAAACCAGAACCAACAAGCACACGAGCATGGTTTAGGAAGAACCCATCTTTGGATACCCGAACAATCCACCACTGTGGCCCTAAATCAGCAAGAGTATCAAGGTTTAGATCAACGCTGCGAGATTTGGGCTTTTTCTTGGGTTTCTTTATAAGCCTCTCTTCAACTTCTTCCCTCCAACTATAACCCGCCTTGCTCTCCCTACTCTGGTTTCTCAACTGTCTTCTTTCTCTAGCCGTAAGACCTTGTTCGGTGGTGGTTGAATCTAGAGTTGCTCTGATGGACGAAAAGGGGCGTTTGGTTCCCGGGAATGGAAGGAAAGTAAAGGAAAACGAAGGTGGAGTGAGCGAGCTTTGGCAAGGACTCCATTGATGCAGAAGAAGTCCTTGTTTCATGGTTGATTCGGCTTAGTGGATAACAAAGCTGTCGTGGTTTATACAGTACACATTTTACTGCGAAGTAATTACCATATCACTAACTGTAAAAATAAATAGGAATATTCATTAAATCGTATATTGAAAATAATAATTAAATAGGAGTATTTGACCACTAAATTTTCATTTAATTATTTTCAAACAATTCAAAGATTAATTAGGCTAATAATAAAATGATTCCGTTTTGCCTTAATCTATTTAAATTTTCAATCTAAGTCTTTTATAAATTTTGATTCAAATAATTTAAAATTTGAATAAGTCTGTTAATATAATAATATCATTTTGCTTTCATCCACTTAAATTGCTTTAATTAAGTCAAATATACTCTTTTAGATTTCAATATAATTTAAATTTTAGTTAGTTTAAATTTAATTTATTTATTTTGAATTAGATATAATTAAAATCTTATTATTATTAACAGGAATAACAAGTTTTGGTTTATGAGCTTAAATTTAGTTGTTTTCAATAGGTTAGCTCATGGGTTGAGTTTAGACCAACTTGAGACATTCTAAGCAAAATAATATCGTTTTATTTAAAAGAATTACGTCTCTAGTAAGCTTGAGCCTGGATAGCCCAGACTCAAATCCAATAAAAAAAGTTATTTTATTTTTTCAATTTTTAAAAAACTAATTTTAAAATTTTGATCAATGCTGACCTATAAGCACATTGCCATCTCTATTTATTAAAGTAGCATTTATTACATCTTGAAGTGAAAGAGATAACAATAAGGACTTACTTTGTGAAGCCTTAAGGTAAAAATCATCTCTTTAAGGGGGTGTTTGATTGGGGAACAGATCTTCTGTTCCACCTATACTGTGCCCCCTGTGCCACTAATGATCCCAGCCATCATTAAGTATATATACTAAGGACGAGTTGGGATGGACGACCACGCAATCCATCCCAACCGCCCATTTAATCCAAC
>JANKOE010000206.1:17094894-17113770 GCA_026284465.1 Erythroxylum citrifolium | reverse complement strand
TATTTCAGCCAGCAACCAGCGTCTCGGGAATGGGCCATCAGTCAGGGCTCATCACCCGGGACCGCCGGGCTCCGGGATCGGGGTCCGACATTTTTATACATTGTTAGCCTATCCCCCAACTTAATAGCTCGGAGTCATTCCTTAATTTGTTGTTCATATTAGGCCAATTAAACCAAACCTTTGCAAAAAAAAACTTTCAAAAACATTTTAAGTTACTAATTTTCAATATTTCAAAATTTTTTAAAGCATTAAATACCCTTAATTTAATTAACAATTATTCAAAACTATTTTTAAAAAAATTCAAATTTTGTTTGAAGATCAAGAGGTTTTGTTTAAAAGTTCAAAACAAATTTTTCTTGATTGTGAGAGGATTTATCTATTATGCTTACAATGTAAATAATCGTGCATGATAAAATATTGGAAATAAATCTTGCCTAGAATATTGTTTGAGAAGAAGAAATAAAATAGAAATGTGCTCTATGAGCTAAAAGAAATAAAGTTTAGGTGAAAAGAGGAAGAATTCCATAAATGTAGTCTTCTGATTGAACGTGTTCATAAAACAGTATATGGGAATTATGTAAAATTGAATAAAAATTGTTTTGATACATCAATCAGGGATATGAATAATTACCAATTTAGGCCATCATTATTAATTACACCTTAGGAATTCTACACATATTTATATATTAATCTCCACACTTTTATATTAGATAAATGGACCCCAAATAAAATTAGATCACTTCAATTAGGTCATTATATATATATATGTAATGATATATATATAATGATATATATATATATATATATATATATATTGTGCTCGCCCAATAAAACCAGCATCATATACAAAACCTCTACAATTTTTTTTTCAAATTTGGAGAGTGTATGGAATGACTAGTGAATTACAATCTCTATAGCTAATCATTATGTGTACAAAAATGAAAATATGCCATCTAAACCGATTATGTTCATTAGTTACACTAACACAAGAACTAAAGGGGTGATCATTGTCATTTTTGTAACTAAACGCATAATGATCTCATGCATCAACTTAACTAAATGACATAGATCAAGTGTGGATGTGTAGCATGGAAAATACATGTAATGTGATCTATACATGCCTATTTTCATTTGGTCCAACCTTAACCAAATGAGAATAGATTTCACATTAAACTATAAAAAAACTAAAATAAATGAATATTAATGTCATGACATCAAGTATGGTATCGAGCATAAAGAGTATAACATTAAATCCCACTAAATCAAATGGCATAAAATGTAATAACACCCATATGAGTAACATGCTCATGAAAGGCCTTGGGGTCAATGCCTTGGTGAGCAAAGCTGCAGTCATGAAGTTTGTTCCTATAAGTTCAATATTAACAAAACCACTATGAAATCTTTCTTTCAATAAAAGGAACTTAATATCTATATGATTAGATTTAGAAGAGCTTATGTTGCTATTTGAATACAAGAAAGTTTCTTTATTGTCACAATATAACTTGAGTGGCCTTTTAATACCATTGATTACTCACAAGCTTATAATAAAATTACGCAGCCATATAGCATGATTGGATGCCTCATAACATGCAACAAATTTAGCCTTCATAGTGGAAGATAGAACTAATGTTTGGTTGGTACTCTTCCAAGAAATTTCACCTTTGATTAAAAAAAATATAACCAGAAGTCGATTATAACTATTTTAGAATCAACAAAGTCAAAATAAAAAAACCTAATGATCTCAAATTTGTCTAACCTACATGTGAGCATATAATCCTTAGTGTTTTGTAAATATCTAAAGACTTTTTTGGCTGCTAGTCAATATTTTCTTCTCATATTGCTTTGGTATCTGCCAAGCATTATAATAACATACGCGAGGTCAAGACAAATGCGGACATGTGCATACATCAAACTCCCTACCACTAACGTTTAAAGGATATTTTTTATAAACTTGGGTTCTATTTCATTATTTGAACACTGGTTTAGACTAAATTTATGTACTTTAGACATAGGGGTATGATGAGGTATATAATTTTGCATGACAAATCGATGCAATACCTTTTCAATGTAACCCTTTACTAAATTCCATGGCAATGATTACGGTGAATATGGATCCCTAATACATAGGACACTTCACCAAGATCTTTCTGATACCATTGACAAGAGCTTTCTTGAGCCCATAGATTAGTTCTTAAGTTTATAAACCAATTGGTTAGTTTCCATGTAAGCTAACCCCTCTAATTATTTCATATAAATTGTTTCCTCAATGTCTCTATTAAAGAATGTTGTCTTTACATTCATCAGGTGTAACTCAAGGTTAAAATGTGTCATAAGTGCCATAATAGTCCTAAAAGAGTCTTTCAATAAAATTAGAGAGAAAGTCTTCTTATAGTTAATGACTTCCTTTTGAATAAATCCTTTGGCGATAAGACAAGCCTTATATCTCAACATTGCTTTGAGCCCCTTTTGGTCTTAAAAATCTATTTTCAACCAATATGTTTCACACTTTCAAGCAATGGGAATCTCAAACGTCATTGTCTTTTGTGGATTACACTTCCTTACCCATCACATTAATCCACATTTGTTAAAAATTTTAATTGCTTTATAGAAGGTGGGTGGATCATCTCCCCCTAAGTCAATATTTTCCTTAAGTTCTTAGAGAAATATGATATAATCATTCAAAATTACACTTCTCTGTTCCATTGTGGATCTTCTTAAAGGCATTGATTCTACTTAAATTTGAGTTTGTTGAGTTTGATCCTTATGCTCCTCATCAATAATGTATTGAGGAACAATTTAATGATTTTGGTGGGTAGGAAACTCAAAATTTTCTTGTATTTTTACGAGATTTTGTTGAATCATGTTAGAAATGAAAACTTGAATATGATTAACAACAATTGTAGGAAGAGGAACATTGATTGACTCATTTTCAAAGACAAAGTCATTACCGTTATCTTCCCCCCTCATACTTAACATATTTAAAAAGTTGAGAATTTCCCTTCTTAAAAAATGTTCTTGTTTTAGGATCATAGAATTTAAATCCTCATGATCTTTTAGAATATCTTACAAAACAACTACTAATAGTTTTTGCATCCAGTTTCTACTCATTTAGTAGGGACTTGCCTCAACTAGACATCCCTAAGCGCGTAAATGCTTTAAAACAGATTTCTTAACTGTCTATAACTCATAAGGGGGTTTTATTTGTAGCTTTTGTAGGAACTCTATTCAGTATTTACATTGCATTCTTTAATGCATCTCCTTATAGTGAGTGAGGTAAAGTTGTACAAGAAATCATACTTCTTACCATATCTTTAAGGTTTTATTTATTCACTCTCATATTTTATGAACCCAATATAGCCTATTGGGGGACAATCCCATACTCACTTAGGAATCAAGCAAATGGACCTAATTGTTGTTGTTCACACAATCAGATCTTATGGCCTTAATAGTTTTACCAAATTGATTTTTAAATTCAGCCTTAAATAACTTAGAAACCTCCAATGCTTGCTACTACTCATGAATTTTAAGTATAGGTAGCCATATCGAGATTAATAATCTATGAACGTGATAGAATATTGTTGATCATTCTATGAAGTTATAGGAAATGACCCATAAATATCTGTATGTATCAATGTTAAAACATCCTTAGTTCTTTAAACTCTTATTTTTCTTTTATTTGTAGTTTTGAACTTTATGCACTCAACACAAACATGTAATCTGATTCATCAAGTGTTTTAAGAATCCTTTCTAACATAAGCCTGTCAATACTCTTTATAGAGATATGACCCAAAAGATTATGCCATAATGATAAATAATTCTAATTTAATAATTAACATTTATCATCTTTGGATTTAATATTAGAAGACTCACTATATGAAGTTGCTATATCAAGTAAATAAAGGTTTTCATGATTAGATAAATTAATAGTTCTAATAAGCATAGAATTAAAATAAACATAACCCTTTCTATTTCCAAATGAACAAAAAAATCCTTCTTCATCCAACACAAAAATTGAAACTATAAAGAATGCATTCTTAATTGGTGAGGGTGAATGTCTGTGATCTGAGTGAGTTTCCAGTAAGGGAGCTGCTAGTGAGCAAGCATCACTTATGAGCCTACCGAGAGGCGAGAGACATACGTGGTTCTACTGAGGATTTTATTTGGATTTTATCCTAAATATGATTTAGGATTATAATTTTTATTCATTGTCAATATATTAATGAGCCTAATGAGTCATACATGAAGAACGAGTGGACGAGAGAAAAGATATTTTAATCGAGTTAGACTTGAATGTAAAGTTTGAGAAACTTTATAATTAAATGTGAGATATCTAATAAATAAGGATCAAAATGAGATACTGGATCTTATTTGGAAATAATTGACATTTAATTAGATTTAATTGAAATTTTAAATAAAGTTTAATTGAAATTAGGAATTTAATTCAATTAAATTACTAAAACATCCAAAACCTATTATAAATAGGCTAAAGTTATAAGGACATTATCACTTCTTACCTAACACTCTCTGTAATAGTTGCAGAGTTCTCTTAACTCATTATGTGGATATCATTAACGATTTAAGGGATACAACAAGAATATGATCAAGCTTGGCTTCAAGAAATTAAGTACAAAAAAGTTTTGTAATTATTTTACTGTACCTAGGATCAGATCCTACATCGATTTTCGAACAATTCACTACCACACTAATGCCCCCATTGTTTGCATTAACATCCAAAGACATAATGTTCATGAGAAAAATGAGATCAATTATACAATTTTGGTTGACCTTGTCTAGATCTTACACTCATTGATGCTGTCGTTGGCTAGTCAATTTAATAATATTTTTTCCTTTTTCCTAGGGAAGGAGGAACATAAAAAATGTCAGTATTACACTTGGTAAGGAAAAAATATTTTTACCCGTGAGTGGTCATGCATCAAAAACTTCATTTTTATTTCGAAACCTATTTTTGTTATAAAAAAGTAGAAAGTTCACTACTTATTTTTACAATCATGCTACTAATTATTTTTACCTACTAATTATTTTTACACACAATCATGACTATTGATGTATCAATGACACTCCATTACAAGCATCACCCATATCAAAGCATAAGGTCGATTATGTTTCACATTAAGGTTTAAGCAAGACATCTATTCTTTAATCAAACATTATGACAATCATTAAAGCATAAGTATATCAATCACCATAATCATTATCCAGTTAACAAGATATCATTTTCTTAAACAAGTAAAACCATATTAAGAATGAAGCACCAATGTAGCTCAATTTCATTACACATGCTATTTTTATTCATTTCTATTAACCCTTTAACCTAGGGATCCTTATTTCATTACCTAAGTCACCTCACTTAGACTTTTTGCCTAAGCCATCTCACTTAAGTCTTTGTTTAAGGAAATTTTGCCTAAGTCACCTCGATTAGGTCTTTGTTTAAGAAAATTTGCCTAAGTTTCCTCACTTAGGTCTTTGCCTAAGCTCCCTTACTTGAGTCTTTGTTTAAGGAAATTTCCCTAAGTCACCTCACTTAGGTCTTTTACCTATGCTACCTTACTTAAGTTTTTGTTTAAGAAAAATTACCTAAGTCACCTTACTTAGGCCTTTTGACTAAGCAACCTCACTTAGATCTTTTTTCAAGAAAATTTGCCTAAGTTATCTCACTTAGGTTTTTGTTTAAGGAAATTTACCTAAGTCACCTCATTGAGATCGTTCATTTATTTTATTTAATCAATCCATTTATTTTCAATTTTTCAAGAAGAGAACTTCATTTCACTACACATATTCAAATAAAAAGCCAAATTCGCTTCTAGCAAAAAATTTAAGGCATTTACTGAAAATTGCAACTCAATCTAATCATCAAGACAATATTCATACAAAATAGTATTAATAACTTGACAAATTTCACACACACACACACAATACAAAAATTTGTTTAAGAGAAGTTTAGGAAGGGATGTAATTCTGCTCTCCTATTATTGGAAATCAAGTGTTCTTCTTCCTCCAAGCCTCTTTTTTTTTAGCTCTCTCTTCCTCTAAATGTCGTCCCCTTCTATCCCAAATCTCCTTCTTTTTTTTCAGCTTTTAAGCCCTGAATAACATTTTTTTTAAAAATTCTATCCATGCTCAATAATATGAAATTTCAACCATATGTCGTTAACAAGCCTTCTTCTACTTATTTCACTAAATGTCCTTATTTGTCCATCCATTTTTTTTATTTTTCTAGTATATATGTACTTATTTTTAACGCGTAATTAGCACAATAATGACCTCAAAATAATTTTCCTCCAATAATTGCAGTTTATTTCATCTCTAATGTATTTTTATCTAATTTATTCACTAACATCAATTATTCTTAGTTAATTCTCTAAAAGTTTCAAGTAACCAATTTATTCTCAACTTCCATCAATTAATCTCAAAATCTCTTCTCATTAAACTAACTATACCAAAAATCAACTTTTCGTTTTGTGAACAACAAAATGCAAACTACTTAAAAATTCAAGTTCCAGAATACAAATAATTAGAGAAAATTAAGCACATTATATGGGAAAATTTTAAATTAATGAGACTAAATAGTAATTGAGAAATTAAATGAATATATATATATATATATAGATATGAACATTATATTATTTACATTGCATATTAATATTTAATATAGGTTTCTCGTCAAATAGCAGAGAAAATGTTATCGAGTTAGGATGTCAAATGACTTGACGTCTTTCCGATATTAATATCCAATAAAAATATGATTAATTGCTTCGAATTTTAGTTACTCCTCCAATGATTTTATTTGTGATGCAGTTAATTTCTTCTTGCTTCAACAGACAGATGAGTATTGTACTCGTGGTTCAGCAAAATTTTAAGGAACACATTATTCTATTATGTGGATTGAGAGTGGCATACGAGACTAATATATACTGTATATTTAAGTATGGTCATAACTGAAATCATGTTGCATTAGATAGGCTTTCACGTTAGGACAATATAATTAAGTCTGTTTATAGAGAACCCTCAAATGTGGACGCTTTTGTACCATCTTACTGAATCATGATACTGGACAAAAAGTGAACGAAATCCAACTTTGGGACATATCAGAAAAGCACCCTCGATTAATTCCAAGTAGAAAGGAAGCTGTTCATGAATTTTAATTGATTTTAGTGAAGTGTACAGAGCTTAAACACCGAACCTTGTAACTCAATAATAAAGAATGTTTAGAATTTGGACAATTTATTAAAAAAAATTCTAGCTTATTACTGTAATCATCACGACAATCAGAAAGAGTTCAATGGCTAATAGAGGCACGTCAGTCAATTGAGTAAAAAAGAATCGAACTGTGTTGGTTTGATTGCTTAGCATAATGAATTCTGAATCGAGTTCTTTTAAAAGTAGTCATAGATACCTTTAGATCCAACGGTACATAGTCAACCTTCTCAACAACCAAATCGAGATCTTCCTGTGTAAATGGTCACACACACTCCAACTCCAACCATAAGGCTGGAACGTTACTTGTCATGTTCGAAAACAAATCATATATTGGAAAATTTGGGCGTTAATATGATGATTAAGTTGACGGGAATGGACAAAAGCAAAAAAGAAACCATCATGTCGGTTCTGTTTAAGAACCCTCTGCAGAACTTTTCAGCTCTTACCTGATCTCGGGGTTGAGTCTTCTTGGATATGTACGTTTATGACTTCATGTTACACGTATATCCTTAGTAGTACTATTCTATCTGCATGAAACAAACACAGGAGTCCAGAAGAAAATTGTTAAAGATAATATGAGATAGACAAATTAAATAACCTGTCTCCTTGTTGGCCTGTTTAGTCTAAGCAAAAGTTCTGAAGAGGTGAAAAGCACTGAGATATTGGCACGGCTCAATCAAACCGATACATCATAAACCATCTAGACAAAGCACGGAAAGTTTGCTTTGAAATGCGTTTGATTAGTGTCTGAGTGAACCAGGCCAATATCACAATCACTATTTCACAACATAAAATTTTCAGAGAGTCAAACCATTTCCCATCTGGGTTCTATCTTGTTGTGGGAACAAGGCATGGATTCCATCAAAAGAAACAAACTTTTGACGAGAATCAAACAGGAAAGTTGAAAATCACAAGGAGAAGAGAATAGAGAGTGTTGAGAGAGGAAGAGAAAAGTATTGAAAGAGGCTAGCTAATAGAGATGTGAGGGGAGATGGGAATGTCTGGGGTAGGATTTAAGAGGGCAAGAGGGCCTGCATGAGCATTTAAAACCGCGACTACCAAAGCAGAAAGCTGGTCCACCGCATTTAAATCCATTATTCTCCTTTCCCATCAATTTTTCTCTTTCTTTCTTCCTCTCCAAACATCATTAAAGGCACTTCCCAGAACGTTACAGCACTCCTATAAAAACCTAGGGGGTACGAACTTCAATCTTAACGTAAAACCCTAAAGAGCCCAGAAGAGCCAAGACCATTTTCAAGCAAATATTAGGTCAAGGCATGGGCAAGAGTGAGAATACAAGCAAAACGAGGAGCTCGTGGATGACGAGAAAAGAGAGGATGGGACTTGGAAAAACAGAGGGATAGCCCATGATCAATTGGTTTTAACTGAACCAAAAACAATTAATGAAGGGAATCTCTCTGTGTGGAAGAACAGACCGGATCATTAATAGGCAACGTACACGGGGTGACTACTTTTAGAATTTTTAACCCTAAAGGTTTCTGTTTGTTAAAGTGTTGACTTATTTGACTCTTGATGGACAAAGTAGATGGTTGTTTTTGGACTCTATCGTATTGTTTTGCTTAGTACAGCAAAGCCAAGTTTTGTGTTGGGAATTATATGTTGTTTATGGAAATTCCTGGAACTAAGCCTTGAAGAGTGTTGAATTACCCATCATTGCAAACTTTTCTGTAATAACCCATAATCAGACAGTTGCTGGAAAGAGAATGGACAAGATTTCATCATTTGGATAATACAAGTTCAAAACCCCGTAAGTTTGGTTGTACCTAACTTATAAGTACATACACAAAGTAGGTAAAAGGCAAAGGAACGTGGAGATTGTTCCTGTTCAATTAGTGTACTCGTTTAAACGGAGTCCCAGTAATGAGAAGCATTATTATTTGGAGAATGCGTAACGATATTGAAGGTACCTGTACATAGACATGACCATCAGGTATCAAGCATCTTCCTGTAGAGAGAAGTTTAGTCAAAGATGACCAAAAGTTGCTGATCATCTAGTCATAACTGCTCTGAGCTTTGTCATGAAGGCTCAAAATATCGCATTTGGAAGCTGACACTAAAACACCATATTAATTCGTATAGTTTGACTACTGACCACTTTTAGGTCGACTTAGCTATTCCATGGAGCCCTGCCTTTAAGAATGTCTACCCAAGATAGTTGTAAATTTGGAACCCTTAATACTGCGCCTTATTTTTTTATGAAAAAAGTTTGGCACTCGCCATCTTAGCAACCATATAATTGGATTTTTTTATAAGCCAGTTTCTTACAACATCAAAAAAAATCTTTGATTCAATTGTCTTTCTTTAGAGCAGAATTGTGGAGTTTGAAACTCTTTTTAAGAAAATTTGGAACACTACAGGACATACGAGGAAAACATAAATGTATTTCTTCCAGGCATTGTGGCGAATTGCTGAGTCTTTGATACAACTTCTTCTCGTACCATATGCACGTTCACCATATTTCCTTTGTCATGTTTATGTGACTACTTTTTATCAAATTCCCTTTGATTTTCAATTTACAAGCTCCTCACGTCATCAAAACCTTGCACTACAAGTGCACCAAGTAATATTTGCTTCAAAGATGAGCAACTTATTCCACCTATATATATCTAACGATGCAATACTCAAACTCATATAAGAATGCAAGCAAATATCAAACCCTTCACAGCTTCATTGAAATTGATGCTACTTGACAAGAAGAATTGACCAATAACATCAAGAAATGTAGACAAGAACAAGTTCAGGAAAGGTCTGCTGGGTCTAACCATGTATGCAGAGCCGTGACATAGTGGACCACGCCAAACTTGGAAGGTAGGTGAATTTATATATGGGATAAAGTGCCAAACAATACGAAATAAGCATAAATTTATATATAGAGAATTTTATGCGCTAGAGTCGCATTTTGTCATGTGTAGAAGTAATGGCATGGAGAAAGAGACAATAGATAACACACGAAACAAGTGGTTGACGTTAAGAAATGGTTCAGTTTCATTCTTTTGGTTCTTCTTTCTCTTAATGAGAAACAAAGATAACTAGGGAGTGCATTAACAATATACAAGCCAGTAGGGTTGTGGTTGTTTTTCATTGTAAACGTATAACACTTATTCTGGTACGAATTTAAATAGAAAATCCTTTCTGGGTTAGGCGAGATACAGCCTTGGGTTTCGTTCTGGTACACACTTTGCTATAAAAGGTTCCAATCTTTTCTCCTCTTTCTTGGCAATTACGATTGTTGGTTGTTCTTTCAGATGGTTTAGAGATTGGTGATCTTGATGGGTCACTGGCCTTGCATATCTCGGCGAGCCAAGGAGAGGAGAGCTTGGGATCATGGGGCTAATAACAAGGTTTCGCGGAGGCACAGTTGCATGTCCATGATGAAAGAGCAACGATCAAGGTTCTATATTGCTAGGAGATGTGTGGTGATGCTAATTTTTTGGCGCAAGTACGGCAAGTATTGACCCATTTCCCTGTGTGTTATCTCACCTTGGCATTTTTTCTCATGTTAAACTCTGGTTGGCCCAACTTTGTACAGTTTTTGAGTTCGTGGTCTAGCTTGTTATATATTTTAGATCAGAGAAGAATTCAGGCTTACTCGATCCTGCTGTGTTATTGGTGCTTTCGGTTCATATATATGTTTGTGTTGGGATATCCTATCAACCAATCTTTCTCTTTCAATCTCTAGACACGGATTAATCCGCATTCATCTCATGTTCTTGTTTTTTTCCTTTTTCTTTTGTTTTTTATAAGCTCATGTTGATAGGATTTCTCATTATAATTCAATTAACGCGTGAACGTCTTGTATTGTTGTCTTCTATATGGTTGTAAGAAAACCTATCTTTGAAACAAATCCAAAACCCTAAATTTTATCTGTTTATAAGAGTTGGTTGATATATTATAATAAGCAATAAACATATTAAAGTTGTTCACGTACGCTCGTATCTTTTTCTTAGCTCCAAATTTAGTTTAAGCTGTTGATTGACTACTAATGGTGGAGTGATTATAAATTTAATTAAGAAGGAGAACCACGTTTAACAATCAAATAAGCAAGTTGGTAAGGATTTGTAAGGGCAACTTAAATTACGCAGAGTCAGTTGTTGTGGTAGGTCCAATGCTATATTTTTGTTTTTATCTTCTTGTATGTTTTTGTTTTGCTTTTTATGTTGCCCTTGCATTCAATGGTCAAAGATATACGCGTTTTAGAGCCATATATTGCAGTGCAGGACAGCTAATAATAAAAATAAGGAATTAGTGTGGAAGAAAAATATTCATTTAATTATGAGAATTAAGAATCATAAGAACAATACTTTATTGTTAATTAATAATTGGTATTAATATAGAGAATTGAGTTGCAAATGTTTTAAAAATTAAGAGAAGAGCAGCCTGTTAATAGGTGGAAACAGGAAGTTGATCTTTTCGTGCAAACTAAAAAAATTTGAAGAAGAAAACGTAACGAGGAGTTGAGAAACGGTGTGTTCAAGAAGAGTCCGTATATTCTGTCAAATATTACGATGTTTTATTGTGTCTAATAAACCTCAGCCATTTATTTATATGGGGCCCGCATAGAACTCGCGTAGGTTCCGTAAAATAAATGACTGAGATTTTATAAGACAGAATAAGACAAAATAAAACTGAATAAAAGATCTGGTTTCGTTCAAGACTGGCATCTCCTTCGGAACAAAACTCTGAACAGCTCTTTACATGAGAAAGGTTCTTCTTCTTATTGTACGAAATTCAATTATTTAGTTATTTTCCTGTCTGGGTTCCGTCATCCATGGCTATTTGGTGTTTAGATAAGCAGTCCACATATGGAGAAATGTCTTCTTCATTTTTTATTTAAAACTCAATAACAAAGGAATGAGGAGTATCAGTTTCTCCGAATTCACTTCTTTCTACGAGTATAACTAATTATTTTGCATGATTAAACTTTTTCAACACCCTTTTTACAGATTAACCTTTTTTTTAATAAAGATAATATAATTTTGCTCACTTAAAGTATTTTTCTTTACACAAAATTTTCTTTTTTTTTTGTTGCTAAAATCCAAATTAAGGCTAAACCCTTTTTGCACTTATATGGTTGAGGCAATTTCTATTGGATGGCTAAGCAGTATAGTGTCTACCATTGCGATTATTATCAGCAAATTCAAATTTAAAACATTAACAAAATATATGTATGTATCACATAAAATAATAGTAAACATTCACTGATCAAAATTTTGAGTTTGCATGTATTTTGATTTTATTGTTATCGTGCTTCTTAAAGTTGGGACATTCACGACGAGGCGGTGCAAAAATAGTTTATTTTAATCCGAGAGTAGAAAATGCAATATATCTACTCTTAAATTTGAAGAAAATCTTAAAAGAAGTTAAATTTATATATAGAAATAGTTAAAATAAAGAAAATTAACAAGTTCTATCATCTTACAACTATTTATAACGAAAAAAACACTCTAACATAAAGTTTACTAAAAATAAAACTCTAAAACATGAATTTGATCTTAAATAAAACTCTAAAGTATGTAGTTTACTTGAAATAGAATTGTAGTATCTCTCAACATGAATCCTTAGTTGTTTTACATGGATTTATATGTTTTAATGCCTCAACAATCACCACAACTTGCAAATGATTCTACTTCGAGTAATGATCAGAATATTCAAGCTTACAATTAGGCAAATAAAGTAAATATCATCAGTGTTGAATGTAGGATTGATGTTACTCATCCATAATGACAATTGAACGACATAAGCATTATTGTTGATCTTTCTTGTAGTCTTGATTGGTCTATATTTCCTTAACGTCAACTTATGATATCCCCTAATAATAGTATTCTTGCTTAAAAATACCATAATCTCATCTCCAACTTCAATCACTTGAACACCTTGTATTTTATATTGTCTTTTTCAAGCTTCTCTTTCACCTCCACTTTTTTTGTGTGGCTTTTTAGCTAACTTTTCAGCACTCAGTTACAGGAGTCACAATAATGCCAAAGTTGTTGATGAACCTCCTACAAAATGTTGCTAACTCATGAAAACTTCTCATATCCTTAATATTTTTAGGTGTAGGCTATTCCCTAATAACTTTTATTTTATTTTCATCTACCCTAATAATTTTTTTTCAAATAATGTACCTAATAAATAAAAAATTTTAGTCATAAATATGTATTTTTTAAATTAGCATGAAATTTGTTATTTCTTAATATCTTAACACCTTTTTAAGATACTTAATAAGATGCTTATCAACATATTTGCTATAGATAATAATCTCATCCCAATAAATCATAACATATTCACTAACGAAAGCTCATAACACTTGGTTTATAAGGCACATAAAGATACTTGGTGATTGTTAACCCAAATACCATAGCTAACCATTCATATAATCCATCCCTTATCTTGAATGCATTTTTCATTCATCTCTAGGCCTTATCCTTATTTGTTGATAGCTGCTTCTAAAATCAATTTTAGAGAAAAAATTGCTCTACTTAATTGATCTCACATATCATCTAACCTTGGGATTTGAAATTTATACCTAATAAGTATTGTCGATTGCCCTACTATCAGCACACATTCTCTAACTAGCATCTTTATTTGGAGTAAGGAATGTAGGAACATCTAATAGAATCATGCTCTCCTTAATATGATCATTCTTAGTTAATTCTTCTACCTTCTCCTTTAATATCTCATTTTCTTTTTGACTCATGCGGTAGTGAGGTAGATTAGATAAACTAGTTCTATGAATAAGGTCAATATGATGTTGGATATTTGTGGGTAAATCATCAAGAAATACATTCACAAACTCCTTTAAAATAAGTTGGATTTCTAAGAAAATTCCATCTTTCTTATTTTCTCTCTCCTCTTCCCCTTTTATAATTAGTAAACGCACCTTCCTTATTTATTTTATCTCACTCATAAATTTTCTATTATTATTTACTTGTAGTAAAGGTCTTTTACCCTCTTTATTGAGTTTCATACTCTTTTTTAACACATATAGGCACTAAGGTATATTTCACCCCATATTTCATAATTGGTAAATATTTTTCCTACTTGAATGCATTACATCAACATCATATTTTCATGGTTTACCCAAAAGTGTTTGATATGTATCTATATCAACAACATCACAATAATGCTTATCATAATATTTACCAATTGAGAATGACACCTTATAACATTCATTGACAAAGATTTCTCCAACTTCCTTGATCTATCCAATACTATAAGGTTAGGCTGTGGCTCCGTAGTTAACTTCAATTTCTTCACCGTTGCTTTATTTATAATATTTTTTGGCATCCACTATCAATAATCAAGTCCCAAAAGTTTTATTATACCATACACATTGTGCAAAAAGTTTGTCTTTGCAAATTGTTGTTCTCCTTGTAGGATATCATTAACCTTCTAATAACTCCCACAAAAGCATCATCATCTTCTTCCCCTTTTTGCTTCCAATTATCTCCTTCGAGCGAACATATTTCCTCCCCCTCATCATCTTCATATTACTCCACCATATTTATCATTTTCCTCTTTAGGAATTCATTAGATTTATGGCTAGTTTATTGCATCTATATATAACAGTTAGGAGGGATGGGTTTGGCATAAGGATTTGTGGATTTAAAGGCTATAAGAGTTGCCTTGATTGAATTTCCAACACTATTATTACTTTTTCCACTACTACTATATGTAGCGACAATATTCACCTCCTTTTTTTTCCTTTTTAAATAAAATTATTTCCATTTCCATACCGTTTAAACTTCTTTGATTTCTCACAAAGCATAAATTCTGCTTTCATAGTAAAATTTTTGGCATCTTAAATTTTTAACACTATTTAGATCTCAATCTTGTCCCTTATACCTAACTTCAATCCTCTTAAGTACTTTAAAGCTCATTAATGTTGGGTTTTAAATAATTGATTACAAGTTGTCAACCTTAAAAACTTCATGATATATTCTTGAACACTTTTATTCCCTTAACAATTGTTTAATCCTCTTCTACAAAAACATAATTTCAAGCCTCCTCTTCTTTTGGTATCTTTTAATTGATCCCATACTAATGCTCCCTTTTTAATCTAGCTCAGCTAACTAATTACAAAATGCCTTTATATCTATATCACCATTAAAGAATGACATATCTACATATTCTTCTCTATCACATCTTTAATGAACGACTTTTTCCTCATTACTAACTGTTGCTATAATTCTATAGTGTATGATTTTAAATTTGAGGACGTCTTACATGGTTGTCTTACCTATCAACTTGATCCTTGATTATCCTATTATTATCTCCTCCCAATAACGCTAACAACTATCTCTTATCTCTACCAGACGTTGTTCGATATTGTAATTTGACTCCTATATTCTTTAATCGCTCTCCAAACTTTTGGTAACCCACGAACTTCATCGCTGGTGTTATTGGCCATTGTCAAAAGAACAAGCTTTAGGTTTTTAAAGCTCTGATACCACTTGATGTAGTGCAAAAACAACCTATTCTAATCTAAGAATAGTAAATATACCAAATCTAATCCAAGATTTGAAGAAAACCTAAAAAGATCAAATTTATTGATAAAAATAAGGAAAATAAGGAAAGTTAACAAGTTTTGCCATCCTACAACTATTTATAATGAAAAATAATAACCTAACATAAAGTTTAGTAGAAATAAAACTCTAAAGTATGAAGTTTATTTAAAATAGATTTGTGGTGGTTCTAAGCATAAATCTTTAATTGTTTTCAACATGGTTCTGTATATTTTGATGCCTTTTTCTAAGTAAACATTTTTATATTATATAGCATAAAAATAATTTTTATTGAAAAGAATATATGAGAAATAAATTGTATCATCTAATAATATGATAACATGTATTTAATAGATAAAATTAGATGTCTCCTTAAAATAATTATTATTAAAGTTCAAAGTATTTAACATTTATTTTTAAAGTAAAATAACTTAAAACTCCATTAATCATTTTTTACTATCTTCTATTTATTATATATTATCAAGATGTATAATAAATAGAAAAATAATTATGGTTTAATATATATGGCATTAATATTGTGTAGTGAAATTAATAATATCTCAAATTTGTTTTCAAAATATTTGTTAAGAATTATAATTTTTGAGATATACTTTAAACCAAAAGATTAATTTTAGTTTAACTATTGATAAGCTTTACATAGTCATATTTAATAAGAACTCTAATTCTAACGCCTTTGTTAATTCCTTTTTAAAATTTAGTATAATTATAATCATGTGTAAATACACTGAAAAATATTGATCTATAAGATGTAAAGGGTGCTAAATAATAATAATATGTAGGAATACATATATCTATAGTAATGAATACTAGAGAAAACTAAAAGAGTTAGAAAGTACTACATAGGACATGGTCATCAATAAATCAACCTATGAACAAGTGAATAAATAGATTGAATTAATGCCTTAAAAGTGGAGAAAAGGAGATGCATAATTGTTCTTCATTCTAATACCTTACCATTTTGTGCTTTGATTATATACACATTATCTATTAATGACTATAAACATGGCCTTATGGTGCTAGTGAAATTTATTTATTTATTATATTTTATTAGCAATCTAATCTCCTTTATAAACAGTTTTTAGAAAACCAATATCCTTGAAAATGGAAGATGTAAAGAGGTTTAAGCTACTTAAATGTGTTAAAAAATTAATAACAAAAATTTGGACGTCAAAGACAGCAGAACCTTTTCTTATGCTGATGCAATCTAAATTATATTTGGGTTTATGAAACTTAATCATACTTATCCAATAAAAAAATTTCTTTCCAACTATATTACACTCCTATTCATACAATTCTATATTGAAATAAAAATTCAGAATCCAATAAGTATAAGAGGGGGACAAATTTTATTTTCTTCCGTAAAGCTATCTTATTTAAAAGAAATGCCAATAAGATAATCAATCTTGCTAAGGGCAATGGAGGGGATTTGGGAATAATAAGAACTAAAATAAGAGGTTTATAACTATTTAAAATCTTTGTTAGGATCATTCTCTAATTGTGCATCTATATAGGTACTCAATTTTTTTTTCTTTTTAAAGCAATCGTTGATGAATAAGCACATTTCTTCACTAAGCCATTCACTTATAGAGATATTAAATAGGCTTTTCTAAGCTTTATTTATAATATAGCACCTAGTCTAGATAGACTTAATGTTTATTTCTTTAAGAAATTTTGAAGTTTGATAAGGAATTGGGTGAATAAGGTCATATTTAAATTATTTAGCAAACGAAGAATGTTAAGATAGCTAAATAAAACTCACATAAGCTTAATCCCTAATGTCCCTAACCCACTTCATTAAAAGAATTCATATTTATCTTTTGCTATAACACCTTGAATAGAACATTTCCAATTTACTAGCTTCGAGGTTAAGGATCATATTAGGATCCATCATCAACTCATCACGAGTTGCCTACATTAAGGGAAGGATTATAGAAGAGAGTGTTCTTCTGGCTGAAGAATTTTTCAAGGACTACCAAAGGAGTGCTTTAATCAAGAGTTGTGCATTGAAAATAAATTTTGATTAATCTTTTGACTTTATCAATTAGAGCTTTATTATCGACTCATTGGAAGTTTTGCGATTCTTATAGAAACTCACCAACTAGATTAAGCAATGTATAACAACCACTTCATTTAGTATTCTGGTTAACGAGGAATCAACTCTGGTTATTAAATGTGGAAGAGGGCTAAGATAAAGTGGCCCCCTTTCACCATATCTATTCTCTATAGGCATTAAGGTGTTAATTAGGCTAATAGACCATAATATTAAGCGAGAACTTATATTCATCTTTTATAATAAATGTAGGGAGTTAATTAATCTCTCTTTCACTAATGAGTTTACTTATATTTTATGAGGCTGATGTAAATTCAATTAATATTCTAATGAATTGCCTACACCTCTTCAACAATTTATTAGGTTTCTCAATTAATACAGATAAAAGCCATATGCTCATCTTTGTGTTGGTTGACTGACAAGCATGTTGGGTCTTTGTAGTCGTTGGTTTACTAATTAAAGATCTCCCTTTCACATATTTAGGTGTACCAATTAAAACTAAAAGACCCTCGTTTAAGGACTACCAAGATCTATTTGATTCTTTCTAAAAGAGAATTGGTCATTGGTACAATAAAAGTATGTCTTTTACTTGAACATTGCAACTTATAAACTCCACACTTTACAAAATGCATGTCTATTGGTCATATCACATGGTGCTACCAAAGAATCTTGCCAAAACATTGGAAAGGACGATGTGAAACTTTTTATGGTGAGGGGATACTTACAATAAACCTCATGTCAAGGTTAAATGGGCTGATATATGGCTACCAAATAAGAAAAGGGTCTTCAAATCACACTTATCCAAACTATTAATAAGGTTTTACTAGCTAAACAAACTTAAAGGATTCTTATAGATAAGGAGACATTATGGGTGTAATAAATACACATACATTATCTAGAAAATAGAAGTCTTTGTAAAATTAGGCTAAAATCTAATACTTTATAGACCATGCACAAATTATTAAGCTTAGTGAAAAGCTTTGTTGGGAATATAAATACAAAAATAGAAATAATGAAAATACTTAGCTATGATTTGATTATTAGAGTGAGTTAGCCCTCCTCCCC
>JANKOE010000206.1:17007179-17029086 GCA_026284465.1 Erythroxylum citrifolium | reverse complement strand
TTTTAAAAATAAATAATTTAAAATTATTATTTATAAACTAATATTTATTTTATATATTTTTATTTATTAAATCAAAATTAATTTGAAATTTATATATTTTAAAGTCTCATAGTTAAGAGAAAAATAATGGTTAAATTGTCCGGTATATTTTTTAGATTAAATTCTCGAAGAAAGTAATCTAAATACTAAGGGGTATTGGGATTTAGATTCTAAGGAAAATGTCACTACTTTCCCTAAATTAGAACTTTCCTAACTATCCAAAAAAATGAACTAAACGTAATAATTTAAATTTTAGGAAAAAGATTACTTTCCCTGATAACAATCCGTGCTAACCAAACGGGGCCTTAAAGTAACTCTTCTACTCAAAATTAATTAACTCTATTTAAGATATCCTAAAATCAATATAAGCTTAATTTGAAGTTCTTAATAATTAATGGCATTGCCGTATTTAATGTATTACAATTTTTTAAACCTATATAAGCAAAACACTATAATGTAAAAAAAAGAGTGATTTTTATGCATAAAATAATATTAATAATAATAATAATGCAATAATAATAATTGAAAATAGCTAATTTCATCTTCATAAAATATTTATTTTTTGGCTCAAAGAGATTTTTTTGAGAATTTAAAAAATTCATTAATAAATATAGAAGATTACATCAAAAGATGGTTTACTCTCAAGTGAGATTGACCCAGTTGGGTCACAGAATATCCCTAAGTAAGCATACGGCGACGTTCAGAACTAAAAACAGGGTATAACCACCTACGGCTTCCTTGAGTCTTCCTAACTAAATACGTTCAGAACTAAATACGGTTATCAAACTAATTTGATATAATTAATTAAAATTGAAAAATTGTAAATTAAAATTTAAGCCTAATCTAAATAAATTTGACATGATAATTTGTTATTTCTAATTGTGGGACTCCTAAAGACTAAAGAGCCTAATCTAAATCTCTTTCTGGGGATCAAATCCCCAGAAAGAGATTTACTGGGGTCCACATAAATGGATGGCATCCAGACAAAGTAGGGACAGGATAACTTGGACAGAAGATTTGGGGTGCTCTTTCTGCCTTATTCCCATATTATATTTACACGTTTAATGTTTTCGTTGTGCCGTAAAGAAGTATTTAATCACTTTAGAAAAGCTTTCGGCCTCTCCTCTTCCAGAATTTGAAAACACATTTCCCATTATCCAAGAAAGAACTCTAAACTTTACCTGTGCATGAAGAGACCGACCGATGTAGTTGCCTAGAAAGCATGAATTTCTCTAAAAACCCATGAGGGTAACTATCAGGAAGGAAAGGTATAAATTCTACGCAAAGCAAACAATTGAATATGAAACGTATCCAGAAGGAAGGCTGTCATCAGATTGCAAGCTACTTTCCATGATATCGTCTGTATATAAAACCAATCAACTCATAATCTAATGTTCACTCCGGAAACCAATATTAACACCAACCAGCACAGGGATAATCAAGAACAGAAGAGCTGAAAATGGACTTAAGAACAAAGGGGGCCGCACCTGATCGTGTCTACGAATCCTTGGAGCCGAAGATGGAGTGGACACGAGAGCTTGAAGCTGACACGCTCATGGTCCACCTGCCTGGTATATACATTTCTCGTTGTTTTCCTGCGCTCTTTTTAACAAGTTTTCCCTGTTAAAACCTACACCAACCTTGGATTTTCACTACAGGGTTCAAAAAGGAGCAATTGAAGGTTCAAGTGACTACAGCTAAGACCCTGAGGCTAATCGGAGAGAGGTCAGTAGACGGCAACAAATGGAGCAAATTTCGCAAGGATGTTCCTATTTCATCGAATTACGATTTCAATGGAATCACTGCCAAGTTTGAAAAAGGTATACTCTCTGTGAGACACCCTAAAGTGATCGTACCTGCCAAACCACATCAAAAAGCTCCGAGTCCTGAAAAGCCACAGGCGGAAATGGCAACACAGCCACCACCAGAAGCTCCAAGCCAACAGAAACCAACAAAGCCAGATGTTAAACCACCGCAAGAAAAGCCACGGCCACCTACGGAAGGACCTAAACCTCAGGAGGACAAGGTGAGTGCGTCCGCAAAACCTCCTAAGCCACAGGACAAGGTACAAGCACCATTAATACAAGCTCCTGCTGAAGCTGCAAAGCCCGAACAGAAGTCCTCAGAAGAACCAGGAAACAAGCGAGTAAACAGCTCGAGCGTAGAACAAGAACGTCTCTGTGACTCTTGTAAGGAGAAAAAGTCGTCAGGGAAAATACCAAGCGGTACCGAAGAATATGCAAAAGACGATAGCAACAAGAACTACGGTGACTTGCTCAAGGGGTTGAAGAAGCCAAGCAAGTATTTCAACTTGCTTCTGGTTATCTTGTTCCTTGCCGCATTTGGGCTGTATGCTTTTAAGTCCCTTAGATCATCTCACAATCACGACAATGCTCCGGTCGATAAGACAATCAGACAAATGTAGCTTTTAATTAAATCCTTCATGTAATCAATAATTTCTGTGTCTGCAGTTAGAATAAATCCGTTTAATTTCCTAAATCCACTTCATTTAGAGACTTTGTTCTTGTTCCACTAAATAACAATTATTCATTAGATATGAAATCTATAATTCTTTTTTCAAAAAAAAAAGAAAAAAGAAATCTATAATTCTTATTTTTCATGGACCTAAGTAAATAACTATATATATATATATAATTATAATAACTCGTTATCATATATTTTTATTATTGATGCTAACTGAATGTGTATACTTGATGAAAATTTTATATAAATTGAGGGTTAATTAAATTTAAAATCTTACAATACCATAAATAATATTAAAAAGTTCAAAATTTTAATTAGAGTTGACAAAATGGGTCTTAACCTGAAATTAATAGATTAGGTCTGGGTCGATCAAGCTTCAGACTAAGTTTGGCCCGGTCTTTTTTTTTTTTTGAGGGGATATATCAAATTCATTACTCAAAGAAAGAACGAATACAATTAGGAATAAAGGTGAAAGACATAAAAGGACCAAATGAAATCGAATTCCTAGCTAAACGATGAGCAACACAATTATTAGACCTACGGATCCAACAGACCTGAACATCTGGTCTAGTATAGAGAAGGGCTTTACATTCGTCGACAAGCAGGCCAAATTCAGATAAATCATTCCATTCCAAGTCACTAAGGGCACGTGAGAGAGCTTGGGCGTCAGTGAAGAGAACACCACTTCCAGACTGATTGGTGACAATCCACTGCAAGGCTGTCCGAACAGCAACAGCCTCAGCAATGTTGGCAGCGAAAAGGCCCTCGTGACATGAAGTGATAGCATGTAAAAATTCCCCCTGCTGAGAACGGAGGATAGCAGCAGCACCGGTTGCGCGTTGTTCGATAAAGACAGCCGCATCTGTATAGCAGGACCATTCAACTAACTCGTTACCGGTTGTGGGTGTGTCGACAGGGTTAGCTTGATTCAACGGATACTGAACACCGGATCGAGCGTTTGCATCCTGCCACTCATGCAAGAAATCAAGAGCCTGTGTGAGTACAAATTTAGCATCGACTACCTTGTTGCGCCACAAAAGTTGATTACGAGCCCACCAAATCTTCCAAGCTAACATACAAAACTCCTCGACTGTCTGTAGATTACCAGCAGCAACTAGAGCGGTGAATAACTCAGTGAACACAACGCCAGAAGAAAAGCTAGTGTGTGGCCAAGTTGCCCAAACTGCCGACGCCATATTACAATGCAGTAAAGCGTGATCGATGTCTTCAGTTGCGGAACCACAACGACACATAGCATTCAGTGGTACACGACGTTCTTGCAAACGAAGCTTGGTAGGAAGGATGTTACGGAGAGCACGCCACATAAATTCCTTTACCTTCGGAGGGATTCGTAATTTCCAAAGCGAAGACCAAGCCAAACCACTTTCTGTTGGCGATAAACCGTAAAGTAAACTATGAGCAACGTGATATGCTGATTTGACTGTGTATCGACCTTTCCTATCATAGTGCCACAGTAGTTTGTCATCAGTGGATTTAAGTGGTAAAGGGATGGAAAGAATTGCTTGAGCGTCGTGCTCACTAAAGATACCCGAAATCATTTCAAAATCCCAAACATCACCACTGTCAGTCATTAAAGCCTCAACGCGTAAATCACCGACAACGTTGGCACTGTCAGTCATTAGACCATGAAAATTATTATCTTATGTTGATATCTTTCTCAAGATTACTAACAACCAATCCATCAGTTAATTAACATAAATATATCCTTTAGTTAATTAACATAAATCTTTCTCGTTAAAACCCCTATAATTGTATTATCGATTCGTGAATTTCACTACTAGGTTTGACCCTCATGTAGAGAATTTATGTTGACCTATCTTTGGGTTTGCATGTAACTCCTTCCAATTATAGTAGATTTATTTACAAAAGAAGATTTCTCAATCTCAATCATATGTAATCAAATCATGAACTAATATTCTGGATATACAAAAATATAATGCATAATTGAATCTCAATAAATCAGTCAATAAAATTGCATTGAATAAAAGATCAAATCATATTGTTATCACAACTTAGGGTTCATCACACTTAGGCACTAAATGAATTAGTTTCTACTGATAGAAAGCAAAACCAAAGACAAATATATAGAAGAACAACTAGAAACAAAAGAAAGCCTAAGTTTAAATCTCTCTTTTTCCTTCTAATGGATCTTTTGCAAGTCAGATTGGATGTTGTTATCTATCAGATCTTGTGACGTATTTTTTGTGTTTTCTTTGTCCTTTTATTAGAATTGTTGCCTCTCTATGTTTTTTACGACTCAAAACTATTTCTAAACTCATCTCCTTTTGTTTTGCCTTCGTTCATATCCTTTTTCTATTAAAAACTAAGGTTTTTAGGATATACACGACCAATATACACGGGCGTGTAGGAGACTATGTATCTCCAAAAATACTTGAATTCACGATTTTACATAGGCATAAAGACTTACACGAGTAATATACACAGTCGTGTATATCAACATACACGAGCGTGTAACTTCACATGACCATAAATAATATTCTTCAAATTTCCACATGTTTATAGAGATTTACACAATCACTATACACGATCGTGTAGGTCTAGGTTGCTTCAAATCTTCATTCCATACTACAATTTCATTTGAATTCTTCTCTTTTTAGTTCAACAAGGCAATTATCACTTACAAATACACTTGAAGTGAATTAAGTATCAAAAATACTATAAAAATATTAAATAGCAAGCAAAATATATTAAATATGGGTGTATAATTATAGTCAAATAAGCATTTATCAAACATTCCCATATTTAAGCTTTTGTCTTTCCTCAAGCAAATCATAATGTAAATCATTAATTTTACAAACATCAATCTCTTATTAACTTTAACATGTCTATCCACACTCTAAATCATCATATCATATCGATCAAATTAACACACAATAGAACTCGAGTTATCTTAAAACTAACCTTTATAAGTCAATATCAATAATAATCATATCGATTATTTTCTTGAAATCAAAAGCATAAATTTCCACACCCTCACTAAAGATTTCACTCAATGCACTTAAGTTTTTAGGGTGAAAAATATAAGAACTCTCAAATCAATACATAATAGAACTCTTAACTATAAGCTTGCAATATTATCACATCTCCACCACTGATAAGTAAACTAGAAACAAAAATCAAAAGGTCTTGTTACAAGGTTTTAATAGGGTTTAGGTAATATGATAGGATACTGAAAAGAGTGATAAAATTGAAAGAAATTTACAAAAAACTTATTCTTCACAATATAGGTCCTTCACATTGTAAGTCCATTGGTACCATAACTTTAAAAAAATTTAAATCAATAAAATTGTAACTTTTTTCATTCAATACTACGAGCATTCATCATGTACCAACAATTAAGAGATATTGGACCTTTTCAAATTTTAAGTTTCAAAAATCAAGTAATTTAAATAACCTTCGGGGATCAAATTAATAAAAAAGCTTCAAGAAATATAAGATAAAGGTTAATAATGGGGTTATAATCAATAAAAAGTCTAAGGCACAAAATTAGTTGCTTTGAAAGAATAAAATAAGGTGGGGTTATTCAAAAATATAAGCTAAACAAATGTTGAGTCTAAATGCCTTGATCACTTTAATGCTTCTAATTTAGCAAATACGGTCTCAATATGTATAATAAAAACAATTTCTAGAATTATTTAACTATACATGATAACACACATGAAATAATATAAGAGCTTAAAAATTTATGTATTTGCTCTTAGGCTTAAAACCTTATAAAAATGGTCTTATGTGTATAAATAATATGCAATTTTATTCAAATCAACTATCTCAATGATTACTAAAAATATGACTTAAAAAGCAAGTTTATTCTAATTTTCATCCTTTTGCATACTAATTCAATTCAATAACTAATAATGATCTAAAGTATTTTTGGATAGATTTTAACTGATTCAAGATATCAATTAATAAAATTTAATAAAAAAGATTAAATAATCTTAAGAAAATTATAATCTCCTTCCTCACACATAAAGTTGTACATTATACCCAATGTGCACAATATAAGTACAAATAAATAAAAAGGAAGAAAGGGTAAGAAATTGGTACTTTCCTGAGTAATAAGAATTTCATAATTCTAATTTCGATGGGGGATCCATCCGATATTAGATACAATTATCCATGCAAAATATAAATAAAAAGGGATAAAAATAAAATAAAATAACAATAACAATAAAGAAACAAAATAAGAAATATGTTAATAAAAATAACATGAAATAACATTGCACTAATGTTTAGACAAAAAAATAACAAAGGAAAGAAAATAATAAAAAATAAAAATAATAAGAAAAAGAAAAGAAAAACCACATTGCGCCATACCTCAATCATATTATGACTCTAGCATATTCTTCGATGGAAGGTCTTTGGTTTATAAATCCTCAAAATGCAGAGGAGCTGATGATGATGTAACTATGCCAGATGGTGGAGGCTGAAAAGTCATGCCCTAATGACTCGCCATCTACATCAATAGATCTCCCATTTGGCCTTTTCGCTCCATAATCTGCACCTGCTATACTTGGATAGTCTAATAAATACGCATACGTTGCCCTATGTGTCTCTCTAGTCAAGCTATCTTCATCCGATCTTGGTGTGGTGTCCACACCCTAGGTACTATCACGCTATCCTCCTCCTGTACGACCCCTCCCATATGGGATGGTGGTGAATATAGCTACAGTGGTTGTTCAGCCTTGCGTGGCTCCTCCCTAGCACTTCCTGATGTCGTCAGCTCATCGAGAACCCAATAAGGCAGTAGATGTCATCCATAGGTCCACGTAGTTTACATACCATATGCATGTCCCTCATCACATCGAGATTTAACGTTGCTAAGATATCTATCAGTCGCATCGTTGGTAATCTATCAAAGATCCCCATCCTTTGTGCAAGCCTCGTCACATAAGGTCTGACATAGATTATCCTAAACTTCTTCTCCTTAATATAATGCCAGATGAATTGGGCTAATGCGTGCCCCAGATGTATTGGCGTTTTCTTGCTCATGCTCTAAATGGAGAATACATCCAAATTCCTGACTACTCACCAACTATCACCTTGAATAACAGATAAAGTGAAAAAAATAATTGTTTCCCCACACTTAATTTTTATGCTAACTAATTTTTTAAAAGTGAAAACGAATTAGAAAAAGGAAAATTAATCAAATAGCAAAATCACACACAAATAATCTAAAATAAATAAATAAATACAATAAAATGAAATGAAATAATTGGACAATTAACTAATAACCTAATTAATTACATAATTGAAATTAAAAACATTGTAATTAACAAAAAACATTAATCTAATTGTTGAATTACGACTTTAACCCTAAAATTGAAATTAACAATCAAACAATTACGTAAAATTAATAAAATTAAGCATTAAATTCACACAAAAGTCAAAATTAAAATGAAATTAAACAAAAACACAACTTCAATTACCATAAAATAACTAATTAATCCTAATTTCACGCAAAAACATCGCAATTTAACAATTAGTGAGCAAAATCATGTAAATTTGCAATCCAATATCAAGTTTTATCCAAATTTCATGCAAATCATCAAATTGAACCAATAATTCATATAGGTATGGATAAGATTCAACTATGGAACCACAGCTAACCACAAAATCACACAAAATTTCACCGAAACTCGAATACCTATCCTAGCAATTTTAGGGCAAAAATCCCTAAAAATTGCAAAACACCCTTAAAAATTGCAAAAACACCCAATTATTCATGCATAAACAAGTGAAGTGTCACAAATTTATAAGAAAAATGCAAGTAATTGGTTGGGAGAATGAGAGGGCGACAACAAGAGAGCTAGAGAGGGAAGAGAAAGTGAGAAAAATGAAGGATTAAGGCACTTTTAAGGGTTGTTCTTATAGCAAATCTTGTAAGTCATAGACTTGCAACTTATCATGAACTTACGTGGTTTGTTACATAAGCGTGTGTCTAATCATGTAAGTCTACATGAGCGTATAACTCTCTGTAAATGTATGCATCATGAAAAAATAGATGAACAAACTTAAAAAGTTTGCATTCAGAGTTATGAAACTTTAACACGCATACCTTAACACAAAAATTATGCACAATCTCATCAGGATGCTCAATGTCTTAACCTAAAATACATCAAAACTCAATTAAACCATATACTGACATCAAAATAGAAACAAAATGGAATCAAATTGAAAAATAAAACCTAAAATAATTATTGGGTTTCCTCCTAAGTAGTGCTTGGTTAACATTGCTAACTCGACATACTTTTCATGCTTACCATTAATCTGGGTCTATAATTAGTAGCTTGCTTCCACCCATTACTCTATATAGCAATTTCGTAGCTTATGAATAAGCCATATGTTGTAAGATAATAATAATAAAGACATAATTTATCAAATTAAGAAATCCAATTAATTTCATTAATGCCCTTTTTAATAACAAATTGTTAATAAAATAAGGAATAATAAAACTTCTTGAATCCTCAGTTGATTCAAACAGTTTGTCTTATGAAAAGTGGAAACCCTCTATACTTAAGGTGACTACCAACAATTTATCAGTAGTTTCCTTATTTGGCTCCTCCTTTTGTTCTTCCTCAATTACTTTTGTCCATTCTTCAACTTTCTCTTATTAGGCAAAGACTTCCTCCTCTTCTTCAATCGTCTTTTTCCACTCTTCTACTTCCTCCTCTTTGACAAGGTTTTCCTCCTTTTCTTCTTCCTCAATCATCCTTATCATTTGTTCTTTTTGCTCTTCTAAAACAACAACTAGCTCCTCGTCTTCTAAGAATGCCACTTCATTCGTTAAGTTGACCTTTGTCTCTTCTTCACTTTAAACCATTAATAAGCTCAAATAATATGTTGTATTTAGGTGAAGAAAATCTCTTTTCGAATTTATGATGGCTCGCTTCACTTTTAGCAAGGTATTATGTTATTATATCTATAAGTCATTCTTCTTCTTCTTGTTGTAAATATTCAGTTGAAACATAATTAGTCCATATATTAGCATGAGGATTGCTTCAATATGGATTATAAGTATTGTCTTATGGTATATTATGAGGCCAGTTTTGTATGGTTGGCTGCTCCCACATGTAATTTGGTGCCCAACATTCATGATTGTAATAGTTACCCCTACAGTTGTTGTAACACCATATGGATATCGGTTGAGCTTTCAAGTATATGTCACTATACCTCTAATTCTAAATTTGTGATGTTGTCATATGTGATGGCATATCATAACTCCTATGAGAATATTGTCATTTCCATCCTTCCATTGTGGTTTATAGCTATAACGATGAATCTCAAATCCTAACAATAAGCTACAAACATAAAGTCAAAATAGAGAAGATAAAAAGATAGACAAATGAATAAATAAAAAAGAATAATAAATATAAATATGAAAATAAATATAAATATAAATATAAAAAATAATGGTTAGATTAATAAAAACTAGGCTTTCCTAATATTACAGTCCCAAAAAATAGTGCCAAAAACTTAACTATGACTTAATTATATACTTATAAGAATTATCAACGTTAAAACCACAAGTGTATAGCATAGTTGTAGCTAGCACATGTAAGTATAGATCGATCCCATGAAGACTGTAAGTACTAGTAATTAGCCTTTTTATTATCTCACTGTCAATTCAAATTATGCATTTAATTAAAAATTAAATTAAATAACTAAAATAAGATTGAAACATTAATGAACTTAAGACAAAGGAAAATACTTTGAAATGTCTCTATCAAATAAATAGTACCTAGGTGTTGAATCTCCCTAAGAATCCTTAAATATTAACCTTTTAATATGTAATTATATTATTGATTATTGGACCACGGAAATTCCTATCCTATGCTAATATCTTTCTCAAAACTACTAACAACTAATCCATTAGTCGATTATCATAACTCTTTCTAGTTAAAACCCCTACAATTGCATTATCGATTTATGAATTTCATTATTAGGTTTGACCCTAATCCAGCAGATTTATATTGACCTATCTCTAACTTTACATACAACTCCTTCCAATTTTTGTATATCTATCCATATAAAAGGATTTCTCAATCTCAATCATACGAAATCAAATCATCAACTAATATTCTGGATATATTAGAACAAGACTATAATGTATAATTGAATCTTAATAAATCAATCAATAAAACTACATCAAATAAAAGATCAAACCATATTGTTATCGTAACTTAGGGTTCACCACACTGAGGCATTAAACAAATCGGATCCTACTCATATAAAACAAAACCAAAGACAAATATACAAACGAACAACTAGAAACAAAATAAATCATAATTCTAAATCTCCCTTTTTTCTTCTAATGGATCTTCTTACAAGTTGGAATGGATTTTGTTATCTATCAGATCTTGTGATATATTCTTCGTGTTTTCCTTATCATTTGATTATAATTGTTGCCTCTCTATGTTTCTTATGCCTCAAAAATACGTCTAAACTTGCCTCCACTTGTTTTGCCTCGATTTATATCCTTTTATAATAAAAACTAAGGTTTCTAGGATATACACGATCAACATATATAGCTATATGGGTGATTGTATATCTAAAAAAAATACCTAATTTTGTGATTTTACATGGGCACAGAGACTAACATGAGCAACATACACGGGTGTGTAACTTTACACAACCAAAAATAATATTCTTCAAATCTCCACATGTTTATAAGGACTTACACAGTCATTGTACATGATTGTGTAGGTCCAAGTTGCTTAAAATCTTTGTTCCATACCATGATTTCATCTTGATCCTTCCCCTTTTGGTCGAAAAAGGTAATTATCATCTACAAATGCATTTGAAGTGAATTAAGTACCAAAAATACTATAAAAATATTAAATATCAAACAAAACACATTAAATATGGGTGTATAATTATAGTTAAATTTATTTTATTCCAAGATCACCTAAAAACTTTAGCATACTTAAATACAATAAACGATTGAGTAACAATTTCTTTTTCTTTAATGTCAAGTAATTACACTAGTATCAAGAAAATTATATAATTAAAAGTACTTCTTGATATAATTAACTTAATTACCATCAATACTCCCCATCAAACTAATATCTTTTTCTTCTTATAGATTAATACATAGCTTGAAGATCCTTTTACATACATTAAATCCCTTTTGGTTAGACCAAAGTGAATTTTATTTGGCTCTTACATGAATCTTAATAACAAACTAGTTGCATACATCATGTCTAGTCTTATGATTGTTAAATATGATAGATTTCCAATTAAACCTCTATACAAAGTTGCATTAACCTTTATTTCACCATCTTCTCTTGATAATTTCAAGTTCATAGAAAGAGGGGAGGCCATTAGCTTAGCCTTTTTCATATTTAACTTCTTAAATATAAAGTATGTTTATTTTAACTAATCAATGAAGATATAATCTTGAACTTGCTTAATCTCCATACCAATAAATCAATGTATCAAATCCAAGATCAAACATCTCAAATTTAAATTTAAATTTTTTTAAATGATGCTATGTACTCATTATCATCACTAGTAATCAACAAATTATCTATATATAAGGACATAATCAGCTTCATAAATTTGTTTTCAAATAACGTATAGAGAATAACTTTATTTTTACTTCTTTTAAGTCTTTGCTAAATCAAGTATTCATTAATTCAATTATACCAAGGTCTTAGAGTTTGTTTTAAGACATGGAAAGTTTTATGGAGCTAAGTACACATCATTCTCTTTGTCATTATTGCAAAAATGCTTAGGCTGCTTAACATATATAATTTCTTTGATAAAGCCATTCAAGAATACTGATTTGACACCAAGATGTAATAATTTATAACCAAAATTAGTAGCCAATGTGACAAAATATCATATATTATTATGCCTAAAAACTAACAAAAATATTTTAAAGTTGTCAGTTTCATGTTATTGAAGACACCCCTTCATAACTAAGCTCATTAACTATCTATTAGGACTAAATTTGATTATAAAAGTCTATTTATATCTAAGAAACTTCTAAATGTTCTCTTTTATAAATTCAGTAAGGGGCTTTATTCCCTCAATTAAAAGTTTGGTGTCTTAATCATCATTATCCTCCTCTAAAGCCTCTTCCTTGTTATGAAATGATAAAATGTCAACCTTAGGATCTCAATCTTCACCAATTAGTAGCATTGTCCAATTTAGATTGAAAAATTCATTAATAAATATTTTGGCTAATTCGAATCTTACATGTTGCAAGATTGAAATCTATATGGATCCCAAGAACACCCCAAATTCACTTTTGATATCTAAATTTGTCTTTTAAATTCGGAACATGTATATAACACAAACTACAAAAAACTTTGAGGTTTGCATTAGATGGTAAGTTACCAAACTACTTTTTATATGGTGTTTTAGCTTTTGGTGACTTAGTAGGTAGCATACTAAGTAAATACACTGAAGTATTTGCTCCTTATACCCAAAACTTCTTTAATACCTTTTTTTTTTTCCATTATACTTCTTGTCATCTCTATTATGCTTTTGCTTTTCCTCTTTATCACTCTATTATGCTGCGGAGAGTATAAAGCAATTGATTAGTGATTGATTCCCTCTTTGACACAAAATTCTTTAAACTCCTTAGAAATATATTAATAACCATTATAAAATTGTAGTTGCTTGAGTGAGCACCTTATTTCTTTCTCATTTCTTGTTTTCAACTTCTTAAAATTTTCAAATACCTCACTTTTATGTTTCATGAAATCAATCTTATGCTTGCTATGGTCATTAATGAACATCACACAATGTCTACTTCTATTTAGTGAGACCTCACTTATAGGTTCATATATATCAAATTGAAGTAGTTCCAACCTCTCTTTAGCTCTTTAAAGGGCATTTTCAAAAGCAAATCTTGTTAGCTTCCCAAGCTTGGCATACTTGACAAAGTTCATCAATTTTTATAACCTTGGGAAGACCTTGTACAACATCATTTTTGCAAATAAATTTCAATACACTAAGACTAACATATGTCAATCTATTGTGCCATAATATAGAATAATTTACAGAAGCAACTTTAGGAAAATTTATAAAATTAGTCTCTCTAACAAATTTGGCTTTAACATTCTAATCCATTGAAATAAGTTCACTCTTTATGTAATCTCTCATTATTTTAACTCCTTAATGCATATCATTTTTTAGTTAATTGACCAATAATGAATAAATTTTGATCAAGTCTAGGCACTAAAAGGACATTAATTGTTAACTGTTTATATATTAAAGTGTTTACAACAGCATATACTTTTCTTTTCACCTCTAAGACAACATCATTGTTTATTCAAACATTTCTTTAAAAGTTCTTGTCTAAGACTTTAAAGAAACTCATAATGTACCATCTAGCATGTACAACTAGAATCTACAAACTAAGAATACTTGTTGGTGGAAGCAGATAAGGCAACAATAGTGAAAAGAGTTTCTTCAACTCCTTGTTCCACTTTCTATGTTATCTTATCATGTTGTATTGTCTCTTTACTATACTTTTGCACTTATTTTCATTGTGTAATGTTTGATTATAAGCCCTAATTTATATTAGACTTGAACCATCAATAATTAAGAGTATGGTTTGTTTTCTTGTAATAAGAATATGGTGAAAACTTACCTTCTTTTTGCCCTCTAGCAAGATGATTCTCTTTCTTTCTCTTTTTATTTTTCTTGTTATCCTTCTTTTTTCTTCTCTTTAACTTTTATTCACTTGGTTAGGTTTTCTGTTAACCTTGAAATCTCTTTCATCATGTTTTTACTTGATCACTCTTATTTGCTCTTAAACTTGAAGAAAGTTTACAAGTTCCATTAAATTGATTTGTATCATATCTTTGGACTCTCCAAAGTTGAAATCTTGGCCTCAAACCTCTTATGAATATTGATAAGGAATTTGCCAATTATTCTTTTATCCTGTAAAACTTCTCCAAGAAATCTAAGCTAGTTTATAACTTTGTTTTAGACTCATCCATCTTCAATAAATTGAAGCTTCTTTTATCCTTTTAGACCCTTGAAACTCCTATTTAATCTTGTTCTAAGCTTCTTTTCCAATCTTACAAGCCATAATCCTCATAATTATTACCTCCAAAATTAAAGCATGTAAGATAGACAAAGCTTTATAACAATTTTCTTTCTACTCACTATGCTTTTTCAGTTGATTTATTGTTAGATCTTATGGGGGTTAAGGTGGATTAACCTATGTCTTAAATACATCCCAAGATCAAAGCCTCTCAAATATTCTTTCATCTTGAAAGCATAAATAAAATAGTTCTCCCTACTAAATAATAGAGCTATTGATGTAGAGAAGTTTATAAAAACCATTTCAACAACACAAGTTTAAAATTATTGAATTTTCTTTAAAGAACAAATGTCATGCTCTTTTTTTTTCCTAACACAATCCTTTAATATCTTTAGGGCTTTGATACCATGCCAAGTTTGTAACCTTCATGGTGTTATGCTCTTATACAATTATTATAATGATAGATAAAGCTAGTAAACAAAAATTAGAGTGTTGTCTCTTTTTTTTGCATAAAAAATAAGGAAAACTCCAATTTAGTCCTCTAACATTTACCTCAAATGCTCTTAAGTCCTTGAATTTTTATTTTTTCCAAATCAACCTTTAAAATTTAAAATATATATTTTTAGACATACATTTTATCGACTAATATAGTTTAAGCTCCATGTGTTGTTAATGTGTTAAAATGGTAAGTTTTGGTGATTATTGTTTATGAAGTTATTTTGTTGTCCTTCATTCAGTTATTAGTAAAAGAGAAAAATCCCTACCATTATCATTTGCACTAACAAAGGCATTGCTTCGTTTCCAAACTCATAGACTCCAAATCATATAATCATAGATTTTTTAAATTTAAAATAATACATTGAATAATAGAAAGCCTATATTGCCTTACAAAGTGTAAGATAGTTAATGTTACACTTATCATAACATTCATGTAAGCACATCCCTCCTAACCCAAATAAAAATAAAAAGGAACCATCTAAGTTACCACATTTGTTGTACATATGACTTAGAGCATTCCCAACATACATACTCCTATCAAGCCCTTTGAGCAAATACAAGTGAATGTCTTTATAAGCACCTAAACAAGTACAAAAAGAAAACAATCCAATAAATTCATATCCATAAAGATCTTTATTTTCATTTCTTAATCTATCATAAATTTCCAAAGCTCATTTTGAAACCCTACCTAAAAATAACACGAAATCAGCACATTCTGCTTAATTGAATCCTTATGAACCATATTGTCAAAGACCCTCCATTGCAATCTCAATACACCCATTCCCTATATAGCATTTCATAAAACTAGTAGCCACAATAACATCATTCTCTACCCACTTATCATCATACCCCCATGAACCTCCTTGTATTTCTTCAATGTCTTAAACTTCTCATAGGATTTAACAACAAATATGAATGTGAATTTTTTAGAGATAAAACCATAGCATATTACTATAGAAAATAAGAGCTTAAAAAGGAACGCAAATTTTTAAAAAACCTCTCGTTATGGAGTTCCAAGTTTGGGTTTATAGGGCTTTAACATGTCTTAAGAGGTGTATCGTATGGGACAATGAACTTGTAAGAAAGATAGTATAAAAGTATATGAGTTGTAAAAATGAAAAAGTAATGTTGAAGGCAATTGATGACAATGTTGGCATGGAATACGAAAATGCTTGTTTTTCTTATTTATACTAAATTTAATTCCACATTAATGGCACGTGGAGTTCAAGCTCTATTAACCGATGACATATAAATTTAAAGAGAGAATTTTTAGTAGTTTAAGGTCAATTTGATTTTTAAAAAAGAACTTCAGGGACTTAAATGCATTTGATGTAAAAGTTAGAGGTGTAAATTGAGCTTTTTTAATAAAAAAGGAATAATCATATATAAAAGATATGAGTCTAATGCAATTTAAAGATAACCGTAGTTTGAAAACATCCTAGAATCATGGATGAAAGATATGAAAATCTAAAGGATAATATAGGCAAGTTAATCTTGTCATATAAGTTTAGGGAACTAAACTAACATTATGTTTAAAATCAACATGCCTTAGCACATAGTCATATGTTAGGACATGTGTTTCTCTGGATACATGAAGTGCAAAAATGGTTTAGGACATGGTCATATTATGTCTATATTCCTCTTTAAAAGTAAATATTAAAACATAGCATAAGACATGATCTTATATGTGCTTGTGTTCCTCTCTAGAAGAAAATATGTAATACATAACTAAAACATGAGTATGTTTATGCTGATATTCCTCTTTATGTTTATTAAAACAAATTTGAACTGGACTTAAGGGAATGATGACTTTGATTTTTCATAAAAATGAATCAACACAACTATGATTAACTTTATGACGCTTTTATATTAATCAAGTTATAATTTACATATGAATAATGTTCAAATTTTGTCGTAAAATAACATAATTTTACCGTAAAATAACATAATTTTGCAGGATCTTTTCTTATTTTATGTACCTAATAATGTATAGCATATGTTGAAGACTACTGATGAAAAAAGAAGAGCATAAACAAAGGTGAAATGATGTACTCGACAATAAGATATAAAGGAGGAAAAGAAAGGAAACTCCAAAAATTGGTAGTTAAGTACCTTATTATCTTATCAACTTCTTTAATTAACAAAAGATTAAATATTGAATCAACACCTTATTTCTTAATGTAGAATCAATAAGTTCATGTGATATTGTTTGTAAAATGAGGCATAAATAGGAGAATTTATCCTGGAAGCAGAAGAACTACTAAAATTGTAACTCACAAGAGTTTATGTATAAAAGAACAGACATGTTATATCTAAAGACATGAAAATCAACAAAAGTTTAAAATATTCAAGTTCTTCAAACTTAAATAGCAAGGTTCAATAGTGTCAATCCATCTTAAAATGGAAATATAACAATGTTGACCAAAGGATATTAAAATTAAAAGCGTGTGCAAAAGATCAAAAAATGAAGATGCACTAAATACATATTGTTCTAGGGATTTATGTCAATATTTTTAATAAAAAAGTTTAATAACTGGATTAGATATGTTTGGACATCATATTTGATAATATCTTATCTTGACTAATTATTTGATATTATCTTCTTAGTTTTGAATTTATTTTTATGCTTAAATGTTAAGCTTAATGTTTGTTTTGTTTTAGGAGATACAAAGTAGAGATTGCATCAAATTAAGACTTTATTGATGATAATCACAAATTTTAGATAAAGTAAAGAGATCGATGCAGTGGATAAGGCTGATCACTTGAAGAGTTGGAGTTAACTGGGAAACTTCTTCTTATCCCTATCATGTAGGAGTTTGATTTTGAATTCGTTTTAGATAGACATCTTTACAAGTTAGAATTAGATTAGAAAACCCTATAAAAGAGATGTTACTCACAATAGAAAAAAGGGTTCTCTTTTTTTACGTTTTTAGCAATTCTCTGCCTTCCTTTTATTTTTGTTATTGGAGCAAAAGCCATATGTTGCTAAACTCAATCTTTCTGATTCAAGGGGATTCAATACTCTAATTGTAACCTTGTGAGGTTTTGTGTTCTAAACTTTTATTCATGTTTTAATTCAAGTATTTCTTGTTTTAAGTTCTCATATTTCATGAATGATTGATATTTGATTAATCTGACAACTTAATTTAATATTGATTATTCTATCGCTATCTAGGAATTCAGTGATTCATAATTGTCATGAAAGATTGGTATAAGTAGCAAATAGGTTATTTATGAATTTTCATATTTAACTTATGATAAATAAGAAAACTAAATTGAATAGTTACAGCTGTCTCGATTATTTAATTTGGGGTTTAGTCTTTTCCACGGAGCTTATTGCTATCATTTATTTGGTACAGAATGCTATCACACCCAATCAATTGATGATAAGTTTTGGTTTGGATGCTAGGTTTGAACCAATTAATTTAGAAAATTTTGAGACTTATTACGGCTATCCTAATATGTTTCGGACTAACTGCTTGAATCGTGAAAAGATTATTTTTGAACCAATGATCAATGTTACAATTAGATGAGATATTTCCCTTGAATTGGAGTTTGGTAATCTTGACTTTCTTATTTTTAAATTTAGTTGATTTAATTTGTTTCGTATTAAATTTATTTAATCAGTTTCTTAATCAAAACCCCCTTTTATTTTATTACTTAAAATTAAGAAACTAGTGCTTAGTTCTCTAGAGATTCGATCTGTTTCCATGCTACTACAAAAGTTTAGAGAATCAGAATTATTTTGGGGGCTTTAACAACCTGACCAAAATTTGGCATCGTTGTCAGGGAACTATTTCAAGTTTCTTAGTTTCTTTGCATTTTTACTTTTATAGTTACTGCTAACCTCTTGTCTTGTATGACTCGTGCTTCTCATACAGGTGAATTGCAATATAGTCCAGAACTTGAGAAGACAGTGAGTCATTTGAGAAAAGAGACTAAACAAGGAAGCGGTCATTCACCTTCAAACGTGAAAGTTAAAGTAGATCTAACAATTGGTGAAGATTTTAATTTTCAAGAACAAGACAAAAAGATGGCAAATCTCAGCCCTAGAATGTTTAGGGAGTTAGCGGCATCAAATTTGAATCAATAACCCTTATGCATTCAATTTCCAAATGTTAAGGTATATTTCGAATTAAAATTCAGTTTGATTCACTTACTGTCTATTTTTTGTGGTCTTGCAGGTGAAGATCCATAAAAACGCCTAAAGGAATTTCATGTTGTTTGCTCTTGAATGAAGCCACAAGGGGTGACAGAAGAACAAATAAATCTCAGGGCTTTTTGATTCTTATTGAATGATAAGACAAAAGAATGGTTATATTATCTTCCACCTAGCTCAGTGACGACATAGAACAAGATGAAAAGAATGTCTAGAGGAGTTCTTTCCTGCATCAGGAGCAGCGAATATCAGAAAAGAGATATGTGGGATAAGACAAATTATAGGAGAAACATTATATGAATATTGGGAAAGGTTTAAGGAACTATGTCTAGCTTTCCATATCATCAAATTCCCAATCAACTTCTAATTCAATACTTTTATGAAGAACTATTGCCAATGGATCGAAATATAGTCGATGCAGCTAGTGAAGGAGCTCTGGTAAACAAAACATCTGAGGCAGCCAGACAGTCGACATCAATTATGGTCAAAAATTATCAATAATTTGGGACAAGGATGGATAGAGTTATTAAGCGTGTGAATGAGGTAAGTAACACACACCTTAAGAATAAGATTTCTAATTTAATTGCTCTAGTTTGTCAAATGGTTGAGGTCAATTGCAGTCAGTAAGAGTGTACGAAATATGCTCACTCTGGATATCCTATATGTGCCCTACATTGCAATAAGACTCTCTTCAAGAAGATAACGCAATAGGGGGCTTTTTTGGTCAACCTCAACGAAAGTAGGACCCTTATTTCAATTACTACAATCCAGGATAGAGGGATCATTCAAACTTGAGCTATGGAAATCAAGGAGGCCAACAAGATATCAATCTCACACTTTTAAACAACCTCAAGCTCCTAAATATGCTCAACCTCAATCTTCAAATTTAGATATGTTTTTAGATAAAATTGTTAAGGCGTTTGCTAATAATACTCAACAATTTCAACAAGGAACAAGGGCAAGGCTTCAAAACTTAGGAAATCAGATCACTCAATCAGCCACCTTGATAAGTAAATTGGAAACCCAAGTATCGGGGAAATTACCTTCCCAAACGGTGGTGGATCCTAAGGAGGATATGAGTGCAATGACTTTAAGAAATGGTAAGGAAATTCAATCTAGAACTTCTTTATCAATGGAGGAAGAAAAGTATGATGATGGGGAAAAGAAGGTAAAATTTCCAACTCAAGAATCAACAAAGGTATTAAAAAAAACATGATTCATCTCCATCAATATCAATTAATGCACGTTTACCTCCTTTTCCTAACAGGTTAACTAAACCAAAAGATGATGAATATGAAAGAGAAATCTTATAAACTTTCAAAAAGGTAGAAATCAATATACCAGTTCTGGAAGCCATCAGAGAAGTTCTGAAATATGCAAAATTGTTAAAGGAGTTGCGCACAAATAAAAGGAAGCTGAAGGACAAGAAGAGAATAATTTTGGGTAAGAATGTATCAACTGTGATAAATAAGAAATTATCAAAAAATGCAAAGTTCTAGGTATGTTTACACTTTCGTATGTTATTGGTAATAGAAAAATTGAGCGTGCCATGCCAGACTTAAGTGCATCTATTAATGCTATGTCGTACTCAATTTATTGAGCTTAAATCCGAATTATTTGCAAGAAATTAGTGTGATTATCCAACTAGTTGGTCGTTCAAATGTGTGTCCTATTGGAGTTATTGAGGATGTTTTAGTCCAAGTTAATGGTTTGGTATTTCCAATTGATTTTTACATATTAAAAATGGATGGAGATAATGTGGAACACTCAACTTCAATTCTATTAGGTAAGTTGTTTATGAAGACGACTAAGACGATAATCGATGTGCACGAGGGTACTTTTTCCATAAAGTTTGATGGAGAAAGTAAAGTTCAACATTTCTGAAGCAATGAAGTAGCCGAATGATTTTCAATTCGTTTATTGTATGGATGTTATGGATTTATTTATGCTGGATATGTTTAAGGAAGAAAGTGATGAAGATGAGTTCAAGCTTAAGGGTAAATCGGAAGTGAACAAGCAAATTTATGAAACTTGTGAAGTTATAAAATCATTATCAGTGATGCTAATCGATTTGAAAACTTTGAATGATAAACTCACTATAACTCAAAAGAAAATTTTATTTTTTATTTTGTAAGTTCCGAAGATAGAATTAAAGGTGATACCTGATCGCCTAAAGTGTGTCTATTTAAGTGATGGAAAGACATTACCCAGAATCATTTCAAAAAGGTTAATTAAATAGCAAGAGGACGGCTAGTAGCACTACTTGAAGAGTACAAAACTACAATTACGTAGAAGTTGGAGAGGAAAAAGCCACGTCAAGCATAACAACGTTAAACAATTGCGCTTTCCGGGAGGCAACCCAAATATGATAGTTTTATTTTATTTTGTTTTAGTACTTTCTAGGATGCATTTATTTGTTTTTGAAACATAGATTATTGGGAAAAAAAATAAAAAAAATCAAGACTACTAAATCTCATAAGGCAACATTGAAGTGAATCACACGTTAACAAATGATAATCAACACGCATAAGAAGGGGGGTTAAATTGTATTATCTTTTTCGTTAAGCCCTTCTTTAACAATATGTTCAATTCAGAAAACTTTTATATGTCAAAGATTCTTTAAAAACTTGTATTACTTAGAAAATAAAATTGCAGTAAGTAATAGAGAGAGCAGAGATTTGACA
>JANKOE010000206.1:16938921-16948965 GCA_026284465.1 Erythroxylum citrifolium | reverse complement strand
AATTGTTTGTATATATTTCTATATAAATGAAAATAAAAATAAATTATTTTTATATATAAATCACATAGAATAGAATAAAATATATTAAATAATTAATTATAATATTTATATAATTAATAATAAATTGTTTACAATTAATAAAAAATTTAATAAAAAATTTTATTAATGAAAATAGAAAATATGTAAAAAAAGGTATTCTTTAATTGTTTGTATATATTTTTATATAAATAAATTATTTTTAAATATAAATCACATAAAATAAAATAAATTAAATTAAATAATTAATACTAATATTTTTATATAATTAATAATAAAAAATAAACCTCCTGTAATAACCATTTTAATTTAAGGAGTATAAAAGTCATTTATTATACATTACATTACATTCCATCCATCTTTCAAACAATATTTCACTATATTACATTATGAACCATTTCCTCTCAAACAACTTTTTACTATATTATATTCCATTCTATTATAAATCATTCCGTTTCGTTCCATTATATTACATTCAATTCCATTAATTAACATCCGACCAAACAGGAACTTAGTGATCGTTAACGAAGGAATCAGAATTAAAAAATGAGAATAAGAATTGAAATAAAAATAGAATTATTTATTATAGATGTTTAATAAGGAATTAAATAAATTTAATAATTATGTTAATATTAGAAATGTTAATGATAAATTTTTTTAGCGATATTTATTTTTATATGATTTATTTTGTAATTAATTAATTAAAATATTATATATTTTATAAATAATTAATCAAAATACCTTTCAATGATTCATAAAATTTAGTTTTCAAATAATTATGACTAATTTTTTATAATAAGAATAAAAATAGTAATAAAACAATAAAATAATTATTAAAAATAATATAAAAATCGTAATATAATATTCTCCTAAAAATCAATATCTTCATAATATTTAAATAATAACTTTATAATATTCTAATAATTTTTCTTATCTCTTAAATAAGAACCAAGGGAAAGAACATAATTATACATTGTCAGCTTCTAACCAGAGGGATTCAGCCTATGACCTGTACATAGTCGAATGTTTTGAAGGTTGATTGCCCTATATTAGCCTAATACTATGGTTTAATCCAGTCAAGCTTTCTACATTGCATACAAGAGAGTCGATGTTGAGATTAAAAACTTATCGAAAAACATAAAGGGTTAAAAAAAGTAATAATAAAATTAATTTGTATCAAAATTTAAATTTCTACTGAACTAATTAAATTAAACATATTTATTGATAATTTCTTCTTTTTTAACTTCAAATTTCCCCACCACCAGACAGCTGCATCTTCTAAACCCGAAAGTATCATCGATGTTACCATCTGCTCATGAGAACATTACTGTTTTCTTGAGAAAGTTCATCTTCGTCTGCAAATCAGTATTTAAGGAACACTTCAAGGTTTAAGGTAAGTCTAGTCTCTAACATGGCCAACATTTTTTAAAGAATAGTCTCGTCTCCAGGCTCAAACAACCTTAAAGCACGCAAAAACTTAGTTCAAGTCCACTTCACAAGTTGATCTCGTAATAAGAAGCATACATAATAACGGAAATCCTGAAGGATGGGAACAAGCACTGCCATTGAATCCAACTACACCACCATGACCTAATAGATAACATCACCTAGAGCGGTAAGGTGAATAGGGCGACCTGGATCTGCCCCTCCTTGATCTGCTACCACCATAGGGAGAGTGCCTTGGAGAATAATCACGACCCCCACGATAAGGAGAGTGCTTGGGAGACCTCCGATAATCATCACGCTCATATCCACCTCGATATCTACCCCGATCACCACGATGGCCTTCAGAAATTAAACATAAAATAACACAACTTCTAGTCAGGGTACTTAAGAATAGAGTAACTCCTCCTTCCTCAAGGATTATTGATATGTTCAAAAGTACTCACCATAGTCCCGAGTACTTTTAAGCCCAAGATAATGTCCTGGCGTTGGGGTCCTTGCCCGTTTCCTCCTTGACTGAAAGACAAACAGATCACCTCAAACACTATAAATCACCACAATTTTTTTAGCTTACATGAAATATGCTGATTGTATGGTTGATGAAGAAGCCACATTTTTATAAGCAAGTGAAGCATCTATGAGTATATTCAACAAACCAAATACACTGTCACAAGAAAGATCAACTAAACTTTGAAATGCAAAGGCAAACAAAGATACCAAAAAGGAAGGAAAAAATTGGCCACAAGGGACTAGTTTTTATTTAACAAGTGCCAGTTTTGAAATACCATAAAGCCTGATTAGAAAGTTGTTGATAATGTCCGTTGATTAGTTGAGAGTTGAAATTGAATGCTGAGGATGTATAGTTGTTGAACAATATGGTTGCTATGTTTAGTTGATCACAAGCATTTGAAAAGCTGTTTAAGCTGGCCATTGATCAAGCTGTTTAAGTTGACATGGATGAACTGATCATCTTTGATTGCTGCCAACATAGCTGACGCAATGTGTCTGAATATAGCCAGAAAACCTTCAAGTTAAGAACAAAGGTCTAAACTAAAGAGGTTAACTTGTTGCACCAATCTGATGCAATAACATTACCTTCTCGACAGTTATATATCGACCCTCCAGAACGGACTGATTAAGGTACTTAACACAACGGTTGGCATCTTCAACATTGTCCATTGTAATAAAAGCAAAACCACGGGAAATCCTTGTCCGGGGCTCCACAACAAGAAAACAAGAAGCAACCTAAAAAATTTAAAGTCAGCCACTACTTTTATCACAAAGTTAAATGATGCAAATCATAAATAGAAACAGAAGAAGATTAAAAGCTCTTAATGAAAAAAGACTGCATATCAACTCCTCAGAGGAACAATGACCTTTCCCTCCTTAGAGAAATGTTCTTCAAGTTCTCTTTCTGTAACTCTCGTAGACAGGCCAGTTACATAAAGTGTATTTCCAGGATTCAAAGCTTCTTCCCTGCTAAGTATTATCCAAAAGGTATGAAGGTAATTAGAAATCAACAACAGTTGAAGGCATATAAATCAATGTGAGGCACAGACAAACACAGAATTACGGCAAACAATCTTAAGAAATTTAATCACCAGGCTACAAAGAAACATAAGCGGAATACTAACCTATCACGGCTTCTGGACCTGAATTCAGCAAAATGATCAACCATCCATAGAAATAGGTCAATTAAACATCAAGTCCAATAATCAGAAGTTCCAATGGAACCCAAAAATAAACACAGAGAAATGAAAGCATGATCTGTAATACCTGCCACGGCTGCGGGACCGTGATCTATGCCTTGGTCTGGACCATGATCTAGATCTGGACCTGCCACGGCTGCGGGATCGGGATTTAGACTGTTCTCTCCAAGGAGAAGGTGACCGTGAATTCCTGATATATCCATTACACATATATTAAACAGACAGCAAATTTGAGCATCATGCAAAACTTTTATCAAGCTCGTACAGGAGAAATTTCTGGCAGATAAGTCTCCAAATCGTTCTTACCACTTTTCCTCACAATCTCAAATTTACAATCCAGAATCTTGAAGATAGAATAGCAAACCACGCTAAGGCATAGCACACATGTACACTAAGGGGGACAACGAACTTTTTAAGACTAATCTAATACACAAGTATTTTGATATAGATATGCCCTAAATTTGGTGTTTAACTGGCGGTAACATTAATTTCGCGGGGAACAATTCTTCCAACCAATGTAGAAAAAGATTTTATCCGTTAAGACACTGTAATGTCTACCGACAAATACTGAAAGTCATAAAAAAAATAAGAGAATCTCAGAACAGAAGTTTTACAGGCAGGCAACAAAAACCTAGAAACTACATTAAACTTTATCCCCTGTTGTCTCTCCAAAGTAAACAAACATAAAATTCAAAATTTTCAAGGGATCCATCACCAAGGAACACTGTTTACATTCCAATAGCTTTATTAACCAAGAACACTCGCAGATGAGAAGAAATAGCAGATCGAAAAGCGTTCACAGAAAAGACAACATCACCAAAATAAAAAGAAAAAAAGCTAGTTTTACTTCGCGCTCGAAGAGCCCAAAGTCGGGTCGACAATTATTTTTTTAAAAAAATTCAATCAAAAGGGTAAGCGTAAAAGAATCGAATTTAGGTTTCACCTTTGGACAGGAGAATCCGCCTGAACCACAATCGAAACGCGTTTATTAGATAGATCTTCGATCAAAAATCAAAGGTGTAAAACAAAAAAAAAAAAACTAAAGAACAAGATACAGAAAGCTCACCATTTTCGACCAAAAAAGGACTTAGGGATCTGAGAGTGAGAGGGTTTTTTCAAGAGATGGAGAGGGATGGTTTCTAGGGTCGCTTTACCTTAAAAAGGGCACGGCGCTACGTTAGTTAACCTTCAAAATGGAACGCAGCGTTTAGAGTTAGTTTCTTTTTAACTTAAATGTTTGTATTAAAATATAGGGATAACATACTAAACAAATCTTTTGAAAGCTTTTTTTTATAAGTGTTTAACTTTTAAATTTTTTAATTAAGGGATTAATCTTTTAAAACTTTTAGACAAAAAGAATATGTTTTACTTAAATATTTTTATTAAAATATAAATTATAATTTAACATTTCATAGTGTTTAAAATAAACCTTAATAATTTCAAAACGTTTAAATTTAATTTTTTATAAATAGAAAAATAAATAGGTTAATATTTTTGTCAATCTTCTATCACTACACTAATAACATTATATGACTTTGAGGAGCTCATCTAATTTTTTTAAAAATTATTAAAATTAATTTATTTATAATAAATTCTATTAATTTTAATTAACTTAAAATAAAACTAATTTAATCTAATAATTCCTAATCTGATTAAACCTAATCTAATAAATCAAAGTCCTTTATCCCTAGTTCGTGTTAAGCATATTCACTGTTCTCTTCCTCTTCGTTCTCCTCAAAATTAGGTCTAAAAGGTGAACTGAGTCTACACCTTTTAGACCTAATTAACGTTCATATGCAGCTTCAAGCTGAACTGAGTGCCTAGTAGATTCATAATCTCCAGCCTACTCTTGCCCTGGTAAGGAAGGACAATAGCAATGCTAAGGCTTTAAACTCTACAAAACAAAAATTAGAAGAACAATAAGCAGTAAGAGGATTTAATTAACAAATATAGAGAAAATCCCGAGTGTGAGGAGGAACTGTGGTCAAAGATGAAATATAAGAGGATGAAGGGTCTGATTTAGAGTTTGAGGGGGTTCCTTTAAAGGTTGCCAATTCCGAAGAAGATTAGGAAATTGAAAAGGGAGAGAATTTTGAGGAGGACAATGAAGGGGAGATTGGAGAGGTTAAAATAAATTAAGAACAATTTTGGGACTTTGATTTATTAGATTATGGATTATTAAATTAAGTTAGTTTAATTAATTTTTTTAAAAGTTAGTTAAAAATTAATCATATTAATTAAAAGTAAATTAAATTTAATAGATTTTTTAAAGTTGGATGAACACCCACATGACTATGTGGGGTCTAAAAATTTATTAAAAATAATATATTTATATCATGTTATCAATGAGGTGGCAAAAGATTGACATAGAAATGTTTCTATTTACTCTTCCATATGTGGAGGGATAAATTTGAATTTTTTTTAAATCATAAAGTTTAATTTGAGTGTTCTGGAACTTTAGGCTCTAATTCGTCTTCAAATTAACTCTCCTCTTTGTTGTCAGTAACTAGAAACCCGATGATGAAATTGCATTTAAGTTCCTTTAAAGACTCTCCTTGTTTTGTTTTTGTTAATAGGGAATAGAAATCCAATTACACTACGATTCTAGGGAAATTGGTTCCCGACATATCTTCTAAGAGGAGTACATGACACCCAATGGGTGAAAAATGAAAATAAAATGTGCCAACAACAAAATGTGCAGCATAGGTCACAAGCCAGTCCGCACATCTGTTACTCTTGCGAAAGATATGATGAGGCACAACCGTCTAGTTCCGCGTGAATAGCTCATGGATACCCTGAACGATGAAATTGTGAATTATGAAACGACTAGCCGAGGATGAGATAAGGTTGATGGCCACTGCTGAGTCCACTTCTAGCTTAACCCGTTGATAGCCTAAGTTCCACGCTAGTGTGAGCCCTGTATACACTCCCCAGAGCTCCGCAGACACCGAAGAGCACCAGCCAAGGTTCTGACTGAAACCTCCTATCTAATTGCTTGAACTGTCCCAGATGAGACCGCCAGTTGTGGCCAAGAATGAAGACCGTTTGCAAGCGTCATCCGTGTTGAGCTTGACCCACCTAAGAGGAGGTTTACGCCATCCGATGAGTTGTTAGTGGCGGTGACACTCTCTCGTAGTAGTGTGCCGTTGCCACTCGGTTGACTACTAGATATGGTCTGCATAAGACAAAATAATATAAATAGGTGAGGAAGGCCAAATAAACTGCGTATCAAAAAGAGACTCATTATGCCAAGCCCATAAAAACCAACAAATAGTGCCAACTAATGTCGACTAGGCTTGGCCAAACATTCGTTGGTGGGTGTGGAGATTGGAATCGAGCCACTAGCGGGCTGGCATAGTGAAGAAGTCATTATTAGCAAGTTGTGGAGGGAAGTTGCTCCACACTCGGCGGGCTCTATCACAGTCTCGCACTATATGCAGCGAGGATTCTTTGAGACCGCAATGATAGCACGTTCCATCCATTGTGATGTGCCTTCGTGCCTAATGTTGGTTAGTAAGTAACCTGTCCTAGGCGAGAAGCCAGAGGAAGGAACGAATGTGTTGAGGGCCATTCCATTTCCATATGGCCTTCCAAAATCTAGTAAGGTTGGCGTCCACATGGTCCATTAGCATGGCGTAAGTGGAAGCTACAGTGAATTGACCTGCATCGGACAGGCCCTCGCATAACTTATCCTACCCGAGGTAGAGCTTGGGGGGGAAAGTCCCTGCTATGACACGGTAAGTCTCCACCGGGATACGGTCTTGAATAGAGTCCAAAATGGGTATGGTAGCTTGTGTACCAAGAGGGCTTACGCCCTCCACCCAAGGATTCATCCAGAATCTAGTTGTGGCACCATCGCCCAGCACCAATTTCATGCCCTATAACATTATATGCCAAGTCGCCTTTATACTCCGCCAGATCATAGAACCACCAGTAGTGGCTATGGTGGAGGGGAGGCTGGTAACATCAAAGTTGTACTTCGTCAAGAGGACTTTAACCCATAAAGCATTAGGCTTGTTGATCAAGGTCCATCCTTGTACGGAAGACTTGTGGATTTTGAGTCTTTAAGGAAGGACAACATGGACATTGAACCAGAGATAGTTGCAGTTGGGTGGAGAAAGTTCTTTCAAGTTTGAGAGACCGTATATTAGAATGAAGTTTATGATTTCTGGAAGAATATGAGTATGGTAGACAATACTATTGTATTAACAGTGGATAGACTGTCCATTATAGTGACAATGAAGTCGATTGACTGTGAGATTCTCTCCATTAGAATCTGGACAAAGAAGAAGCAGATTCTAAGAAAATAGCAAGAATTGAGGGGGAGCGTGCCAAGAAGGGAACTCCCACGAGAAGTTCAAAATCTCAACTTAGTGAGAAAATTCCCATTGTTGGAGAGAAGACATCATCAAAAGAATCGATGATTTCTCATAGAAAAGGAAGCAAGGTGTGGGTTATAGAGAAGTTTTCCTTGAAGAGAAAGGGGGAGACACTGCTATTAGAAATACCTAAGCAAGCGAAAAGGTCACCCAGAGTTCGAACCCTACGTCAGCAAGAGGAGAAGAAATCTAAAAAGCTGAACCATGGAGAAGACTCTGAGACAAGAGCACCTCAGGCTACAAAGTCTTTAGTCTCGATCTTAAAGGAAGATACAGCCAAATTGGCTAGAGAGACTGAGATTAAAAGAAAATTGGAGTTTGAGAAGAAGAGACCGCAATCTCAACAGACTCCAAGACTGATTGAAGAAGGGAAAAAGCAGAAAATCAGTCAGAGGAAGAGCACTCCCACTGCTGTTCAAAAGAAGAAAATAGTAGAACGCAATCCAATACAGGTCAATACCTCTCAACTTTTGAGAAAAGAGGATTTGAGAATCAGGGTTACTGAAGAAGTTCAACCTATAAGGAGTAGCACCTCGATAATTATCAAAGAATCCCTAAGAAGGTCAATAAAGGTATTATTTCAACCAATTTTGGTGAATAATAGTACAATGCATCTGTTGAATGATGATGAGAAGAGTTTGTATGAGTTTCTTAGATATGAAGGAACTAGACCATACCCTACACAGATAACAAGGCAAAAGTATACTATTTTTCCAATCACACAGAAAACTGTGATCAAGGTTGTGCCTGACTTTCAGCCGCCTTACATTGTTCGCAATGATGATAAGGGAAATAAGAAACTATACCCAGAAGGGTTAACAAATAATCTTACAAAAGATCAGATTGAAGAGGAAGTGCGAAGCATAGATGAAGCATGCTTTGCAGCACAGGTGAAGGGAACTCATGTTTCCCACCATATTTCAAAAGATCTAGGAAGTAGTTATAGTCGACCTACCATCAATGAACTCTGTATGGTGGTTGGAACATTAACATAAGGGAAGTGTAGATCCATTAGGATTGGAGATATCAGGTACTCAACCAAGATCCTTATGCATCTGATTATGCGCATTAGGCCGCTATGTACTGTATCTTCAACTGGAGATGTTCTACACATGCTCGAAAGACAAGTCCCGCGACTACCTATCCCTGATGATGTAAATCTCCCAGAGTCGAACCTATCTGTTCAACCTCCTGCCCTTGTTATAAATGAAGCACTTGTTCTGTCTTCAGATGCATATAGCACCACTATTGCCTGTGAAGAAGAACCGCAAAAGGATGAAAGTCAACCTACTTTATTAAGTGACTTAAGAGAGGAAATAGTTCAAATACAACAAGACCTCAAGTCACTCGGCACAGAAGTGAAGGAAATGAAGGCCATGATGATAGAAATATTGAAGCATCTACGGTTGTAATTCATTTTTAATCAATAACAAATAGGGGGAGAGAGGAGAAGAAAAATTCGAGAGAAGAAAAAGAAAAAGATAGGGGGAGGAAGAATAAAAGAAGAAGAGAAGAAGAAATTTTGTTCCTAATGTATATAATCTGTACATGATTCTGTTTCTTACTAACATGATTATTTGTTATCATCAAAAAGGGGGAGATTGTTAAGTCAAAATGACTTTACGTAAATGATTTTGATGAAGAACAAATAACAATGAAAAGAAGAAAGTAAGACAGAAGCAGAACAAAAGACAGACGAAAGGAGCAAAACCAAAAATCAGACAGAAGAAAAACAGACGATAGCGCAGAAACAGAAAAAGCAGACGTAAGCGCTAAGACAAAAAGCAGACGGAAGTGTGAAGCCGAAAGTCAGACGATACAAAAGATAGACGAAAGAAAATCAGACGTAAGGCGCGAAAATAAAAATGAGACGGAAGCGCAAGGAGAAAAACATCAGACGGAAGAAAGTCAGATCGAAGCGCAAACTAAAAGGTCAGACGAAAGAAAGTGAGACGGAAGATTCGATAACACGTCGGATTTCAAATCATCTTGAGTTGGTTACAGAACTCAACTAAATAACTGATTCTTGAAAGATCAAGAAACAAGAAGAAAGAAGGAGTTATCAAGAAACAGTTGAAGACAAAGGCTATAAATATGAGTCAAAGTCGAAGAATAAAGAAGAATTTTTAGCAATTCTGAAAAGTTTGAGTTATCTGAGAAATATTATTGTGTGAAAACTTAGAGTTATTCTTATCTATAACAAAGCTCAAAATACCTTTCAGTTGAAATAAGAGCAGATAGCCTGAAGAGGCTAAGAGTAAAAAAATACTTATTGTAAGAGACCTGAAGAGGCTCGAAATCAAAGAATACTTGTAACGTTTTGAGAGATAGTGAAATCTCAGAAAGATATCTGAGGACTGAACGTAGCCCACAGTTTGGGGTGAACCAGGATAAATCTACCGTGTCAACATCTCTCAACTCTCAACCCTTAACTCTCTTAACTTTGAATTTTCGATTTTACTGTTTTCATACGAGAA
>JANKOE010000206.1:16917660-16927882 GCA_026284465.1 Erythroxylum citrifolium | reverse complement strand
ATATTTAATAAGCAAATAACAAACATAATTCGTACTAACTTCCTTTAATATTCTAACCCCTAATTTGGGGCGTTACAGCCTACGTCTAAAAGCTATACTTCTACTTGTTCCTTACTTTTCACATAGCAAACGTTCAAATTAGGCTTTAAGGTCTTCTAGACATTCGTTCCCCTATGTCTCTAGTTTCCACATCATCAAAAATCAGACCATTTGAAGTTCTAATTCAAGAAACACGCATAAAACATCACCAGCTGCTCCAACACAGGGGCAGCATCAGATCACCATTTTTAATCTCAAATTACAGTATGATTCAGCTAGAACTAGGTTAGGGTCTCTTTTAGGAATGTTTAGTACTATGTCTTCGGTTTCATATACAATTGGAATCAACCAATTTGGAGTTCTGTAGGCTAAGTTATAGTCAAAACAAGATGTTTAGTTCAAGTGATCTGAGAACCAAATACAAACATTCACTAAACATAATTCTTTCTCATGTCATATTCATTCCTTAAATGCTTCCAAAATTATTATCTACTTCATGGAAAGTAAGAAAACATAATCATTTATCTTACATAAATCTATCCCACTAGAAAGCCCCAAAACTCTAAATTTAGGTTAGGAAAACTTACCAATTTATCTTCCAATCTCTAGGTATTTGATGAATACCTCCACTTGATGAAGAGCTCTCCAATTTATGCTCCAAAACCATGAAAAATGGTAGCTTCACTCTTCTTCTCCCTCCTTGGCTGAATGTCCATTCTTCTCTCTTCTTTTTCTCCCTTTTGTTTGGTCTCTCATGTTTATGTTCAAATGAAGACAAAAGTCTTGCTTTATTCTTTTTAATGCTCATTTAATGGATTCCACACTTCACCTTCCTATTGGTTCTCTTCTAATGACTCATTTTTCCACTAACACCTTGTAAAATGACCAAATTACCCTTAATGACATGTAAAAGGACCCAATTGCCCTTTATTTCAAAAATATTTCCCCATCATCTTACCATCAAATTGACCATGAAATACTCTAATTAGGATCAATATTTATTGATTGGATGCTTTAAAAGTTTTCGAATGAGTTTAAAATCATTAATACCCATTACTTTCCAAAAAGGGCATTTTAGTCCTAAACTTTCAGAACTCCCGAAATCCATCCTATACGACTTATTTTTGATCTATTTTAGTATCATTAAACTATAATATTTATTCTAGATATTTTTCATTATTTCGAGGTAGGGTCCCACAAAATTCACTATTCATTCGAAAATATTATTCATCAAATATGAAAACTTTTATTCAATGAAAGGAAAGTTTCGAGGTTTTACATTTTAGGAGCTAGTGAAACCTATCTTTGATGATGACATCAATGTCACTATCTTTGCTATGAATACGATGAAGGCCTTAGGACCATATGGTCTAAATGGGTTTTTCTATCAAAAGACCTAGTCTATTATTGGACCTATGGTTAAAGAGGCAATTAATGAGTTCTTTGAAAAGGGGTCAATTCCAAAAGAGTTAAATAAAACCTTTTTATGCTTACTACCTAAATTTTTTATTCCTTCTACTTTTGGTGATTTCAGACCTATAACATGCACAAACTTCATTCATAAAATTATTGCCAAGATTTTAGCAAGAAGATTGAAAGGAGTTCTTAGTCTCATTATCAATGAGAATCAGAATGCTTTTGTGAAGGATATAAGCATTATAGATAATATTCTAATTGCTCAGGAACTCTTAAAGGTTTATATCAAAAGGAAATCTCCCCCAAATTGTGCTATTAAGATTGACTTCAATAAAGCCTTTGATTGCATTAATTGGTCTTTCCTTTTCTAGGTTCTTAAGGCCTTCAACTTCCTTGACATCTTATCAATTGGATTAAGGCTTATGTCTCGACTATAACCTATTGTGTTTTGATTAATGGCACCCCCGCTGAAATTATTAAAGGGAGAAGAGGAATTAAATAAGGTGACCTTTTGTGCCCTTATTTGTTCATTCTATGTATGGAAGTACTTTCTTAAATGTTGAAAATCAATGTCTCCAATAATCCTAAATTCAAGTTCCATTCTAGATGTAGAGGAATTTCTCTTACTGATCTCTGTTTTGCAAATGATTTAGTTCTCTTCTTTAAGGCTCATCAAGAATCTATTAAACTATTAATGAATACTCTCAGTGGGTTTCCTAAAATGTCAAGCCTCAAGGTGAATCTTAATCAAAGCCATCTCATCCTCTCATCAACTGCAGAATTTCTACAGGCTAATATGTCCACCCTAATAGATACGAATAGGAAATTCCTGCCTTTGCAATATCTAGGCCTACCAATTACCAATAGAAGACTTTCTTTCAATGAATGTCTTTCACTAATTGAAAGAATTCAAAGGAGAATCAATAAATGGACTATTAGATTTCTTTCCATTAGAAGAAGGGTTTAGTTAATTCAATATGTCATATGTTTTTTACACTTATGTTGGAGCACACACTTTCTACTTTCTAGGAAGTTGGTCAAATCTATTGAGAAAATGATTACAAACTTTCTATAGGGCAAAGCAAATAGGAATTCAGGTCTTCCTAAGGTTAAATTGATCAAAAGACTTTGGCAGGTGCTTTAAAACTGACACTCCTTTTGGATAAGATGGCTCCACAGTTACTTTCTGAAAGAGAAAAACCTTTGATCGCTTTCTTCTAAACCAAACTTCTTTTGGTTCCTTAATCAAATTTTAAAAATAGGGATAACGTGGCTAATGAAGTATACTGCAAAATAGGGAATGGGAATTGGACTGGTTATGGTCCCTTATCCAAAAATCCTAATGTTGTTTTAGCTCTCATAGGTTTAGATTAGAAGGCCAAGGTTATTGTACTTATCAATTAAAATGAGTGGGTGCACTTTCTTGAAGCTATATAGCATCTAAAACCCTCATACTCTCCTGATTCTAATCTTCAAAACAGTTAAATTTGGCTTAGTAGACCTATTGACATATTTATAAGCAAAGTGTACAAGAAATGGGTATATAGTACTAAACAAGATGTTTCTTAGTATAGGATTATCTAGAATAACATCCTAAGATGCAGTACAACATTCTTATTTTGGCTAATGACCAAAGACAAAATTGCAACTATAGATAAACTATATTCCATGTTAAGTCTGAATGAGAGTTGCTACTTATGCAAAGAAGAGATTGAGATGAGGGATCACCTATTTTTCTTTTACCCCTTCTCTAACTCTATCTAGAATAGGACCAAAGAATATTTCTAATGGAATGAGCCTTCAAATTCGCTTATAAAGGTGGCTAATATCCTAATTGAAGCACAAGTTACCAATTCACTCTCGAAGCAAAAGTTGCTGGTCCTAACCATAGCCTCTCAGGAGTTACAGAAGGAGAGGAATTTGACGAAGTTCTATAACAAGGATCATTCCAAGAGTGTAATGGTGCAAACTATCCTACATTGTGTAAGGGAACAAATATTATGATGGGATTTAGAGCATGAATAATAGAGAAAAAGCCTTGAGGTACCTGAATTGAGGTTGACCCATCATGAAAAGCTGGCAAGTTCTTTAAGCAGAAAATATAGACCTAGCATACGAGGAACAACGATTAAAGTAAGAAAAAAAATGCATGAAACCAGGGCTTCTTTACCTTTGGTAACATGGATTAACGAAGGAGCAGCAATATTGATCGAAGAATTCAAATCACCCAATCCCTAATTGGGTAAGTTTTTAGGCTTCGACCTTTAACTGGTGATTTTTACCCCTTTACAAAATGTCACTGAATATGGTTATTCATAACAATGTTGTTTCTTGCTTTTACTTGGTGGTGAAGGGGGGTTGTTCATAATGATATCTTTTCTTATATTTACTTAGTAAAAGGAAGTTGATTTGTACTCTCCAGACGTTCATTCTTCTTTTATATTAATGAAAAGCAATTGGTGTTCTAAAAACTAAACTAGATTGAATTGTTCAATTGAAATTATTATGAATCAGCTAGCTTTTTAAATCAGTTTGTTTTAATAACTTTATATAAAAATCAGTCAATTTATTAATGAACTAATTAGTTTTATAAACTTTTAAGTAATATTTGTCAAACGCATGCTCTTTACCATCTTGTCATCTGTTTGCTTCTCTTTTAAAGTGAAGCTCTGGTTTTTCTAGTTTCATATATTTTTCATTATTACATATTTATTCTATTTTTTGTTTGTAGGTATTACTTTTTCTATATATTCTTGCTTGGTTATGTCTGGTTTAAACATAGAGTTCTTAAAGTTTTTGTTTTTTTAGTTTTATAGCTTTTGGTTTTTGTTTCATGTTATTTTGATTCTATAATGTGGGTATGAAAGTATCTTTCATCAATGGGCTTACATGGTCAACGGAATGTCAATGATGTCTATGCAAGTTGTAAGGCATGTCATAAATCTTCTCTTAGAATGTTGTGCATGAAGAAGAACAATGTTGTGGCGATTTGCTAGCCTAGATATTTTGTTGTTATGGTGGAGATAGGAGCTGATCCAACTAGTAAGGTGGTAGGTGTTGGTGCTATTATAGTTATTTAAGGTAGTGTGTGTTTAGTTCATCATAAGTGGTGGCAATTACAGGAATTACAGGAGCAGTGGTAGGGGATTAGCCACTTAGCAAGGTAGAGATAAGTGTTATGGCAAATGGGTCTATGAGAAGTTAACTTTGAAGGTCTACCTCATCAAGGAATCTTATTATGTAAGCAAGGGAAATGGCTAAGAAGAAGATAAAGGTGATGGTTTTGAGAGAAATGGATATTGCAAATAAGGAGTTGGAATGTTATGCATATGTGTGAGGTATGGAACTAGATGGACAAAGAAGCAAGCAATCTGATAGTTGGGTGATATTGATATGTTACAAGAAGTAGAGTTGATCGTGGGTTTGTTATGTGACTTCTCTTAACGTGGTTTTGGAATAGTTGACCACTCTAAATAGGAAAATAATAATATTGGGAGTGAGAAAATGAAAATTTCAATTTTCAATCCACCATTAAAAAAGAAGTTGGCTTGGATTGTAAGAACTATAAGTGCTTTTCTAAAGTTTAATTTTTTTTTCTCAGACATCATTGTTAGGTTGTTAAAAGTTCAAATATGTTAGAGATAAGTTCTTTGATAGCTTCAGTTGTTATACACAAGAGTACCACCCATAGGAGATTCCTTCAATTACCTACAAAAGTACTAGCCATATACAAATCCTTCTTTAATCATACTTCCATCATTTATTAGTTTTCTTTAATGTTTCAATTATATTTCAATTCAATCTCTTTTGGTATTTATGTTATAGATACTATGTGGAAGTATTATTGATCTAAAACCCAAAAACATCCTCAACAACATTCAAGCAAAATTTCATCTCATAACACACCACAGTAAAAAGGGCTTTAAGCAACAATATGTTTCCAACAATTTTAAAATATGTTGCTAAAAATTAATATAATCTAACATATTTTAAAGGGTTGTTTTTAATAATATTAAAAGACAACAACAATAATAATTTGTTGCTAAATATAAGAAAAGGCCACAATATTAAAAATAGATGCAAATAAATTTTATATATGCAACATTATAAAATTGTTGCTACAGTCTACTCATTTATTTACGTATTGGGACTTTGCAGGATGAGTTCAACTATAAAATTAATTGATAAAGCTTTGTTATATTGAAATCACACAGTTGTCGCATCTTTATCTCACTTCATAGTTCACTGTCATCTCATTCTCAATCGATTATTGATGTAGCGTTACCTCTGACTCTCTGGTTTTGATTATTTACATTCAATATATTTTTACAGTAAACAAAGCAAGAGACATAAGTAGACAATGCTGAGAGTTTAGACTGAATTAGACTTAGGAGAGTTTGATAAGTGAGTACAATCAAGTTCTCTGCTTTCCTTCACCATTCAGTTGTTGGGTCATCTTTTAATGTATATGTATGGTAATTTTAGGTTTATATGGATGTAGTAGTTATGTTTAGTAAAATCACTAAGAGATGTTCATAAACTTGTAAAGAGATCTTGGTAGTTTATTCTTATTGTTTATTTTTTGTCTCAATTTTTACTACTAATTGAGGCACTACTTTTTTTAGTTTCAATGACTTATAAGCTATAACAACGAAATCTTATAATTAATTGGTGAAAAAAACTTTAATTAAGGATCGTTTGGTTCTATTTCTATTTTTTTGTTGTAGTTTTTAGTTTTCTTTTTCTATTTTTGGTTTCTATTTTTCTTTCAAATAAAAAATTTATTTAGTTGTCAATCTCAATATAGTTATTTTTTTATTACTGATAATAATTACATATTAAATAAAATTTAAAGATAAACTATTTTTAATTAATTAAATTTATTTTAAATCTCTTATATAATACTTATTAATAAATTACGATAAAATGATTTTATTTTATGAAATAAATATTTTTAAAATTAAATTTTATTTATAAATTGATATTTAATTTAAATATATTTTAATTATTAAATAAAAATTATTTTAGAGATATTTTAAATTTTATTATATTTATTCATATTTATTAAATTAATTATATTTAATTTAATTACAAAATTAAATATATTATTAAATGAAATAAAATAACTTATACTTTTTTAATAATTTTGATTAATTAAATATCTAATATTAAATTAAATTATTCATAATTATTATTAATATTTAATATATTAAATAACTAAATAATATATATTTAGTTGATAGTAAATCAGATTATATAAAAAACAAAAACTACTTCTTGCAATTTTCATAAATTTTGAAAACTGAAAAAAACCAAAACTAAAAACTCAAACAAATAAGTTTTTTACTAAATTTTTTTTAAAAAAAAAAGAAAACCAACAACATAAATGGAAACAAACATGCCTTTAATTATTCTTTGACTTCATCAAAAACTTTTATTCTAATATATTATTTTAAAATTCTAATATGGAAAAATATGTTTAAAGCTACTTGTTTGTGTGATAACATGCAATGGTGATGTCTTTAGAAGTGGCTTTAACTTTAGTACTTTACTATTCTACTCTGACTATAGACTGTAATTAAGAAAAATAAAAGGGAAAATAAAAGAAGAAAAGGGTACAGAAACATGTTATGCCCTTTTTCTTAGTTGCCCGTATGCTTTCACTTAAATTAGTAATTACTTGTCAATTGATTATGTTGTGTCTAATTCAATTAATTAACTATGTATTTTAAAAAAAAATTCTATAACTTTTAATCTTATTTGAACTATATTTTTAAATTATACTACATTTTAATTTAATTTTATATTATTGGAAGTTATATTGACTCTTTTTAATATTTGTAATAAATTTTATTTTCTTAAAAAATTTAAGCCAAAGAAAATAATAATGTAATTAACAATAATATAATAACTTGTGAATTTATTTATATATTTTATTTATCAAAATTAATTACTTTTTTACTATAATGTAATCTGTTTTGCATGACCTTTAGTTCATTAGTTTTACTTTTTCATGACAGTGAGGAGCATCTAAAATAATTTACACAATTTTTATTAGAGTTAGTTAATATAAATATTTTTTTCCTTTTCATAAATATTCATGTCATAGTTATTCTTTATTGTACATCAAGTAAAAAGATATTTTAATCTTCTTTTGGCTATTTTCATAGATACTGTAAATTATTTTCCTATTTTTCAAGTTGAAATTATAATAGAAAATTTGGAATTATGAGAAAAAGATTTGGTAAACTAACATCTTCCACTCATTGTAAGGTTAATCCAATATAGAATTATTTTTCTTCTTTTCAAACATCTGATGAAAATATTTAATATAATTGTATGTTTTATGGTTGAATATTTAAAGGGAGAGGAATTTATAAAATAAAATAACATCTTGATGGTGTTAAGAGTACTTGTAAAGAAGTACCATTTCATGTATATAAGAAGATTGGAAATTACTCCCAACAACAAGTAAAAATGGAAAAATTAAATAGAGATACTCATATTGTATTTTTAGAGATGATGAAGTAAAAAAAGTGAAACATATTATTGACCTTAGTTCTTATTTTCCACCAAGAACCACTCATTAGTTCTCAACCTAGTTTGAAAAGTGTTTTGATTGATAAAGATGTTATTTTGCGATATAAAAAAGCTTAAGCTAGATGGTTTATAATTCATATATTCCTATAAATGCTTAAAATCACCTTACTTTCAAAAAGCAATAGGTGCTACAATAACGATAGACTTAAGATTTAAGGCACGTTCGTATGCCTTTACTTTAAAATTTAAATTTATTATAATATTGGAATAACTTTTATTAAACTTATTGATGTTTTTTATATGACCAAAATGCTCATACTTTATTAGGATTATTTTTTGAAATTGTTGAGTGGGTTAGAAGACAAAAACTTACGCACTTTGTTATAAATAATGCAACTAATTAGATACCAATTGGGTACTTATTACAATTTAATTATGAACATGTTTACTTGTCTCCATGGCTCGTGGTATAAATTTCATTTTAAAAGATACTAGTTGTATGGACCATATTTATGATATTGCTTCACGTTTATCTAATATCATAACTTTTATGTATAATCATATTACATTTTCATCTTAGTCAACAAAGTAAGAATATTAGGATGAGATTGTACGTCGTACTACTACTAGGTCTATACCTACATTTATAACTTTGGAAAGTATTTATGATTACAAACAAGTATTTTAAAATTTAGTGACATGTAAATACTTTTCAATTCATAAGTTATCAAAAGGTGTAAAACATAAATAATTTTATGCTATTATTCTGGATAATAAATTCTAGAATACTTGCTTAATTTTTGTGACAATTGTTGGGTCCCGATCCCGAAGCCCAACTGACCGAAACCAAAAAACGAGAAATGCAAGCAGGCTTCCTACAATCGCTCAAATTCTTTCGTTAAGAACCAATAGAAAGAAGACATTGAGATCTACGACTCTTAAGAAGACCCCAACACGAAAATCTGCCTCAAAAGAGGTTAAACTCGCAAAGTACTGTAGCTGGCCTGAGGAAGTCCGTTAAACGGACATCCATGTTAACGGACATGGACTGGCCAAACAGCTCAAACTACCCGAGAAGGTCCGTTAAACTGACAAACGGACACACGCTAGAGAAACGGTCCTAAAACATCCGAGAAGGTCCGTTACGTTTAACGGACAACGCTGGACAAAGTGACCAATTTCACCCAAGAGTGTCCGTTTAACGGACATGCACTGGACAACCAGTCCAAAACCTCTTCCAAACTTCCAACCAACACCAAAATCACTTCTAACTTCCCTTAAAACCAATCCTTCAACATCACAATAACTACGAAACTTATCGAATACCAAATCAAATACATCAACTTCCAAACCTTCATTCCAATACTCAACCACCCATCAGCTCCACCAAAAATTCAAGATCCAAACAACTTCCAAACACAATCTAGCACAAGCAACAATTAGCTATCACAACCATTAAACTAAGAACAACCAACACATGCTACTTTAAAAAAAAGCACTCAATCTTATACAAAGAAACCTTTCAATTGCTCAATCCATTTCTAATTTCAATTAAAGTTCAACAAAGCTTCGGAACATAGCTTTAAGGTACATATTGACATTACACATCAAACTTGTCACAAAATTACAAAATACAATGGATGCACCATGTTCAATATGCTATTAAAGCTATTCAAAAACCTAGCCACTAACTTAAACAAAAGAAATCTCTCTCGCGACTGGTCCAAATGCCTCGCAAGGATCTACCGGTCTTCTTTATCTGCATCTGAGGAGGGGAAAGATTGGGTTGAGCTTCGCAGCTCAGTGGCTAAACCATTTATAGTCAATGGCCTTGGGCCACACACAACAAGCATAATATAATATACACACATCCACATCACAAATGGAGATTTAACATTTAGAATGTAAAACGCATGTCGAAACTCATAGTATCAAACAATATGATAAATGAACAAAATTTAATCCAAATAATGAATAAGCACATAAAATGCAAATGCACACCCAATTGGCTCGAGGGTTCCGTGAAACAAAACGATAAAACCGAAGTTTGTATCGTGAACGAAACGAGCCCATTTTCGGATCTCGCGGGCCACAAGCGAGCAGCCGGGATAAGGCTTTTGTCAACGTCGACGTGACTACAAAACGGTTCTTCTCTCGCCCACACAAAATCAAAGTTCATGCTTCAATGCAATCATTCATATTCTCATGATTTTTCCTTAGGCAAAAT
>JANKOE010000206.1:16902220-16917560 GCA_026284465.1 Erythroxylum citrifolium | reverse complement strand
CAATAGACTCTCTTGGTCTTTTCGTCACTTATTTCTTCATTCTCTTGCTTAACTAATTCCTGAGTATATATATATATCTCAGATTACTCATTTTTTTTCCACTTCTTGCATCGATAGCACCAATATCAAATAATATATATATATATATATATATATATATATATTAGCATACTCACATAATTCCCAACATAGGTCAATTTCCTTTATTAATAACATCGCCAATTGATTATGGCCTCGCACCCTCTTTGACTCTATTCCTCCAAATAAAGAGGCAGACGACTCTTTTTGTCATATAACGCTCCATACAATATTCTAATCACATCACTGCGATAATGTTTGTTATGCTTAAAGTCAATCAAACTGTACATTAGTCCCATATTCCCATAAACTCCAAAATATATAAGCTTTAAACATCTATCCAGCAGTCAAGACTGTTGACAACTCAACTCACAAATGTTGTCATTTGTGCTTTCTCTAGAAATTTCTTTGCTCAATTATCTTATCGGGTATACATACCTCTCATTTCGATTACAAAGCATCATTTTCCAATTTGAACTCGGAGTTCAAATCCATTTCCAATTCCTTAATAAGATTCTTAGTTTATGAATCCTCAATTTAGGCTTTATAAATCATTTCATATGAAACTAATCTTCAATTTCATAGCAATTTATACTTTGATTTGTCTCAAAATCTAACTCCACATTTTATACTCTTTATTTTACTAAATTTAATAACCTCAATACTAGAATTCATGTTTCACTGCTACTTGGATTTCTGCTTTATGCATCAAATACAACATTTGCCTTACTAGGAAATACTTATTTATATCATCAAAATATTTCAGTGCTTTTATCTATCATCTCAGTCTCGTATTCCATTCTCACTAATTATCTCAACTTTAATGATCTGCCTATTTGTATATATATCTCAAATGTTTCTGTACAAATAATGTCTCCACTTTCCAAATGATCACTATTGTAGCAATTTCCAATTCATACATCAAATGATCATCTCATAAGGTTTAATTGTCTCCATGTATCCGAAATCACTTTATCATGCTGCATTGGATTTTATCCTAATTTCTCATACTGGATCATTGTATACCATAAAGTCTCCAAATCTAGTTCAAAAAATCAATATCAGTGTTATAATTCCTCAAATTTCTCTTTACTTTCATTACTCGTACGAATTACACATCTTTCCTCACGTATTTCAAACTACTCTTCTCAACTTTTCGAATACATTTTATAGATCATCAAATTTTTCTTGGATCACTCCAATCTTCAATACAATAGTACTATTGGGACATTTGCTAACTCGAATATACATTTCCTAAACGTGGGTTGAGCTTCACAACTCAGTGGCAAAAGTATTTATAGCCATTGGCTTTTGAGCCACACAACCAACCATACGCATATACATAACAACATGCATAAAGGCATATTCATCATAATGCGAATTTCCACATTTAAAACTCAATACATATGTCATAGTGCATAGCATCTTTAATTATGTCACATTGGCAAAAATTCAATTCAAAGCATGAATAGCACATAAAAATGCAATGTACAATCTATTGGCTTGAGGGTCCCGTGAACAAAACGATGAAACCGAAGTTTGCATCGTGAACGAAATGAGTCCATTTCAGATCTCGTGGGTCACAAGCGGGCTGTCGGGAGAAGGCATTATGTCACGTCATGACTACAAAATGGTTCTCTCTTGCCCAAACACAATCAAATTTCATGATTCAATCATCAACGAAATGCCATGATTCACTTCAATAGCATAATAATCATATCCAAATGTCAAGCATTCATCAATGCATGACATGTCATAAACACACTTCAATCATTCATCACAATTTCATCTATCATAGTGAAATATCAACATTTTAACAATTCAAATAGCCATTTAGCACATAATGCACATACATGACATTTGCTCATATTACCAACAACTATAAATAATTTACCCACCTTATATTTGCAAAATTTTCCAAAATCAATGGCTTCCTTCCCCTTGCTCTTGGATAGCCTCTTGATTGCCTAAACATAAACAAAATACTATAAATTTCATCTCAATGGGAAATCCCCCAATTTTCCCTAATCATCAAACAAAGACAAAAACCCTAATCAAGCTTCAATTCATTCTACTCATGAATCAAATGGGTTAGAAACTCTAACCCTAACTTAGAAACCAAAAAGAAAAACAAGATTCCATCATCTTCTTCTTCCTTCATAAGCTTCTTTCTCTCTCTAGAAATCTTCATTCACAACACCACAACCACCCACTTCTTCAATAGAACAAGGAGAAAAGAAGAACATATCTTAGGAGCTTTGATTTTCTCCACCTTTCCACGATTTCCCCCCTTTTCTCTTAGATTTTCGACTCTTCTTCTTCTTTTCTTCTTCTCTTTCACGGTTTTCTTCTTTTTCTCCTAGCTTCCACGACAATTGCTTCCTCCTCTATTCTAATTTGCCTTCTTATTCCTTCTTTGCTTTCCCTTTATGCCCTTCATTTAAAGCCCTTTGCCAACTATGCCTTTGGTTGGCTTTTAATGGCTCTAACTACTTAGTTCCATTCTAACTTAACTAACACTTCCTTCATTTAATTCAAGCCAACTAACTACTAACTCTCTATACTTACATTTAATCCAACTTCATCTACCACTTCAAAAATCTAAATTCTAATTCTTCCCTCTAATTTCTAATTAATGACCAATTCAAAAATAAATAAAAGAAAAATTTTAAATCAAATAAATAACATAAACAATCAATCAATAATTTTAAGCAAATTAGAAAGAAAACAAGGTCTAACAACAATTGTGGCTTAACTTGTAAGTTTATTGAGGATTGTTGACTCAGAAGAGAAATCGTCTTTAGGGTGCACATATGATGGTATGTACAAACTTTAAAAAAATTATGAATCTTTTTAAAAGGAATGAAAAATCGTGCAAGTCTTATACTTATATTCTTGATCAACAATAAGATAAAAACATTACTCAAATGATTTATTTAGAAGCTTACTTTCTCAATTTTTATTGCTTATATGGTGGAGATGTATATACAAATGTTGATATTATAGGTCCTTCCCAATGTGAATGAATGCAAAGGCACTTTCTTTTATTAAATTGTGTTGTGAAAGTTTAGGAGTTTTGTTTGAAACAACTGGAAAGTGAGAACTTACGATGAAAAGGATGCAACCTAGTAAGTTTTTATACTTTTAGTTTATGATTTACTTATTAATAATATGTTTTTATTTCTTATAACTACTATTTTAAAATACAAATTAATGGTGGAGATTATTTGGTGAAAGTGCTCAAATATTAAGAAAATTTGCTATTAGAGTACTCAATCAAATAACTTTTATATTAAGTTTTTTAAACATATTCATATAAGCAATCGAAATCATTGGGAATATCAAAGACTTAATGATTTTTTTTACGTTACTTATAACCTGAACATGAAGAATAAATATTTTATTGATTTAATTATATTTTATTTTTAATTATATGATTTCTCTATTGTATGTGCAAAGCACTTAATAACGTGAGAACATATAATCTTAATAAGACGAGAATATAAAATCCAATTAATATTTGATTGTATTGATTATGTTGATTTTTAGATGGAAGAAAAAGAACCATTGCCTAATCTTTGATTATGATGAATATAAAAAGAAGATTTATGAAGAAAATGCATTTGTTATGACAAATGAATTAAAATATCTACTAATGGTTAGTTGATATCTCATTTTATACATATTTAAAACTTAAAAGTATGATTATAATAAACAATAATTTCATATATTACTGAATTTATAATCTATTTAAATGCAGTGGAAATAATGCATATACTTTAGAAAAAAACGTGATTTATAAATCTTTAAATAATACTAGAAAATTTGAAATTTTTGATGAAGATGATAAGCTACAATATCCTTAAGACTACAATTTTAGTTGTTACTATTATTTTAATTTTAATTTTAATTTGTATTTTAAATCTATTAAATTTACTATTGTATCTTATTAGACATTTATTTATTCTTTTTATTTCAATATTGTATTTTATTTTTATATTAAATTTACTACTTGTTGATCATATATCAAATACCGGCCGAACTTTTAAATTTTAAATCTCTTCATTTACTAATTTGATTTAATTTTTACAAAATTAAACGTTAACATTAAAAATACACTAGCCAAACTAAGAGTAAACGTCAAAGTATTAGTGTCTTAACTAGTTAATGATATTCTCACCAACCAAATAATATAATGCTTAGAGTTTGAATGTCGTATTTGGCATTAGAGACTGTTCTTTGTTGGAATCAGTATGCGAAGAATGGTGACATTGTCATGTCGGTCCAAGATTCATAAAGATCAAACACACACATGCGTTTGTCTGGCATGACATGCATTCGGTCTGAAACTGAAACAGTGAAACAGCAGCACTCAGAATCAAGTCAATCCTTGTTATGTTTGCAAATTCCTGACAATTTTACAAGCACTCTTAACAAAGAAAAAAAAAACAAAAGAATCATGAAACAGCTACAGGAATACACAAGAAACAGCATTGTATTGTAATGCATTGATCAGTTTTATACTATACATCGTCTAAGAACGGATAGGATTACGTCGTCAAAGTATCAGGAAGTTTGACGGAATGAGCTCCAATTACTTTACCACCAACATCGGGGAAAGTCTCACTTCCAGAAAGAGGGTCTATCTTCCCATCAGCAGCTACCACCACTGGATACTTGAGAAGATGGCCCTCCAGTTCTTGGAAGCTTGCATCTTTGTATTTCTTCCAGTTCTCTTCAGCAATCATATTCACTGTCTTCACACATTCCAAACTCTCGGGATCTGTAAATGTTCCGTGTATTTTACCAAGATGCTCAGCCCACAGCGACATTCTATATCCGTACACCTGTGTGACAGAAAAGGTAAGCCAAATACCCCCCCAACACAGCAGGAGAATCACCAATAAAGTTTGCCACCAACCTGATTGCGTGGATGTTTCTTCCTTGCAGCCCATGTGTGATGGGGTTGATAGCCACCCATCGCTATCTCAGTGTCCTTTGTACCAGCCATGGATCTCTGGTTAATATTGGCAGATCCAACTACAACATACTCATCATCTACTATCATTCCCTTTGCATGGACATAAATCATAAAACGTTCGAACTTTTGGGCATCCGATACCTGATACAAAAAGTTGGGCTTGTGATTCAACAAAACTTCAAAGATTGTGTCAGCCACTGACCAGAAGTTATCTTCAAACTTAACCCACTCGAAGAACTTTATATACAGGAGAAATCGAAGTAAGCTCTATTAAAAATTGTGGACTGTAAAAAGATAAACAACATAAGATTTTACTGGAAAAACCTCCAAAATTTGGGAGCAAAAGACTAGAGATTTTATTATCCGAAATTCTTTTAATACAAAATGAAAGAGGAAGTGTCTTTTATGGGATAAAAGAATGAAGACCTTAACTTTTATTGATACTATGACAAAATGTGCTTTCCAAGTAGTACACTCACAAGTCAACATTACCTGGTCCCAATCCAAGTAATGTGATCTTCAAGTACAAGTCTCCCAAGTGTTTGCCACTTCATTAGTCTCCACATAAGCCTAACAAACTCATCGAAACCCCGGCATCAAACTTTGTCCACTTACAGTTTCCTTACATCTCTAACTTTACAAATCCTTCCAAGCTTCAATCAAAGAGCCCAACTAAGGTCATCAACCATCTCAATTGTCCTGTAGTGACTCCCTTTGTCAACATGTGAACTGAATTTCTCACAACCAAAATCTTTCTCAATGATAACGTCCTATCATTAATCACCTCTCAAATATAATGCTACTTAAAACAGAATGTGCTCTATTCACGAGTGAAACACTGCCGGACACTTTGACAATTTTATTGTCACTAAACAAGACACTATTATCTTGCCATTTGCCAATCTCCTTTAGAATCTGCAGCCATACCATCTCCTTTCTGGTTTCCAATATTGCAACATATTATACTTCTATGGTTAAAAGGGCTACACACTTTTGCAATCTTAACACTCAACTGATTGCAGTACCAGAGAGTTTAAACACGTATCTAAAACTGCTCTTCTGATTGTCAATATCACCACCAAGATCGGCAGCTACAAAATTTTCTAAAATCATATTACATTTTCTAAAACATAGTGACATACCTGATGTACGTTTCAAATATCTCAATAGCCACTTTATTGCTTCTCAATGTTCTACACATGAAGCAGCTCACAACTCTCCCAGCATGAACAATATCATGTCAAGCACAAACCATAGCATGCATTTTGAGGCATAGGGCACCTTGGCCATGTATTCTCTTTCTTTGTCGATCTTAAATGATTGCACCTTCTAGAGCTTAAGTGACTTTCCAAAGATGTCCTTTACGGCTTAGCATCTTGGATGTTAAACCTCTCAAGAACTTTTTGAATATACTTTCTTTATGACAATTTTGAAGCTAATGTTGCCTAGTCTTGAGCAATTTACATGTCAAGAATTTGACCTACAGGTTCCAAGTCCTTCACCTTTGACAATTGCTTCTTTAGTATGTTGATCTCCTAGATGCCAAAGCCTTGCTACTAACATAATATCCACAAAAAACTTGATGTAGCAACAATACTCCATGCCACATTTAGTGAAACCCCGACTACATATAAAGGGGACGAATTTCTTATACCATTTATCGGTGTCTGTTTCAAACTGTACAGGCTTTTCTTCATCTTGCACACTAGATTATCTCTACTAGAAACTTTGAATCGGCCAAGTTGTACCATGTAAATATCCTCCTCTAAATCACCATGAAATAATGTTGTTTCACATCTAACAACTCTAAGCAACGATACTTAGAACCATTCAAATGGTATTCAACTTCACCACCGATGGGAAAAGCTTTATGTAGTCAATACCTTACCTTTTGTAGCAAATCCTTTACCAATAGTCTTTCTTTATTCTAATTACTACCAACAAGTTCATCTTTTATTTTGTACACCTATTTGTCTTCCATCGCTCTTATACCTATGGTAACTTGATCAATACCCAAGTTTGGTTCTTCTCGAGTCTCTTCTTGCATCATTTGCTCTCACTTCATCGAATATCTATCTTGCATGGCCTCAACAAAATATTCTAGCTCATTGTCATCGGTCAAAAGTAAATAATATAAGAAGGGAAATACCGATTCACTAGTCATAATTTGATCTCCTTAAAACTACTTCCATGGGTGTTTGCAGTTCTGATTTAGTAGCTTTGAAATTTTTTAGAAATCTAGCCCAACTCAATTTTTGACGCTTGTTTTTCCAATGCACATCTAAATTGATCTTTCTACATCATATCTTCATTGAAAGGTCACATTATTTAATTTGATTATCCTTTGGTTTAGTTCATCCATAACCAATAACTGAAATAGTTTGAACAATGCCCCAATAAAGAAACATTTTTTAGCCTTTACATCAAGTTTGTCTCTCTTTTTGCATCAACATGCACATATGAGACATTCAAAACTTTAGGATCAAATAGATTACCTTTTCTCCCATCAACTCTTCTACTGGCAACTTTAAATTAAGAGGAACTATGGGACTTCTATTGATTAGATAAGTTGTTGCGTTAGTCACATCAACTCAAAGCAACTCCTACATGCTCATTAAGATTCTAATTCATCCTCTTTATGACACTACTATGTTGTGGCCAATTTGGAATCTTTTTCAGTATCTAGATTCTATGTTGCACACTAAATGTTATGAAGTCCTCACTGTCATACTAGCCACTATTGTCAGATCATAGACACTTGATTTTCAACCTTAGCTTTCCACCTTTTTAATTAACAAACATATGAGATTTATTTTTAAGAAAATAAACCATACCTTTCTGGTAGAATCATCAATAAAGGTAACAAAATATTTCAAGCCTCTAAGAGAATGGCCCGATGCTAGTTCCCTATCTTCAATATGTACCAATAACTTTTTATTTTAGAGTTCTTGTTTGATCCTTAAGAAGCTAACTTATTTCTTCTTGTCGAGCACACAATCCTTGCAAAGCCAACATCTACTGATTTTAGATTGGTTATCAACTCCTTTAAGGCTAAGAATTTCATTCCCTTCTCGCTCATATGCCTATAACTTGGGTCAAATTTTGCCCCTTCACTAACCATGTTATCTATTTTCCCATTGGTCACATAGAATGTTCCCATCTTGCTATCCTATGCCACAACTATAACCTTTTCTTCTTTCATGAACCATTCCCAAATATTGTTTTATAGCCAATACTATCCAACTGACCTATTGAATAAACCTTAAACTTTTACGTATGATCTCAATGACTCATCATCAGCCAAATAAACCTTGCCAAAATACCTATCACAAAGTTATGCATAAATTCTCTCTCCTTTTTTAAGGAAAGTTATGCATAAATTCTTTATAAGGAATAGAATGAAAGAGGCAGCTGAATCTAGAAGTCTAGGATTCAAGTAGACCCTCGATGCTCAAGACTAAAGGATCTTCTTATTCTAATGTTGCATTCACTGCCTTTTCCTTTTCCTTAGTTTGACTCTTTTTCTTTCTTGAAGCCTTTCAATTTTTTATGTCCCTTTCCCTTGCAATTCCAACAAATAAGAACATTGTCGGTCTTGATTTGCTTCTACCTCTAAACTTCAACTTTCCATGGTTATTACCCCATTGATAGCTTCAAGCCCTACCTTTTGTACTCAAGGTATCACTTGAAGCCTCACTCATCTCCCTTTTGCAAACATCTTCACTAAGAGTCAAATCTATTTCTTTTGAAGTTTTAACTTTTCTTTTTTGGAAACTTTCAGGCAAGGAAGACAATAAAATTAAATCTTTTTACCTCATCATCAAACTCAATTTTGATTGAGTTCAATTGAGTAGTGATCACGTTCAACTCATTGATGTGATCAATCACATAAGAACCCTCGACCATCTTCAAATTGAATAGTGATGCATCGAATGTATCTTGTTTGAGGCAAATGGCTTCTCGTACATGTTTGATATAGTTTTCATCAAAACCACCATTGTTTTCTAGTTGGCAATGCTAAAAGCAACATTGCCAACGTCAACCAAATCACACAAAGTGCTTGTCAGTTTAATAGCTCATACTCATTCGTATCTTTTGGTTTCTTCCTCATTACAGGTATATACAACTTCTTTTGATAACGTAAATCCTTTGATTATTTGGGTCGAGTACAAACAATTAATACAAGATTTTATGTGAAAAAAACCTCCTAAATCTAAGAGGCAAAACTACAGCCAAAGGCAAGAGATTTTATAGCTAGAAGAGAATTTTGATATAAGATAAAAGAGTTATTGTCTTATGTTGGATAAAAAGAATGACGACCCTAACTCTTATTTATAGTAAAAAAACTTGCTCCCCAAGTAGTACAATCCCCAAGTCAACATTACTAGGTCCCCGCTCCAAATAATGTGATTTTCACATATACTTGGTTTCAAAGTATTTGTCACCTAATGACTCCATCATAAGTCCAACAAGTAGACTTGACATAAGGCCAACAAGTTCATGTAGAACACCTGATGTAGCTTCTTTCAATGAGCCTCTATGCAAGAATTTGAGATGAAGATGCCACGAGGATACATGCCTAGATACAACTCATAACTTGCAAAGTCTAAAACCATAGGGCCAAGTTTCCAAGTTGAGGTATATCCAATATAAACTGACTGAAAAGTTAAATAATAAGACAATTTGGGCCACTGGATGCACTTATGCTTAGCATGGTTCTTATGATTCTAGATGAGACACGAATAAGGTAACAACTTTATGATACCGTATTATTAGCAATTTTAGTAGGATTGATCTAAGAATATGTAAAGGCTGCGCACAATCGCACATACTATAGAGCCTTTCAATAAGCACTTAAAACCAAGGAAAGGATATAAACTAAAGGAAAATGGAAACAAAAACCTTCCAAACAGTAGGTCCTTCAAGATGCTGATCAAACACCTCGGAATATTGGAAAAGAGAAACAATAAGATAAAAGAAAAGAAAAAGAAGAATAGGGCATAAATAACAGATAACATCACATCTCAATATTACACCACTCTTTTTAGAACAAGCAAATGAGCTAAGGCACTAGTTAATGAGGCCACACACCATGGAGATGTAAAGATTATGTAATGACTGTAAATAAGAAAACCAGCATAGACCAAAGAGAACAAAAGAAATACCGTATCACCGTTAGTGTTTGACGATCTAATAGGATTTTTTTCTCGTTTGCCGAGGCAATAGAAATTGAGGTAATCTTGGGGATGTGAATCTACTAATTGCATTGACTTAAGTGCATTGGCCACAATTTCATACATCATTTGCATTGTTTGGCTCTGTCAAAAAGCAAATTGTAAATGTCAGGAATCCAAATTTAGCATATTGTTTGACTTACAATGGATATCCTAAAAAATATAATGACAAAACTACTCCAAGTTCCTCACAAGAAGAAGTATAAAAACAAAATTAATACTCTAAAAAATATGGGCCTATTCATTTGTGACAATTGGCTAACTCTTAGGAAGCTGTTTCAAGATGCAACATAAAATTGAGTCATTATTCTCAATCCTATTATACACTAAAATGAAAAAAACTAACCTATAGATGTCTCATCCATTTGTAAAGTGCATTCATTCCGGCATTCTTAATAATAACAGCAAAGGTGGTGGGACACATTTTCACTTATGAGGCTCCTCAACTTCTTTTTAACCAATACACATTGAAGATATGCTTTCAGCACATGCTAATTGAAAGCAGAATCAAAGTTGTTCCAGATTCATTCTTTCTCTAACACTGTGAAGCCAATGTTAACAAGCCACAACAAAAGAAAAACCTAAAATTGATATAAATTCATCAGCTTCAAATGTAACTCATTAGCTATTCATTTGTTTGCATCTGTAAAACAATGTTTGCAGCAATATAATTTGAGAATGTTTACCTGCCAAAATAGAATTTCTTGCATGACAATAGACTTTGGATCTCCCTCTGGCCACATTGGTATCACAACATACACTGCAAATCTCTCATTTGCTCGAATTTTATTGGAAATCTTTAATGCCAATTCCATAGGTATTAGATTATCAGCTCCTGCTCATAATACAGCAAGTATAACTCAAAAATGTTAATCCCTTTTTGCTAACTAATTTCCAACGTGTATTGATGGCATTCATACAGATCCTTTTAGGTGTGAGCATTTAGATCTCAACTGCGATAGAACAAACAATTAGTGGATAAAAAGCACTTTGAGCAGTTCAAGTTGAAACTCTGACCTGCATTTTGGTATGATGGCCATGCAAATGATGATCCAAGAAAATACTGATTCTCAATATATATGAAATGCTGGGCAGATCTGATTGCCTGGATGTATGCAGTTTGAATGCTTTTATCTACCACTACATTTTTTGAAACAGTGAGATTCTGCAAAAGAGATATTTCTTCAATAGACTAGATTCCACTGATAATGAAAAGAAAAAAGAAGCTTGTAAAGTTGTACATAAACCTGAGCTCGACACTCGTCAACATTTTTCGGAAATCCTTTCAGCGAACCCGAGTCAATAGACCGGAAAATCTACAACAGAGTACAAAATTCAAAAGTAAATCAACAATGAGGGGATAAAATTTTCTATTCAATTTTAAAGCTTTATACAACCTGAACATGCCAGCTTTCAGGATCATCTTCGCTTGACACATACAAAGATGGATCGTCTTTTGGAACTATTATAGTGCCATCCTTTGCAATGAATTGAGGACTTAGTATCCATGAAATCCGTTCTATCTTTAATAATGCATCATCATGCCAATGAGAAGTCTGACGAAAACGTAGTCCAAATTCCTTCCATCTTGTTGCTTTTCTCCAACGCTGTTCAAAGTTTATTAGAACATCATATGCGGCAGGTCCATCAATTCTGCAGTGCAAGTCATGCCATGGTTGCCTTGGTGCTATTGTTCCAGCCTTTACAAGCAAAATCCAGATGATCAAAACATGTAAAGATGTAGCAAGGTGTTACAGTTTGTGGGCTAAATGGATAAGAACTGCAAAGAATTTAGTATCCTAGATAAATAAATTTAAAAAAAACTAGTTTCTACACTAAGATGGTTTTCAAAATAACTTAAAAGGAGGGGATATGTTTTGTTAACAACTTAAAAGTCGAGACACACAACAAAAGGTTGGATTACAACTATACATTAAGAAAAATGCCGCAGAAGAGTTTGAAGTGTAGCTAATCTCATAGTTTAAAAGAGACTTTCATAAGTAAGATGAATAGTTTGGCAGATAAATGACTTACAGTAAATGTAGGATTATGAAAATCATCCTTGAATATAGAGTCTAGATCATGAAACAATCGATGCTCAGGGGTATCATATCGGCCATCACAAAGGTCCAAGCCTCCTAAAAATGCAGTTATCTTCCGATTATTGCCAAATGATTGTGTGTCCACAAGAACACATTTTTGGTGATGTGTAAAAAGGGTTCCAACAACCTGAACGGAAACATGTGAGTAATATCATCAACTTGTTCAATTAACTAAATTTTACTCTTCAAATTTAAGAAGATGAAAGAAAGTTATTCAGTCAGCAGTAAGAAATAAAGAGAATTTTTACGGCCGAAGGAAATTAAAATCAAAATCCTTGTAGGCATCACAAGAATCAACCTAATCAATATGCACACTATGCTGCGAATTAATATACAACTTTGGGAAAGCTATGAACAAGGCAACAAAAGTAGAACAATGGAAAAAACTTGCCTGTTGTTTAATGTAGCTAAGCTTACTGCTGGCATAACGAGGAGCTAATACACACATAACAGATGAATGTTTGAAAAATTTTCGGGTTTCTTCATCGTGCGTCTGCATCACTCCTGCCTACATATATGACACTTCAAAATTAGACCAGTGTTTATCACTAACATGGCTGAAAAGTAAAAAAATAGTCACCAAGAAATTCAAATATATACTAGGTGACCCTTGTTCCCCTCTTTATACAATCCAACTGTAATCCGATTCGACTTGGTAAAACAGCGAAAACAAAAGCAGGAACTGTTGTACAGTTCTTAACTTTGATTCTCTCTTCAATTCCATTTCCTTTGAGTTTTTGACGTTGTACTTTGTCCAGCACACACTATAAGAGTAATCTAATTTGTCAGAACCTTTTCTCAAGTCTCTCCCAACCACTCCATCAGTAAAGGGTTTATTTGGTTCGTTTATCATTCGTCAAAACAACAGACAAACTAACAAGCATATAATAAGTAAAAGCAACGCGAAAAAAGAATCAAGTTTGCAAGGATGATTAGAACTCTCACCGTCGACAAACCAAATTTATCGTGGGATGTCTTATCATCCCAAACCAGCAACAGAACTCGAACTCCTTCCTCAGACTTATACTTAAGCAGCTCCCCAAGAGTCAAATCCCCACCACGTGGCAATGGCCGAGTTGGCTCTCTGATCAACTTAATTTTATGAAATACCGACCAACCCACAATGTAAATCATGTGGTGAGCTTCCGATATTGCATCGCAAATATCCTCCCAGCAGTTATGTTGTTTGTACACTTTTCCATGATCAAGTTCAATTTCCGGCAAGTCATGGTCTCGCACATGAGCATCTTGATACAAAGTCAAGGTGCTTCCTTTCCTCAAAGGGAAGTAAGTGTTCCTCACTCCAAGGTGGTCGGGGTCACCTGCGACACCATGTCTGTAAAGCGGGTTTTTTTCCACCGGCGTGAACATAATCTGCAAATGAAGTGCAGTGTCCGGCTTCGGCGGTTTCCCGGAGGACCCGATAATAGGAAACCAATCGTGAATTAACTCGCCGGAAGCAATTTTTTCAGCGGGGATTCTGGTTACCCCTATAAGCTCAGCTCCAAAGAGATCGTTATCCTTCACATGAAACTCCAAATCGATCACTGGATGTGCGAGAGGTACGCAGAAGCGCTGATTCCACTTGGGATTTCGTGCGTTTTTTAAGACGCGCGTCCTTGCTACGGTGGCCTGAGGGACGACTACGGTTACATAAGGATCACTGGTGACGACATGACGGTGGGTGTGGATTCTTTGGTCAGTATCACGGCCGTGGTCTCCCTCACGGTCACCGTCAGAGGCGGAGGGAGTTCTGCAGGCGTTGCATACAGTCAAACAACGGCGGAGACGGTTAGAGACAATGTCCATATTGGGCAAGTTTCGAGCTTCAATGATAACCAACTCCATGTCACCGTGAAGGTAGATAACCTTCTCGCCATTAGAAGCATCAGCCATTAAGAAGATTGGTTCTTTTGTTCTTTCTTTGTCACCGTAGAAACCGTGTAACTGATTGTTCAAGAGAAGAGAAGGAGAGCAATTGAGTTCTGGCTAATGGGTTTTGGATGGTACAGTGACTGCGACTGAAAGAAAGAGTAGGAAAATTTACAGAGGAAAAGGAGAGAATTGTGGAGAAAACACACAGGGAGAAGGAAATCGGAAGCAAGGAAGGAATGTGACAAGATTTGGGACAAGGCGAACGAAAGAGCGGATCTCGAGATTGCTTTGCTTGTCATAGAGAGTTAAAGTTGGTGTGCATGTAGGTGGAATTTGATGGGATTACAATTAGACATTATTCTATAACACCCTTGAATCTGAAATTGAATTGAAACAAACCCAGTTTAAGCCAAATCGTGAGGCGGGATTTGCTGGAAATAAATATTGAATCAACAAAATTTTGATCTTTACAAGTTCTGAGTGGCGGGGTAGGCGGTTGGGTTGATAGGACAAGACTGATGACACGATGGGCGCAGCATAACAGATATGTCAGTATGTAATGTTTGATATTTTGTAGCTGAGATGCGTCAGTTTTCTGCCAATAATGGCCGTTGTCAGTAGAAACTGTAATAATTAGGAGCGTTACTAGTAACCGTGTGGGTGCAAGTTACAATTTTGTACCGTTGCCATAATCCAACTAACCAGTAGCCTTTTTCAGCTTCAGTCTTTCTCAGCTTTATCTGTCAGGTTCAGGCTTGTACATTTCGGTTACTTAAATCTGAACCCAGAACCAGAAGGTTTAAAGGTGAAAACTGAAAACTTTCTCAATGTCCCAATTATAAGTTTTATGTACTAGACTGTAAATAGCATCCGACAATTGATATGATTTTTCAATAATCTAAATTGGGAAACTATAAAAGCAAATGAGGCGTAAATATTGAAAGCTTCCATTTCCTAAAAGAAATCAACTTAAATGGGAAGGTGTCAAAACTCAAAAGCAGAAAGCCCTTTAGTTTAGAACTTTAGATACCAATCCTCCTTCATGCCCACTCTCCCACCCTGTCCCACAC
>JANKOE010000206.1:16823977-16835146 GCA_026284465.1 Erythroxylum citrifolium | reverse complement strand
GCCGGTCCAGTCCAATATCGATGGATGTATCCATTTGAGAGGTAACTCCATTACTATCGATCATATCCTTACCCATTTATACATGTCGTGTTTACCGAACATTGTAATAACCATTTCCTCCATTATAGGTATTTACATCATCTGAAAAAAATGTAAAAAACAAAGCTAGAGTTGAAGGCTCCATATGTAATGCTTATTTAGTTGAGGAAGCTAGTACGTTTTGTGAACATTATTTTAAGCCTCGTGTTCATACAAGGGCAAGACAAGTTCCTCGTAACGACGATAGGGGAGGAGCAAGTGGTGCAGATGGGAACTTGTCAATTTTTACATATCTTGGACGAACCTATGGACGTGCAACAAGAAGAATGTTAACGGAGGAGGAAATTGAGGCTGCACATGGGTACATTTTATTGAACTATCAGGAGGTTCTTCCATTCGTACAGTAAATTCAACAAACGATTTGCTCATTTAAAATTAGTGTGTTGTTCGTTACTGACAAATGTCATTAAATATGCAAAGTATACGAGGCATTGTTACACGAGATAATGCCTGGTATCACACAGGTTGACATAATAAGGTAAAACTATTTGCAATATGTATTGACATATGGCACAAGTTGATGCAAATAGATTTTAATTAATGTATATTAATTAATATAATAAATAGTAAGATTACTTCCATATATTTTAAAAGTTAATAAGAAGCCTTGATTCACGTATTTAAAAATTAATATAAGTTCTTATTTATTGTATGATGTAACTGAAGTTTGATGATCTTCATGATAATAAATGTATTGACTTAAATAATATATACTTTTTTAGATTTAATATTTCTAATAACCAAAACTTAATTATCTTAAAAAAAAACCAAAACTTAATGAAAATACACTTCTAATTCCAATTTTCTAAATGCTTTTTTATTAAAAAAACCACATGCATATATCTGAATAAAATTTGAAAAATATAATTATGAAATTTGAAGTCTATTTATAACATTTTATCTAAGTAAACTTTTGTTATATTTAAAATAAATTATAAGATAAATTTAAATATCAAAAGGGTAATAAATTACTTAAAAATAAACAACGGTAATAAATGATAATTTTAATTAGGCAATTAATTTTTTCGAATAAAATCTCTAGACACGAATTTCCAATTGTTAATTTATTTATCTATCATAATAATTGATAGTTGTTCAGCTTGATATGATGAAAACAACTAAAAGTAATAAGAAAAGTAATCAAGAAAGAATGAAAAATTAAGTTATAATGTCTAAACTTTAGGTAGACATCAATATTCTAAAGCAATTAGAGTTACACATTATAAATTAATTTTAATATATACTAAATAAAATAAAAATTAAAAACATGGCATCTATAATTTTTTAATAAAAATATAATATTTATAAATTTAAATAAATTAAAATTGATATAAAAGCACTAGTATTGTGCTAATAAAAATATTTATTTAATAAAAAATGTGGATATAGTTATTCCATATTAAAGAAAATTATTTCTATTCAAACAAATATATTTACTTATATTATTTATAGGTTTCTTAAGATATATTTATTAAATAAATTTATTAATTTTCTAGTTCTTAATATTTATTAAATAAAAGGATATAAGATAAGAAAATATTTTACCCTAATATAAAATTATTTATAATATATACTAAATAAAATAAAATTTTAAAACATCATATCAGTCATTTTTATTTTTTAAAATGTAGTATTTATAAATTTAAATAAAATTTGAAATTGATATAAAAACACGAGTATTATGCTACTATTGAAGTGCATTTAGCAAATTTTATGCAAAACTATAATTATTTTATTTGTCACTTTAGAAAATTAAATTATTATATTTAATATTATATATATCCAACTTATAAAAAAAGTAAACTATTCTTATGATTTCTTAATTAATATTTATTTTTATGTTTACGAGGACAAGTATATTACGTTTTGGGTTCTCCATTATGGTCCGATATGCACTTACTGTTGCATTATCCAACGCGTCTAAAGGAACCTTCTAATATTATACCAAGAAAAACGAAATTGAAAAACCAAAAGAACCTTCTAAACGACACGTTGAATATTCTGCTCAATGCCATCCAGGCATCGATGCATAACATAAATATCCGACGTGATTTTCCCCCGATGAGAATCTAAGCAAAATGGGTTCCATCTACGCATGCATCCACTGTGACACCAACCTTAATCTCAGCACCGCCCATCTTTACCCACCAGACTTCTACTTCGAGGCAGGCAACAAAGGGACTCTGTCTTTTGCCATGATCGACACCAACATGTTCAGGTTCCAAAAGGAAGACAAGATCAGACCTTTCTTTGAGACCCTTGACTATTGGGGCATACAAAGAAAGAGGACTAAGATCCTCTGCCAAAGTTGTGGGCGTCTTGTTGGTTATGTGTACGACGATGGGCCTCCTCTCACCGACGGTCCTGGTCAGTTTCATATGGGTCCTAGCCAGGTCATTCCTCGGGCTCCTAGATACCGCTTCAAGACTAAAGCTCTTCGAATCACGTCAGATACTTGATGGTTTTTGGTTTATTTGTTCTGGTGTTTTAGTAATTTGTTGAATCTGGCGTAGGGGTTGTATCTGTGTTGAGGGTTTTTTAGAGATAGAATCTCAGAAAGGGGTTATATAGAATGTGAATTCTGTTGCTGTTCAATATATAAATGTTGGAAAGAATAATCTTGGGGTTGTATATTTGTGAGGAATTTGAATGATCGTCCTGTTCAGTATGTACACACTGAATTTTATGTACATTTAAAGCCACTAGAACAAGCCTCTTTCCCATTTGTCATCAAAGATTGCTGCTGTTGTATATGCAAGGTTCCGATCTCAAACATAACCTCTCTTGCGTCTAAACCGGATTATGTCAAAAGATATCAATGGATTATGATTGTTCAGAATTCAAAAGCAGCTCGTTTTCTATTGTAAATCATTTTATATTGTTTTCTTGTTTCTTCGTCCTGCTTCTGGAATATATCCTTCTCACTTAACTAAATCCTCCTTGACATTGGACGGGTAGATAGGATTGCAGGACACTAGAGTTCTGTTCATTTCTTTGTCAAAAGTTTTTTGAGGTTGTTTTGTTATTAAGTCCTAGTTCTCCATCATCCGATCATGCCGTACTTGCCAGTTTTTGTAACTCTGACTTGCAACAACCGGTCAACTTTTCTTGGTGTTTATTTGCACGATCTTTCCACAGAGCTGACAATTTTTAAACGCTATCAACGGGACTTCAAAGAAATATAGAAAGACTCTGCATGTAACGCCAATCTACCAGTAGTTGAATGTTAGGTTGGATTAGCAGCTCTTGATGATTTGTTATGAGGGTTCCCTATTTATTGTTTTGCTTTGCTTTCATTCCTTATAGTTTGAGACTGTTAGTATCGAGCTGCTTGACAATTGAACTACTCTAAAACATGAAACAAACAAAACTGGAAAGCAACGACAGCAGCACCAAGACAAAACGACCTGTTCCTCCACCGCCACCACTGCCACTTCCTAGATTCTGGGTGCGGAAGAATGTCACTCAGAGTGTTACAAATCAGGAGATTGCCAAGTTTTGGAGGCAAAAATGCATTGAAGAAGAGGATCACCTTCTTGCAGCTATCAAGGCTGCAGCTCGTATCAGGGCTCGCAAACTCACAGTAAGGGAGTATATCTGTCAGTTTAGTTGAAATTTTTAAGATTAACAATTTGTTAGCATCGATTTGGTTAAGTTGATCTGCTAGACCTGTTCTTAGCAGAATTCACTTGTTTTGAGCTTGATCATACTGACAATTCAAGACTTGCTGCAGTAGGCTTTCACCATTTAAGGCCCTTATTTTTCTTTGCAAATATGGCCTTGGCACTTGGCAGTTTTGTTTTTGTCAAGGAAAAGAGAGTAGTATAATCTAAGCAATATTAGAGTAAGACAGCCAGCTGCATATTTGAACTGATGACAAAACTGATAAAGAAAGAAACTGATAAAGAAAGAACATTCAATGATGACCATGACTTTCTAAGTGTGGATAAATATTTTTGAGCAAGGAAATCAAAGAATTGCTTAACAGATGTTGTCGGTCACCGTAAGACCAGGGTGAAACATCCCGTGTTTCCACCATTCCCCAGTCATATTTATCTGAGAATCAGATAGACAAACTTTTTACCTGATTTCTCTGTTCTACACAGCTTCTGTTCTTTGTCCAAGAAATACATGCTAGACTTGAGGGAGTTTTTGAAGCTGAAACTTGGGTGCTCTACATATCAATTCAAGTTAAATGGGGCTCAATTTGATTTTCAACTTTCGAAAATTATGCAACTTATCTTCCTTTTTGTTACTGAAGACAGAAACTTGCAGTTATGGAAAACGAATTATCATTTTCGGATATATGATTACATTAACATGATTGATTATCTTTTGCGGTATAGGAGGATGAATACATGCAATTTGAGGAGTCTTTAAAGAATGATGAAGGCGGCATCAAGGAAAGCAACAGCACTGCCATCATCAACAAATCAGAACTTAACAATAAAGATGAAGTTCGCGTAGGAATAAAAGACTGGTAAGTTAAATTTATTCACATCCTATTCTATTTGATGTTTTACTCGATATCGAAGGAAGAAAAGAAATATTCTTCTCAGGATAAGAAATATTCAAGAGAAAGAAACTAGCATGCTCCTTTTTTATGCAATATTGCAATTATGTATGCTAAGAAATGTAGGAAGTTGAAACAAGTCTCGTGCAGTACTTGATCAATGTTTTTTTTTTGCTGATATGTGCAGGTGGACAAAGAGCAAGTATGCATACTTGAACCAACCAGCTGTTGAGTCTATGGAACCTCCCAAAAGAAGAGCATCAAGTTACATTCCCAACTGTATCACCTTCAAGCCCTCACCATATCTCCTATATCTCTAGGCGTGTTTTAGACAAGACCCCATTGGAATTGTTTCCATTCACTGTATTGCGTAATATGGCTTAAATTGGTTCAAATGCCATAACTCTTGTCATGTATTATAGAGTTCCACATCAGTGTACTTCAGATGTTAAAAATGTTAAAAATTATGTGTGTTTACTTGAACATCTTTGAAATAATTAAATCGTTAATCAATTCGCAGACTATCTCCAAATTTTTCTTCGCGCAAGTAAATAAAAATCACAACTGCAAAAAAATGAAAACACCGACGTTTGGTAACGCAATTCGGCACACTTTGCCTACGTCTGCGGGGCCCTCACCCAGATTAAATTCTTTTACTGTAGTTCACAAAAAATTACACAAGATTGATCTACCCCGTAAGACTCAATCTATGTAACTGACCCACAACCTAACTACCCATGAAAGATTTTCACACACAATAGTACGACCGCCTCGTACTAACCTCGACAGAAAATTTTCTCAACACTCTTTTGAAAAACAAGAACAGTAACTAAATCAGTCAAAGATAATAATAAGTAAAACAAAGAATGATAACTTCCCAGATCTGAAATTCTTCAACAGTAGGATAAAGTTGCTCCATCGAGAAACCACGCATCCATCAACACTAATAACCTTCTTCAAAGATCCAGGAAAATTAGCAACCCAAAGTCATGCGTGATCTCTTATCAGCTATCAACAGTGGGTTAAAAGTGCAGCCCCACAAATCATACACAGCCAACAAAATCAAAAGCCCCCTTCTTTTATTTCGTGACCCACACAGCCCTTCACAATATGTCGTTCACCAAAAAAGACCCAAGCATCTGCTGTATATTCTTCAATCTTCAATTTACCATGCCTTCCAATCAAACTATCAAAATCAAGCAATTAATGACACCCTCATCTTATGCCACCACACACTCACGTTTTCAATGAGAAATTAATGCACAATTGTGGGCAATTAATGCATACTCCAACATTTGTGGGCAATTAATGCATACTTCCATGTTGCCCTTATCTCTCATAAACTTTATATCTTATGGCTACATAAACACAGTAATATTAACTGTAGGAATAGATGAGAGACATTCGCAATATCCTCAAATAATAAGAGTCTCACTTCAAATACACAACAACCTTATTTTAATTTGAATTTTATCACAACTGAATCATTATTTAAATAACTTTTGAATCCAAGTCAATATCTAACTAATATCTTATATGTCCAATTAATAAATAATGCCAAAACACATATCCTAACAATATTAGGCCTCTCTTGAGGTACGCTTTAATACGTGTGGAGATGATGTAACTGTAACTTCTGTTTTGCTTTCACGTGGAACATTTTTTTATTCTTTCTACTCGAAAATAGACATGCACTTGTTCCTACCGATATAATGAAGCGTAATTGGAACGTGAAATGGACAAATTTCTTTTATACATACATACATACATACATACATATATATATATATACATATATATATATATACATACATACATACACATCATCTGGGCCAAACTGCAACACCTGCTCAACTACATGCCTGAACTGTTGTCTTGTGCCAAATTCTTTTCCAGTCCACTGAGGTTAAGATGAACCAAAGGTACTGACTACTGACCAAACTGGGTCAAGTAGTGATGTTTATCAAGTAAAGTCAGACAAGGACTTTATGAACTTTCCAGGCAGGCTCTATTCAAGCTCTGCCTAACTCCAGGCTTACCAAGTCTTAAATGGTACTTATGCATCGTTCTGGCGGCATTGCAAAGCTTATCATATTAAACCAACATGGAGGACATGCACATGATACCGAGACTATATTATTAGTTGACCAGATCAGAGGATATATATTATACACTAATTACATAATTCATTATCAACTTCCTCCCCATGAACCAAGAAAAGAAATAATGGAATGGAACTGGTAATGAGTTTGCCAGCTGATCCTCATAATAGTTGACTATAAACTTATGCTACGGACCCTGTTATGAACATGGGTGATAGCAATTTAATAATGAGCTTATCCATTAATTTAATATTATTTTGTAATTATAAGGACTGAGACACTATTCAAATGACCATTTTCTTTTTTTGAAAATAGAGGGAGAGATAAAAGGAGATTATTTAAAATGTCCAAATAACAAAAAAAAAGCAAAGATAAAAAATCGTGTCAAAGACTTGTAAGCCACAAAGCTTCGCTTTCATTTAATAAGCTCATTGTCAGCTACTGTTTTAGATCTTTTTGTTGGATTTAAAGCTTCTCGATATCGATTCAATTCTCCAATTCAGGGTTTCCAAGGAACCAACAATGGCCAAACCGAGATACTCTCGTTTTCCACCTCGAAAATCGTCCTCTTCAACGTTGATAATGGGCATGCTCATCATGTTCACCTTCGTCATCCTCATTCTTCTCGGCCTTGGAATCTTCTCAATTCCTAGTGATTCCGACGATTCCCGTAAAGCCAATGATCTCAGCACCATCATTCATAATAAACTCGACAGGTTCATTTTTATTTTTGTTTGTTATTGGGTTTGGATTGTGGTGTGATAAATGTATATTCTTTGTGGGTTAGGGATTTTACTGTTTGGGGATTTTTGTGTAGGAGTGAGGAAGATGAAGGAAGAGGGGAGCAGTGGGTTGAGGTGATATCGTGGGAGCCTCGCGCTTTTATTTATCATAACTTTTTGGTGAGTTTTCTTTCATTTATTTGCATTTCTGCTCATGCTCTTCATACACTTTCAATTTTGTGTTTTAACTTGCGACTGAATTGGAAAGGACGAAATTGACAGTCACTTAAGCATTCAAGTTAAATGAGATTGGTTTTATCATTTCATGAATCTGAATATGGTATTTGAAATTGTGTTCTCTAATTAGTAGCATGTCCCCCTTTATATTATCTTACGATCCTTTTCAGTATCAATCTAGGTTCAGTTATATGGAGGCTTGGTTTTGGTTGAAAAATTATCTATTTATGGTTATCATTTGGACTTGGTGGGGTTTACTGGTCAGTTTTGTTAATGTCATCTATGGTGATCAACAAAGATGGTTGATTGTTTTGGCAGACTACACAGGAGTGTGAGTACCTGATCGCTCTTGCCAAGCCTCATATGCAGAAGTCATCTGTTGTTGATAGTGAAACTGGGCAGAGTAAAGATAGCAGGTAGGGCTAATTGCTATATTTAGGTTGTTTTCTTTAAGTTCGATTTTATGTATATCATTTTGATACTTCTTTAAATGACTAGGCATTTAGTTTGTTTTTCCTAAATTGTTTATGTATATTCATTTATTCAAATGCAGAGTGCGTACAAGCTCAGGAACATTTCTGCAAAGAGGTCGTGACAAAGTCATTAGGGACATTGAGAAACGAATTGCTGATTTTACCTTCATACCTGTAGGTATGCAGTTGGAGCTTCATAAAAGAATGTATCCACTTATATTATTCAATTTCTTTTCTCCTCTTTTTCATTTTTATTTGACTTTGCTTGTCAATTATTTTGGTATTATCTTCCACTAAATATTTATAACTTTATCTATATTTAATTATAGTCTTTTGAGTGTAACTGTGATTGTCCTTATATTTGAATCAGGGATCTTTTGCTAGTTATAAACAAAGTACTGAAGTTTGTATGGATATGTAATCTGAAATAGTTAAAAGAATTAGTTTATTGAGCTATATACTCTATTATACGTTTTGTAGATAAATTCATCTGGTGGTTAATGTGTAATCAAAGCTATTAATTAGGTCGATGCATCTTTCCCACAAACACTTACACATATCATTATCGTGAACTGAATTTTGGCATGGAAGAATTTGTAAACAAAGTTGACTTCACCTCTATGCAGAGAATCGGTTGACATGTTAAAATATTGATGCTTTTGATGTTGTTTGCATGCTTGATTCCAAGGAAAGAATTTAGAGAATCTTTTTGATATTCTTTAATGCAATATCTGCTTGCAATGTGCCTCTGTTTGTTTAGTGTAGTTGAAATGTGGTTCTTACTTTGCCTGTTGTTTAACTCTTGCCAACACGATGTGCAGAACATGGAGAAGGACTTCAAATCCTTCACTATGAAGTTGGACAGAAATATGAGCCACACTATGACTACTTTATGGATGAATTCAACACTAGGAATGGGGGACAGCGTATAGCTACTGTTCTTATGTACCTGTAAGTGACATCATACATCTACCACAAGAATGCTCTTAAATGCATTTTATATTATGTCTTATTTGCGTTCCTTGACTTTCTTATTCCCCCCTTTCACTGCTCTTTCTTATTCCCCCCTTTCACTGCTGTGCACAGCTCAGATGTTGAAGAAGGAGGCGAGACAGTGTTTCCTTCTGCCAAAGGAAACATCAGTGAAGTACCTTGGTGGAATGAGTTATCTGAATGTGGCAAAACGGGACTATCTGTCAAACCCAAGATGGGCGATGCACTACTTTTCTGGAGCATGAAACCTGATGCTTCGTTGGATCCTTCAAGTTTGCATGGTTAGTTACAGTCACGATTGTGTAGTTTTTCTTAATTCCATGTTTAAATCCCTGATATTACCTACTGTTTGCCTTCGTCCCTCAGTTATTTTGATTTGAAAACAATAATGATTCCAACTGTGTTTCTCATCAGGTGGTTGCCCAGTGATTATTGGTAACAAGTGGTCATCAACCAAATGGATGCGTGTAAATGAGTATAAGGTCTGATTTAGCATGTAAAGGTAATAATTATTCATAACCACTTATAGCTAGCAATGTATATTTTGGGCTTTTTTTTATATTCTTACTACCAAGTCTTGTACAGTTGATCCTACATCGGTTGGGAGCAGCATTGACTTCACAAAATCATTATGCACTAACTAATAAAATAGTTGTCTTTCTTAGGCTGTGAGAGAAGCTTCCATGTCCATAATTTAACATTTGCTTGAGTGACATATTGCATCAATGCCAAGTTAGTTTTACATCATACTTGTTCTCCTTTAATTAAGACCTCTGAGTTGTCATTCCTGAAGAATCTTTTTTGTATGTTTCTTGAGCTTTTACTAATTTTCCCAGGTTCTAATATTTAACCACTCAAAGCTCTTTCCTATATGTAGGTCAACTCCTTGTTTCTCTCTCTCTCTCTTTTTTTTGGGTTATTTACACTGAATTTTGTTCATCTCATTGCAGGAACTTAGGCGATTTCCACATCTGGCACGACATCGCAGGCGTTGGAGGACTGCAAATGGATATGTACTGTTGTATGACGTCGAAGCATTTCCGTTCATTCATTTTGATAATGTAACGAGTGAGATAATACTTCTGAACTTTTATGGCTTAGGGAGCGAGCTGCAACATATAGTTGGTATTGGAAATACTCGTACCAAATTCCAAGGTTGAGAGGCCATCGCAATTCATTCCTTAAATAAACTTTTGTTCGCCATATATTATTCCTAACCTCACTTTTTCTGTGCTAGATTTGTGATTCGAATATCGAATAAACTCTTTGTATGAGATATAATGACGGTAAATTATAAGGAGACTGTACCATTGCACAAAATTGCTTGTTATAGGTTGAATATCATTATTTCTCCTCACCAAACTTCTCAGTAAAGTAAGCAATTAGTTGTCTTTATTGGTTCCTCCAATTCTCACATGAGATGCATTACAGACAACTTCAAGTACTTTATAGAAATATGGAAGTTGCAAACAAGATATTCATTCATCTATTTCTTAGGGGGCGTTTGGTTTGAGGGTTTGGGAATGAAGGAATGGAATCATAGCAAAAAATAATGTTTATTTTGGGGTTTTCATTCCCAAGGGAATGGATTGATTCCAATATATTTGGGAATTCATTAAACCCTTCAATAGGGGTGGGTATCAACTTTTCATTTCCATCTAGTGGTTCTTAATTATATTATTAAACTTATTATTATTATTATTATTATTATAAGTTTAAAACTTATAAAAATAATACATAATAAAATAATAATTAATAATAATAATAAAATAATTAATAATAATAATAATAAACTTATTATTATTATTTTTAATTATTGTTATTATTATAATTATTATTATTATTATTTATAAACTTTAAAATAATTATTTTTATTAATTATTTTTATTTTTATTATTAATTATTGTTCTTATTATTATTATTTATTATTATAAATTTTAAATTTATTACTATTATTATTATTAATTATTTTATTATTATTTATTATTATAAGTTTTAAACTTATAATAATAAAATAATTAATAATAATA
>JANKOE010000206.1:16810760-16820829 GCA_026284465.1 Erythroxylum citrifolium | reverse complement strand
TGAAAGTCATGCACATTAGGTGTTTGATAAAATGCCTAAGTGAATTTGGCTTAGGATTTAAGGATTTTGAGGGTGTACATTGGAAAGAAACTATCATGTTTACTTAGAGTAAACTTGAAATGTTGCCTAGATTGATGAATAATGGCCTAATATGCTTGAATGAAAACGTGCTTAATTATGCCATAAAATGAGTAAGTTTGGATTAAAGGCATTAAATGCCTTAGAAATGCAAAAAGGGAAGCTAATATGATGGTGTTAAGTAGTATTTTCATCGTATGTTGTTTTTATGCAGAAAGGCTCAGGAGTTGTGAATCGAGGAGCTTGTACTGAGGATTGTTGAGATTAACAGAGGGTATACCTTCTTTTGAGGTGAGTTGGGGAACCATATTTCTCATATAGGATTAGATCACTCTAAGACATGTATGATGACTTGTATGTGAATTTTTGAACCTAGGTAACATATGGTAGAATTAAATTTCAAATGGATGTTAATATGTGTATGTATTTGATAAATGACACTGTTATTGAACAACTTGCATTTGGAGTACAAAAGATGGCTTTTATTGCATGAGAAAATATTTGAAATTTACATTTGCATAATCGAGTCATGTATGCTGCATGTATTTGTTCTCTTCTGGCTTAGAGTCATGACACATTTTTATTTTATCGGTTGGACTGATAAATAAAAGCATGGTGCCTTACTTGATTTTATACTTAATAATTGGACATGATTTTTTTTTTGTGATTGGTGAGAAAACGACTGGCCAATCGTGTGCTAGGCACACCTGATTATGATTAAGTGACCCCTCGTACCCTTGACGCTGGTACATGAAAGTCGAGTCGTCGTATCGACACCTTTCTACGGGACTCGCGGGTGATTCCACACCTAGGGTCTGGACACCGACGAGGTCATCACCTAGGGTCATGACGCTTTTGTCGACTGTAGTCCGAACTCACCACGGATAAAAGTCGAGCCAACACCGAGTATCGGTGGGTGTGCACATTAGTTTGACCGACTAATAGCGTCACACATGATTGTTTTGGCTTATCCTGATATTGGTTTTCCTATCGAGATTTGATTGATAATATGACGTGTTCATACTTTTGTGTACTAGAATTGGGACCTATGTTCACTGGATGAGTGAGTTAACATGCTAGGCCTATGGTTCCTAATCTAGTATACATTGAGTCATAGGCTGGGCTTATGTGTTTCCTGTATGCTATATATATTCACTTCGTAGGTTATCTACGCTGTCTTGGAATGAATCAATTTTATTTGTGATATATGCTTCTCCTGCTCAAGGAGTAACTAGTGTACTCACCCCCCCCCCTCGGTTTTCCAACCATGCAAGTTAATTTAGTGAGCTCAAAGCTCTGTAAGAACCGTGCAACTTTTTTGACCTTTTCGGACTATTTTCACACATGGGTAGTCTCCTGTTTGTACTTTTATTGTCTAGTGGCTCGTGAACTGTGTTTATGTAAATATGCTTTATGATTTTACGAGTTAACTTTTGTTTGTTTTGCGTTTGTAAAAGATTTTATGTATGAACTTTTGATACTTGAGTTGAGATTGCCTGGAGTTGAGATTGTCTTGAGTGGACTAGAGAGTCCTGAAGTTGTGGCCGAATGTGGATACAGAAGTGTGTTTAAAATCGTTGCAGGTTTTTGGGATTTTTAAAATACTGTCGTTGTATTGCCCAAATTTTTCTAAAAAGAAAGAAAGCGATATTCAGTAAGCCTTGCATATTGGATTAAGGATACTGCGAGTATCCTTAAACTGAGTATGTGGCGGTTGTCATTGGGCCCGATGTGGTACCGGGTCGTGAGAGTGTGAGATCCCACATCTGTTAGAGAGGGGAACGAAATACGCCTTATAAAGGTATAGATACCTCTCCCTTACAGACAGGTTTTCCATGGCCTAATGGACCAGATCCCATCGAAACTTCGAGGTTAAACGTGCTTGGGTGAGAGTAGTTCTAGGATGGGTGACCTCTTGGGAAGGCCTCGAGAAAAGCAAAACCATGAGAGCTTGGCTGGGCTAAAGCCCAAAGCGGATAATATCTGTAAGCGGGTGATCTGGGATGTTACAAGTGATATCAGAGCCGGTACCTAAACCGTTGTACCAACTAGGCTGGACCCCAAAGAGGGTTGTGCCCTAAGGGAGGTGGAGAGTGTGAAATCTCACATCGATTGGAGAGGGGAACGAAGTACGCCTTATAAGGGTATGGATACCTCTCCCTTATAGACGCGTTTTCCATGGCCTAATGGACTAGATCCCATCGGAAGTCCGAGGTTAAACATGCTTGAGTGAGAGTAGTTCTAGGATGGGTGACCTCCTGGGAAGGTCTCGGGAAAAGCAAAACTGTGAGAGCTTGACTGGGCCAAGGCCCAAAGTGGACAATATCTGTAAGCGGGTGATCTGGGATGTTACATAGTGAATTTGATAGTGAAGGATAGCTTAGAGATAATCAAAGAAGGGGTAGAAGCAATTAAAAATAGTGTAATCTAGTAAAGTACAACACCAAAACTAGTTGAAAGTTTGTACAAAATAATCCATATATTAAGAAGTTACTTATGGATTATCCAACAAGACAAAATTCCATATTCAAGATTTTAAGTTCAGTAATTGAGTATAATGAGGTGTTTATCATATTGAGACAAAAAAGTTCTCAATATATTTGTTTGTTGATAGAAAAGTAATAAAAGTTAACAAAAGTAATTTGTGAGAAGTTAGAGGTGTTTTATACTATTATTAAGTTGTTATTTGAAACAAAACATCATACTTTACTGATTTGTTTTATCTAAAAAAAAATTCATACTTTACTGATTTGTTTTACTAAAATTAGTGAGATCAAACTAACTTATCTTTGATTCAAATGAGGTGGTTCAAACAATGGTAGAGCAAATTATGAGGAAATTTCGCAATTATTGGTATATAATTGGTAATACTATAATAATTATATATATGTTAGACTTAAGGTATAAGATGGAGGAAACTCATTTTTTTATTGGCATTTGTATGGTGATTAGGTTGAATAATATATTGATATCATTAGACACTTATGGTATGTTTTCTTTAATTATAATTGATAAAAATGAGTAAAAAGTGAGATTTTAGTAGTTTAGTGTCAGTTTCATTTTTTGTTGATACATCATCATCAAACAAATTTGGGAGTACAGGTTTTCATCTTAAGAAATTCATAAACGAAACAAGAGTTGGATAGTTATTTGGAAGCCAATATTATGACCACATCTTAGGAGCATTTTGATATATTATTGTGGTAGAAATTGGATGGAGCTTAATATCCAATTATATAAGTAATTACATAAGACTTGTTAGTAATTTCAATATCTATAGTTGTCAGATAATGACTACTCGTTGTAGTCAACTTCATCCTGAAATTGTGAAAAACTTGATGTATACTTGAAGTTGATTAGGTAGAAACTATTCATATCTATTTGTTAACTATCATGCATTCATTTAATAAAATTGTTGTATAATTGGGTATGGATTACATAATGATTTTTTATATGTAAATGAAGTAGTGCGAACTATTGACTATCTTAAATATAATGATTAGCTAGCTCATTTTATTTTACCATTAAAAACATTAGTCGATTTGTACATTGTAAGTTATCTTACACACTTTTCTTACTCTATTTTCTTTTTAGATTTACTTTTTTTTCTTGCAACTGATCTAGGTTGCCATTAAATCTTATAAATTATCATACTTACAATCAAGACTGTTGAACCAAGGGAGGTTCTAATATATGTTTTGATGATAACAAAACACAATTACTACTAATGAGTTTATGATTTTGATGAAAAGTAATATATGAATAAATTGAAGTTGTAAACTAAAAAAGATAGCTTATGAAGTTGATAAAAAGAATTTAAAGTTTGCAATCATCAAAATTAAGATTAGAACAAAAACAAAATAAGATCAAGGCTTACCAAGGTCATCATTTAGTTTACAATGTTAAATGTAATCTTATTTAATCATTTTTTATGCTCTAAAAGGCCCATTATGCATAAACATTTCATTTCACTTCATTACACGAGTCTTTACAAAGAAGCCAAAGATCTAACAATACTAATATTGGAGGAACTTATTCAATCTCTCCTCACATATAAAATAAAGCCCAAAAGACACAAGAAGAAATAATTTTTCCAAAAAAAAAGACTTAGCATTAACAAGACACATAAAGTCTCAATACCCTCTCCTTAAGTAAATTGAGAAATATGAGAAAAATGATAAGAATGAGAAGAGGGATAAAAACAAAAAGAAGGCACTTGAAGTCTCTATTTGGGATGAAACAAGTGAATTTGAAAATGAGCATTAGGGAAAAAAGATAACTCATATGTATTTTTTCACTATTTATGATGATGAAATAACATCCAACCTTAACTTTTACAATAGTGATATTGATTTGAAATATGATGAATTAGTTTAAAATTTACAAATCATAAGTAAGAAAAGGTAGAAATTATCTTCCAAACTCAAGGAAGTTCAAAAATAGTTAAATGCATACGTGAATGAAAATGATAAAAATGGAAAGTGAATTGCATATCATTAAAGCATCAAAACATATGAACATTGATGACAATCATAATTTAGATGCATTAAGGAATGAGAATGAATATTGAAAAAGGAGGTAGGTTCCTTTAAGGACTCATTTTTTGAGTTTACAAAGGGAAGTAAAAACAGAAAACATGATAGGATCTCAAAAGAATTCCAATAACGGGCATGCAATATAATATAACCATAAAAGTGAAGCTAATTCTAAAACCACTTTTGTTAAAAAAATATTTGCATAGTGAAGAACCATTGCCTAATGTGAAAATGAGTATAGAATATCCACATCTAAACATATGCATGCAGATTCCATATCCATTAAGACTAATTCTAAAAGCAAACATGTTGGTTTCATTTATAACTCAAAACCTAGGCATATAATTCGATACAATCAAGGGAAGAATAGACATAACTTCTACTATAATATGCAAACCCATTCATATCCTTTTAGGCCTTAAAGAAGCATACATCAAGCTTTAATCCATAGTAAACACCTAACATATAATCATGGTAGCTCACTACCCTAGGAAACCATTCAATACCTTTAATGTCCAGAGGAAGTTTTCTCATTATGCATACACACAAAGTAATGGATTTATGCATCACCATCACTTATGTAACAAGTTATCAAATTTTTATGGTAAATTTTGACATGTTGATAGATTTTGTTTTCTTAAACAAAGAATGACAAACAAACCATTGAAAGTGTAGATTAAAAAGAATAAGGAGCCTAATAATCAAAGAACCAAGCTTATTTGGATACCTAAAACACATTGATTAGTTTATTTTATAGGTTTCTTAAAGAGAAAATGGTATCAATATGTATAAATATGTATCAATATTCTAACATGTAATCCAATCCAACCACCATTTCCCATTCATATCCATGCTTTTACATGTGAAATAATTTATCTCACCATTATTGCAATTTTAAAGTTTTAAATAAATTTATTGCTAAAAAATTATTGAATCACTTGAAATTAAGTGTCTACCATGAAAACTAGCTCTCAATAATAAGGTCGTTCCTAATATTTTATAGGGCTAAGATAAAGTAAAAAGAAGGGCCCTTATAAATCGACAATATGCCAATATATATACTGTCTAAAGAAAACACAAGATTTAATTCTCTTATAGGCCTTTTTTCAATAAAAATATTCCTTATTTTATTGTCAAGATTATCCAAATTTCTAGGGTCATAAATATTTAACATAGAGATTAGTTGCTTATCTACTTCCAAATTTTATAAATTGGATGTATTTGATACATATTTATACTTACTCAAATTGCTAACATTCTCATGAATATGAAACTTATCACATAAATGTTCATTAAGTTGTTCAAAACTATCTTCATATAATTTCTCATAATTCTCAATAAAAGAACCTCTTTTAACAAATTTATCGATAACCCCTTTTTAGGATATTAATCATTCTACTCGTTTTTTTCTTTTTTTCACTTCTAGAAAAATACTTTGTAAGCAATATTATATAACATAATTATAAAACAGTTGAACTAGAAAAAGAACAAAAGCACATATATGTAACTGGAAAAAGCATATAGGCGTAACAGAGCAACAATAATTTGACCATTTATCATAAAGATATATCAATGGTACTATATATATATATATGCCAAAGAAAAAAACAAAGAGCCAAATTCAATATCCTTTATTAAAAATAGAAAAACAATGAGTAAACTTTTATATTAAAAGGTATCATACTCAGAATTCATTTACGATTTTTCAAGTAATTCTAAAACATCAAAAACTAACAGTAATCCACTTTTCACTAAAAAAAGTAGAGATTAATAGCAATTACAAAAATATTGAAATTAGATTTCATCAACAGTTTACAAAATTTAATTTATATATACAAAATTAGTCGAACCCATAAATCAAGAAATGCTATTATGAGCCAATAAATGAAAGAGAGATAAGTTACAATTAAAGAAGGAAATAATGGATAAAACTATCAACTATGACATATGTGAAATGAAAAAGAGAAAATTACCTAAATAAACTTCAATTCAAATTGAAATTATACTAAGAATAGCAATTTACAAATATAATATAAAAATTGATAAATTGCAATTTATCCAAATAAACTAAAATTGAAATAGGAAATGAAAGAAAAATAAATTATACCTAAAACTTAATCTGAGTTTTAATTCAAAAATAGGAGATTCAACCTAGATTGAAGCTATTATACTTATAATCATTTTTCAAATTTTTACCCAGTCTTCAGATCAAATGAACTATTAAGAAAATATAAAATTCAAAGCAAAAAATAAAATAAAATGATACTTAGAGAGAATGAATGAGACACAATTCTTACTTAGATGAGAATGATGTTGAAGGATGCAAGGTCATGGCAAAATTCTTGAATTTAAGGCTTTCTGTTACTGAAATTCAATTAGAAAAATGTGAATCTTGGTATTTAGCAGGAGCAATTTTATTTTTAAATACCCTCTTCCAACGTTGTTTTACCTCCCAAAAGAAGTTTTCATATGTATGATGATGGACCAAGCTATTTTTTATACCAAATTGAGATTGATGTTTGCTCCCTAAGTAAATTCCTTTAAATCTTTAAAAGCAAACAACTCTTTTTAGATATGTTTAGCTTAAGTGAAAAACTCTTATATTATAAAATAGATTGTAATTAATAGAACCTTAATGCCCTTCCTGCCCTTACTTAAAACCGGCCCTACTCAGTAAATAGGTGCCCACCTCAAATCAGAGAGCCTTAATAAGGAATTTCAATCCACTTAAACTCATTACAACAAAGGGGTCTTAATCATTACCATAAAAAGTAATTATTAATACAAACCATAAAAGACCATGCATCGTATAAAGCACAATATAGAAAAAAATATATGCATCTTAATAATCCAAACACTAAATTAGAATTAAGCAAACCTAAAAGCCTCCTTCATATTATATAGTTGTGAGTCCTTACTCTTCTTCAATAGTACATAGACATAAATGAAGAAACACATCAATGACTGGTGAGAAATCAGTAGAGAAGTGCAAGACATAAATTGTAAGTTGAGATTAGTTCAAGGTGGAACACATAATTCATGGAAAATTGAATGCAAGAAAAAAGGATCAAAAGATTATGATTTAAAGGTGGAGAACAAGCAAAAGAGAATATAAAATCCTTTTCAAAAACTTTATTAGGCTTCTTTATTATCTTTAATCTAAATTAAAATTGGTCTTTTAAAATTATCCAATAGGAATTTTAAAATTTATAACATTCTCCCCCTTGGATACATAGAAATTACAACAACTATAATGAAAATTAAAAAAGTAAAAGTGGCTAAGAAAATCATTGAAATGGTCGGCCAATTTAAAACATTTGATCTAAAGGTAATGAAAGTCTATCATTCAGTCTCGTAAGGCTTTTGATACTAAAAAACATCAAACACGTGTGTCATATGCAATACAGATCCAATACACTCACATATATCTAATACCTCACTGATATGAATGAAAAAAATGGAGTGTGGTAAACTACAATGATACTTGTATGATTTGGAATGTATCATTATTATGTTTGCCAATCTCAATTTCTCTAAACTTTACGCTAAACAATAATAGAGAAATTTATTTTCTCTTACTGAATGTTAAACTACATAAGAGAAATCCCTTATAGGATTAAACACTTTTATCCCTTGTGTCTTATAAATAAATAGATTGATCAAAGTATCTGTATATGTGCTGAAGACATAGGATCAATATCAATCTGGATATATGCTCAATAATCATTAAAATGCTTAAGGCCACCACAATTCTTAAGACTTTCATCGATATATATATATACATGTCTTCAAAAATACGATGATTCCTAACTAGCTGTGTCTAAGGACCTCAGTAAACCCATATTGTATACATGTCTTCAAAAATAAATTAACAAAGTCCTTTAGTTAGTGGATTAGTTAACATATCCTCAGTCTCAATATGCTCCACCTTAGTGTCACCCTTATGCATTATTTCCTTTATGGTCAAATACTTGTCCTTTAAATATGTAGACCCTGTGATATTCTTTTTACTGTTACTAAACACTATAATATAAAGATTATCACAATATAACTGAATGAGTCTAACAATAGAATCAACCATAGATGACTCAAAAATCAATTTCTTGAGCCAAAATGTATGTGAAGGAACCTTATGGAATATTATAAACTATGCTTGTAAAGTCGAGAAAGTTACCAGTTTCTACTTGATACTCGTCCACAAAATAATACCATCTATTAACATAAAAAGCACCATGATATAGACTTCCTATCATCCAAACACATAGAAAACTCGAATCTATTTAGCCAATAAGTTCTAAATTGTTGACTTTCTTGAATGTCAACATATAATCCTTAGTTTCTTTAAGATATCTTAAAACTCATTTTACTGCATTCTAGTGGTCTATTCCTAGGTTAGCTAGATACCTACCAAACAGTCCAACCACAAGCGTAATGTCCGGTTTAGTGCACACTTAAGCAAGCTACTAACCGCTCTATAATAAGGAACATTCTTCATAATAATCTCTCACTATGAGAGATAGGAGTTGCACCAAGTTTAGAATTAGCCATATTAAGCTTTTGCAACACTTGCACAATATATGCACTCTGTGAGAGACCCAACAAGTTTTGAGATATATTCCGGTGAATCTAAGTATATAGGACAAAAGATGTTTCACCAAGGTCCTTCAAGTCAAAATATTTAGCCAAAAGATGCTTAACCTCAGGCCCCATGGTTAAATCATTTGATGCTAGCAATATATCATCCACAAACAAAAGTAAAAAGGGTAACTTTGCTCCCTTTTACCTTGTTATATAAGCATCTTTCAACTTTATTTTCTACAAAATCAGATGAGGTAACAACCTCATCAAATTGTAGGTACCATTGTTTAGAAGCTTGTTTTAAACCATATATAAATTTCCTAAATTTACAAACTCTACCAACCTTTTCTTGATCCTGAAATCATTCAAGTTATTCCATATAGACCTCCTAATAAAGATCTTTATTCAGGAAAGCAGTCTTAACGTCTATCTGATATAGTTCTATATCATAATGAGCTATAATTGCCTTAATAACTCTAAATGCATCTTTAGAAGATACAAGAGAAAAGGTGACATTAAAGTCAATCCCTTCTCTCTAAGTGATCTCTCTGATAACTAACTGGGCTTTAAACTACTCAACTTTACCCTAGGAGTCCAATTTGGTTGTATAAATCCATCTACAGTTGACAGACTTGTGATCATAAGATAAATCCAAGCTCCCATACTTGATTATGCTTCATAGACAACATCTCATCCCTTATACCATGCCACCATAAATTTGCACGAAGTCCAAAAATAGCTTTAGTAAAAGTAACTGAATTTATGTTGGACCCCGTTACCGGAGCCCAACTCCGGATCATATAACATGAAACTTAGTCATCTTGCCTTGTAGGGTTTATTCCATTAAACCCTAATTGGTAGTCATATAAATTTTTTTT
>JANKOE010000206.1:16768880-16779046 GCA_026284465.1 Erythroxylum citrifolium | reverse complement strand
TCCCATTAGCTATTTGGACTTCTAATAAAACACAAAATCCACCTCTTATATGTCCAATTTAAAATGCCAAAATCAAACAAGAATATATAAAATATATTCTAACAGTTTCCTTTTTATAAACTTGACAGTTTTTGGTTGATCCCCTCAAAACATATATTTTTCTTCAATAAGTGAACTCCGGTGTCAAAGCCTTGAAATCCCATATGATTGGCCCAATTGGACTCAACCATTGTACACCCAGCACCAAGGAAAGTGTTTTGAAGTCCCCCGCAAATGAAGTATTGTGAAGATATCCCTGTAGCCTTTTACATTCTACCCTGGAAATCAATTTGGCGCCATCAGCTACAGAAACAGCAAGGGTAGATGTCTCTTTAATCCTTTCTCCTAGTCCGACTGCAACTTCGTCATCCAACTCCAAGAAATTATGAGTATTTTCACTGTCAACCAAAATGTGAACAGGTTTTTGGTTTGAGTACCCCAGTAACACTCATTGTTTGGAAGGTGGTAATACAATCCGTAGCATGAACTGATATGTGAGACATATCCATTGATGCAGCACTCTCATCTTCATTCGCAAGTTATGGTTCATTAACTTCACTCTTATTCTTTCTCCATAATAAACAATTAGGCATTCCTGTGTTTGAGGTGGTGACCAGGGTATACGGTTAATCAAACATGAAACGGAGGCCCATGGCTTTGTTTTTTCCGTCTACTTCAGCTGGAGACAAACTTCTGGGGGCTCTTTTCAATCAATGGCTTTTGTGGAATTTTAGGGCTAGTGTTTGGGTGATGGTATGGGAATTAGTAACTTTGAAGGTGGGTTGTTCTTGTAGTAGTTTGGGCAGGAACTGATTTGTGAAGACTAGGGCTTAGAGGTTGGTTTAAAAGGATTTGGTTGAAAGGAGGCATCATGTAGCTTGGCTAACTTGGCAGCTTGTTGCAAGGTTGTAGGGTTAAACATTCTTACGTGCACCTCAGTAGCATGATTCAGTCCTGAGAGGAAAATACTCAGGGCGTGCTCCTTAGGAAGGTGCACCCTAGATAATAACGCCTCAAATGAATTCAAACACTCATGTACTGACCCAGTACGCTCCAAACTCACTAACTCTAACATGGGATCATCATCATATAAAGCACAAAACCTGGCTGTTACTTCGGTAATGTATTCTGGCCAACTAGGAATTGTGCCATTGCAATGCCTGCCCTTCTAAATGAATAGAAGCTAATCTAACTTTGCATTTTGGGGGAGTATTGTCGAGAGCGAAAAAGTGTTACACATTTATACATCCATTCTCACACCATCATCCCATCAAAACGTGGGAATCCACTTTCGATAATCTAGTAGCCAAGGAACTAGACCCATTACCTACAGGTTTAAAGATCATAGCAGACCCGGTGGTCACAGGTTTTTCACCATTCTCAGATCCATTGTTAGCCCCATTCCTAGAAGCTTTTCCCGATTCAATTTCAAAATGATTACGTCCTCTAGACGAATTGGGCTCAACAATTGAGTTTCCCTTGAGACTCTTTTAGATGGTCTCGAAAAGCATCTTCTGGAGATTTGAGGACAGTAGCTCCAGTTTTGCATTAAAATCAGCGGTAAGCTGTGCATTTGACTCTGTCAGCTTCTTGGTAATTGCCTTCTCCATTTCTTGAAGACTAACTTGGAATTCAACCATTAATGACGTTATGACTGGCGGATAAATCCTGGAGGTAGCAACATACATTGGTTGAGGAAGCAAATCATCTGATCAAAAAACGGGAAGAAACTTGCGTCAAATTTATCTTTATACCTACTAACTTGAAGGCTAAGGCGGACTGGAGACGGATGATATTGCCTTCCTTAGACTAGAAGGCTCCCCCCAACGGAGGAACATACCTGTCCCCTATCAATAAACAACCTTCAGACATTTATCGTCCTATAAATTGGGTGATATCGTTGTTCTGCCAGACTTATTCACTGCCCCAGTGCCAATGTGATATCGTTTCTAAACATAAATCATAACTCCAGGAACTGCCTTACCACAACAAAAAAGCCCGTACTTTGATTTAAACACAATTTGACAACTTAAAAAAGTGTCAAAACCAACTTGGAAGATTTGTTTTCATATCAACTCGTATAGTGGCTAAAGGAGTACATGACACCAAAGTTGAATAAATTAAGGTTTTCAAATCCAATTGAAACTGGATACGAAACGCGACCTGCTAAAGAGTTAATGTCCGCAATTCTACAATCGTAACTTTCCAGCAGTCAGTTCTGACTTATTCCTGAAACAAGTATCCATTACATGTTGCCCATATTTATTTTATGATTGGTTGGCAGCAGCAGACATGCACATCAATTTAACTGTAGATCGATTCAATGTTTAGCATGAATCAAATTCCTGATTACATATTGTAGAATGCCTCCGTGATCAAAATATGCCAGCTCAACCTACATCAAAATTACCAAAGTTAAGGACACTAAATATATATATATATATATATACATAAGAAACTAATGAACAGAATGTCATTTAGAGTTACCATATTACCTCCGTATCAAAACGCAAGGTACAAGTGAATGACTTATCATTGTCCGTCACCACAGTGACATCTTGACCAGGTCTAATTTCACTCACACTGCCTGGAAGATTGATGGTATAACGTTCACGACCAGTTAAGCCCAGTGTCTCAGCGTCCTGTCCAGGTTTAAAACATAATGGAATAATACCCATTCCCACCAAGTTACTGCGATGAATCCGCTCAAAGCTCTTTGCTATCACTGCCTTCACACCCTGGACCAATAGGAATTTAATTAGTATAAAAGGTTAAAACTTCTTCAGGAATTAGAGGAATTAGCTTGAGAGCAAAGAAATACCAGTAGCATTGGACCCTTGGCAGCCCAGTCACGAGAACTTCCACTCCCATACTCAGCACCAGCCAAAATAACTGTATCATTACCTTCACTTTTGTACCTCTGTCGATGTGAGCAATAGAAAATAAAATATGAAAACTTTTCTACCTAAATGAAATCAACAAAAGGACTCGCATGTAAAATTGAAAAAAGGAATCTTGAAAATATTCTCCAAAGGTCAAGCTGACGCCATACGTGATTAACTTGAAAATGAAGTCTCCTGAAATCTAATGGTCAGCTTAGTTTCAATGACAATGAATCTGCATCCTTGTAAGGCACTTTAGTTGTGACCTAACAGTAGGCCAAACTATTATTTGCAATGATATTTATTTAAAAAAAGAATGGTCCTTGACAAATAGGAACGAGCAAAGATGCAATTAGAAGAAATTACCATGGCAACATCAAAAACAGACAGTTTCTCTCCGCTAGGTACATGTATTGTTTTAGGCCCAACTTCTCCTCCCAATAGTTTGTTGACGAGGCGAATGTTTGCAAAAGTGCCCCTAGCCATCACCTCATCATTACCACGGCGACTTCCATAAGAATTAAAATCTTTTCTATCCACCCCACGTTCGATTAGATATCTGGCTGCAGGACTGTCTTTATGAATGCTACCAGCTGGTGAAATGTGGTCGGTCGTAATACTGTCCCCAAAGTTTAACAAACAGTAAGCATCCCTAATACTATGTGGGCCTGGCGGTGACATGATCATACTTTTGAAATATGGAGGCTCATGGATGTAAGTTGATTGTGGGTCCCATGAATATAAAGTACCAGATGGTACAGACAATTGGTTCCACATAGGATTTCCTTTAGTGATTGCTTCATATGTAGCCTTAAACATATCAGGCAGAACACTTGATTGTACAACCTGTAGATCATTCAAAATTAGGAGCTCATTTAGTGGTCAGAATGGCTCATCAAAAATAAGTTACAAAATTAAAGGAGGTTAAAATGCTCACCTCAGCAACTTCATCATTTGATGGCCAAATATCTCTGAAAAATATCTTCTGTCCATCTTTTCCAACCCCTATTGGTTCTGTATCAAAATCAATATCTACCTGCAAAATTGTTTCCATGTATGTCACACAGTAGTCTTACTTAAATTGTGAATACAAAATTCTCCAGCCACAGGTATGTGTTTGAAAAATATAGCTTTAGTACCGTTCCAGCAAGTGCATAAGCAACAACAAGTGGAGGTGAAGCAAGGTAATTAGCTCTCGTTAAAGGATGCACACGACCCTCAAAGTTCCTATTTCCAGACAACACAGCTGCAGCAACTAGATCATTTTCAGTAATAGCTGATGCCACTGCTTCATTAATATCTCCTGAATTTCCAATGCAAGTGGTACATCCATAACCAACAATGTGAAACCCCATCTGGTTCAAATACTTCTGCAAGCCACTATTCTGCAAGTATTTGGTCACAACCCCAGAACCAGGAGCCAAACTGGTTTTAACCCATGGTTTCACCTCTAATCCTAGCTCACAAGCTTTCTTGGCAACCACAGCAGCTCCGAGCATCACACTGGGGTTTGAGGTATTTGTGCAACGAGTGATAGCGGCTATAACAACATCACCATGCCTCAGTAGTGCTGGAGTCTCATGGAAATTGAACTCTGTGTCCTTGGCTTGAGATTCTTTTGGCACAGCAAAACCCTTAAAGCCAACCTTACTGTCTAAACATGAATGCCAATCAGCTTTCATCTCTTTCAATGGAACTCTATCATGTGGCCGTTTAGGTCCCGAGACACAAGGTTCCACATCTTGCTCCTCGGCCTCATCTGCATTTTCCAGCATATCCCCTTCTACCTCTTCATCAAGGACTGTAATTACCTTCACGTTTACCATTTTACACTGATAGCCGAGTGTGTATTTCTCTTCGCATTTGAAACACAGCCCCCTTCTCCTCTTCTCTTGTAGCTTATTAAAGGTTAAACGTTTAAAGTTTCTTTCTCCTTTTTCGGTGACAGTGGCCCTTCCTGCCTTAACCCCACTTGTCTCATGCTCTCCAGCTGTATCCCACCCTTTGTCTCCACCATAACCGACTAGCCTATTACCCCCCATGCCTTTATTTCGCCCCAGTATTTTATTATCTTCCTCAATCTGCATCCGACCTGAACTTCTAGGATTAGCAATTAGTAACTCCACTCTGATCTCCTTTGACAGCCCATTCAAGAACGAACTCTCCAGCACTTCAACAGGTAACTCCGGTAGGGGCGCTGCCAACTCCTCAAACCTCCAAATATATTCGGCCACTATCCCCATCTGTTTGCTAGCCAACAGACGTTGACACAGAGTCCCTTCTTGGAAGGGTCTAGATTTTTTTAATTAACAGCTCCTTACATTCCTCCCAATCTCTCATCAGCCTTCGCCCCGCCACCCACCGGAACCAAGCCAAAGCCTTCTTCTCCCTACTGAGTGAAACCAGTTCCATCTTCTCTCTTTCATTGAACCTCCCCACCGAGACAAATCGCTCCACTCTATAAATCCACCCATCCTGATCCTTTCCATCAAACACTGGCACCTCCAACTGTCGAGTCCGACAATCTCTTCGGTGTTCTCCCTGTCGCGCAAACCCAGGCGGTGGCTCCTCCTTATAGTTCCTCCATTCTTCTCTCGGAGGTTCGGTTTCACGTTCTCCACCCACTACCGGCCCACGTCGACCCCCCTTAGAAATGGGCATCTCGATTCTCCGGGGTTTGCAGTCCCGCCTCCAGTCTGGCGGTCGGAGATCGTCTACAGCATGCCCCCTTCTCCCGCGCTCATCTCGCCGGTAACTCTCCTCCTTGCGGTAGCCCCTCCTTTCGCGGCCGGCCCTAGCTTCTCCGGCGACACGCTTCTCCCTTCTCGCGTAATCGCCATCGCGCCAAGCCTCCCTTCGATTTCGTCCCTCATGCGGCCCTCCTCCGAGCCCTATTTGACCCCCGACTAAAATTTTAATAGTAGGGTCATACCCGGCTGGCAACTGGAGCCCCGCGGGTCTCCCATGGTCATCTGGAGCCAACCCGTCCCAACCAGCAGCTCTGCCTTCATGACCCGTCTCTGTTCCCGTATACACATCCTTTTCAGTCTCCTCTCTTCGGCCTCTCCTTATTCCCGTCACTGAGGACTCGCCTTCCACCATTTTCGTTGGGTTAAGCTGTGCGGGATTGGGACGATCGTGAAGGTGAGTGATCGCTTGCCTCAGCCGGTCGAACCTCCTACTGATCTCCTCCTTCACCCCTTCGAGCTTCTGACTAACTTCCACCCTCAAGGTCTCTCTCTCCACTTGCAGCCTGACCTTGATTTCATCCACTTCGTTTTCCAAGACATCCAACCTTGTTTCCTGCTCTCCTCCCTCCGGTGGTCCCCTTCGATTTCGCTCTTGCGGTGCCCAACCATGCGACGGGTCCAAGTAAGTAGCATTATGCCACCCATCTTCCCGGAAAAATGCATTCTGACCGGTGGCCTCTGGTGGATATCGCCGGTTTTCCTTTGTTGGTGTACCCCCTGCGGTTGGCCCATTACTTCCGCCCTGTTCCATCGGGCCTTTTCCCTTGTCCACCCGCGCCTCTCCCTCCTTTCGGTGATTGCCCGACGACTCTCCACTTTTGCCGGCTTCTCTGTGACTCACCAACATCGTCAGCATTTCACGCAACTCCTTCATCTCCGACTGTGATCGCTCCCAGTTTCACCTCTTCCTTCTCCAGTCTCTGTTCCTCCCTCATCAGCTCAAAACTTTTCTGAAAATCATCATGTAAGTTCTCGATTTCCTTCTCTAGCCCATCCATCCGATTATCTCCCTTCTTATTAGCCATTGTTAGGATCCTTGCTCTGATACCAGTGATAGAATCCCGAAAACAATAAGGAAAAATATGTATTTTGCTATAGATTTCTGTAAAGGAATACAACCGATAAACTGATTTCGAGGACCAGAACCTCCAGCCTTAGGCTCACACTCTCACTCAACAGTATACGCAATATCTCCCTCCTCACATCTACTGCTTATTTATACTAAGAATCTGTTAGAAATAACAGATTCGGTTAGCTGACAATCAATCATGAGGTTATCAGCCCCCCTCCCCGTAACTAACCTCATATATGTGTATATATATATATATATATTTACTATATCTGTAAATATTATTCTGAGTTGTCTTGGGTCTATCATAACTTCACAAGAAAGCAGTCAAAAAATCGTAGAAAGATGTCAGAGCTTCTCTCTCTATGCGCACTTCTCTCTCCTCTATTTGTCCTTCTAGATTCTGATGACAATTGAATAGAAGCTAAAAGGTTCTTGTCAGGTTTTGCACAGATAGACAATTTTCAGCAAGGAGTTAGATCTTGCATTTATTCTATCTTATGAATAATGCAACACTGACTAAGGAAAAATAAGTCCAAGATCATATTCACAGAAGTCGAAACAAGACTACGAACATGTTAATCAGTGATGAATTATTAGTTTATTAACTTTTTTCCCGAACTGCAAGGATCACTGAATTTGCACTTCAACACTTTCCAGGACCTATTTCCAATCCTCTCCAACCTATGCTAACTTTTCAGCAATCAACTACCAAATCCTTGCTTTATTGATCTAAATGTGCTATATGATTCTTAACACCATTGACACAAATGTCTTTCATGTCTTGAAATGAAGTTGTGGTTATTCGTAACCATGTGGAGTTCAAAAGGTAAACTTTTAAATCAAAATTCAGGGAAAAAAGAGTACATAAATCATTTTCATATGTTGTCAGATCCTTGTTCAGTGAGGCTGTGAGCTACTATCTTCCAACTTAGAGCAGTTAGCTAGGGTTCAATAACACATCAAAAGGAAACAATGAAATGAAATTGACTGTTTTACCAACCCAAACCATGCTTGTGAACATTTGCAGTAGAAAATTGTGACATGCTTCATTATCAGATTATCACAATCAAATTTCTACAGATGATTAACCCAAAGATAGCACCAGCTATATAGTCAGGATTCTCAGGAACTACTCAGGATGTCTTAAGGACCACCAAGGATGGCATTTTGGATATCCTCTCTACTCAAGGCATAACTGAATCTCCTCTCAACATCTTTTTCAAGATTTCCTGGTCCACTCTTCAGGTACCTGAATCCAAGCAATCTAAAAGATTAGATTGATAACTAGAATCCCTATCTCAAGGTAGAAAATCACTTAGACAATATCCAAGGAGCACAACAACCAGCGAAAACTTTACCTTATATACAGGTCAGTTACATCCAGCGACAATTGAGCGTGCCAATCAGGCTTTTCAACGGACCAAACGGCTCGATCATCCTTACTCTGATAAAACCCCAACTCTCTCAGCCAAACCTCAATGCAAGGCAAGCTATGAGAGTACAAAGGCTTGTTCTTCTCAGAAAGCTTCTTCAGCCGCTCATCTTCTGCCGATGTTATCTCCTCCGCCTCTGACGATTTCGGTGAAACCAGCCTTGTGGGCTTCCCAGGAAAGTGGCTCAGAATGTTAGGACAGGAAGAAGAGTTAGAGAAAAACGACGAATATGAAGTGGGCAAATGAGGGAATCTGGAGAAAGTTGAGGAACAACGAGTAGGTACAAGCAAACCACCACAGGCAGACAAAGGTACAGAAATGGCGAACATGGCTATCGAAATCCCTAGCTTTTGTCAGTTCATTTCATTCTGAATCGAACAAAGTCGCAGTCTTTATACTTTATAGTACTTCCACACAAGTAGCCATTAAAGTTGGCTTCTTTTGGAGGGAATATATCGTTAATTCGTTATCTGCTATTTTTGTTTTTATTTGCTGAATAAGATGTTAAAATGTATCATTTTTAATATTTTTAATTTAAATTTCAATTATTTAACTAATCTTTATAGATTAAATTAAATTGTATTAACATGATAAATAAATAACATATGGTAAATGTAACATTTTAATCAATTTATACAAGATTAGTCATTAAATTAAAACTTGTTAAAATTTAATGATAAATATAAATTTGTTAAAAAATTAAATAATATTTAATTTATTTTCTCTTTACTTATCTATTCCATTAATTTTTAAAATTGTAGTAAATAATAGCTTAAATTTTGACACCCATAGATTCTAATATATAAGGTGAATCAAATTTGAAAATAATTAATTAATAATGGGTGTTGTTGTTGTTATAATAAAAATAATTAATTCAAATTTAATTAATTAAAATTTAAATTAATCTTAAATTTAATCAAAAGATGTTGTTTTAATTATTTTTATTAATAAATTATATAATTTATTAATTAAAAAATTTATTTTAATCTCTACACTTAATTAAATTGCAAGTGAAGTAAGATTTAAATATAAAGTAAGAGATAAGATTATGTTCACAGACGTCATTATTAAAATTGGCACCTTTCTTTCCAAGTTTGGACATAAAAAGGAAAAAAAAAATACTCAACTTGAAGGAGCTATTAATATTGTTAAACGGAAACATAAAAAGAAGTAACATTTCATTGGCATGTTTCGATTATATTTTTTAAAATTTTATTCATAAATAGATTTTTTTAAAAGGTAATATAAAAATTATTTACTTTCCAAATTAAACATAAATATACCAATTAAATTTATTAAAATATGATAAAAAATTACGACGGAAACAAAAGATCCGTTATCATTTAAAGAATCAAAATCTAAGGCGTGTCCATTCCAAGCATAAGGTAGTTGTGCATGTTTCCGTATGTTACTTTGCGTCTCTCTTCATCCATTGATTTATTAACATTTAACGAATGGATGGATGAAGAAAAATACAAGATGACACACGAAAACGAGCACAAATGAATTGATCCTGCCAGTTCCAAACATCTAAGAAAACTAGAAAAACTACGGAAAGACAAGACTCATATCACGCCACAGTAATGTCACGCGTTACATACCAATCATAATTTGGAAAGTAAATAATCTTTTTATATTATCCTTTTGAAATAAATTTGGAAAATTTTAAATTACTTCAGATAAACATAACAATAGGGTTTAGTCTCAATCTAACCATATAATTTGATTGGATTTCGAAGATTGATGTGAGGCCTAATTTGATTGGACCCGTTTGGTTGAGCTTTTATCAGTAGAGCTTTTCTGAGAAAAGCTTTTTTTAAAAAGTCAGTTGATTGTTTGGTTGTCAATTAAAATAACAGCTTTTTTAAAAGAGCTTCATACAGTAGACTGTTTGGCAATATAAAAATAAAAAACACTTTTGTTAATTTTAACTATATTTTATTTTATAATAAAATTATTTATGCTAAATAATATTTAAAGTATACTAAAC
>JANKOE010000206.1:16750050-16760291 GCA_026284465.1 Erythroxylum citrifolium | reverse complement strand
TTCGTCAATAAGATACGACAATCTAGGGCAGATTCATGCTCTCCCTTCGTTGATTAGGTACGTTGGTAGGTTCACCTGTTTCCCCCTCGATACCTGAACACGCATGCTTCATTTTAGCACTGAAGTCGCAATTGTTCTGGCTTTTCCTTCTCCAGGCGAATCGAAGAGGAGGTTTAATGTTGGAGCTCTGGGTAGTCCTATTGCTTCTAGAAATTAACACTAATTCATCATGTTAATTTGATTTTGTGATTGTATGTGTGCTGTCTATTTATCGATTACTTCCTGTTCTCTATAACTGATGAGGATACGTCGAAGAGTTGCAACTCTTGATGGTTAACCACGTTAGGAAGGATATAAGTGGCATAGACTTGTTGCAAAAAAGTTTGTGCCATCTGGCGCTTTCTCTGAGCAGTTCCGTGCAAGTATTGTCGGCAAACAGACCAGTGGGGTGCAATTTCCAGATACAGCGGTCTTCCACATTCGCCTAGGCATTGTAGCGAGGTAGCATGTGAGGGATTATATTTTGGGTCGTTGGCCCATTGATTGTCCCGAATCCAGAGGCAGTGTTTTAGGCATTCCTTACAGTGAGTAGATAGGGCATGAGAGGATGGAAGTCTAGTCCAACTCTGTGTTTCCGCTCAAATACGATATCATTTTGTGCACACTTAGATATAAAATGGTTATTTTAGAACGAAAATAGAGGTTAAACAACCTTATGAGAAGAAAGAATCTGAACCGAGTAGATAGAGCTAGAGGGCCGCATTTAAGCCAATTATCAAAGTATGGAGAGGCTTTCATTCCGTTTCCAATTCTACAAACAATAGCTTCACGGAGAGATTCCTTGATTCTACAAATGTTCATCATGAAGTTAGACTGACCTGTGAAGATGTTGATACATATGAAAGTATGGTTTTTTTAAATCTTTAGAAATGCTGGATAACTTGGAAATTTTAAAAATGGTGAGACACAACATATCAAATTTTCGAAAGAAAATAGGTAAGAAACACAATTTTGGTATGACAATTGGTTCACTCAGCCTTTTATATCTTAGAGAGCATATCTATTGGCAAATCACATAAAATAGTCACTGTGATATACTTGATTATTCATGTTAGCTCTTGTATTTTTAATTCGTTCACCTTAGTCTATGTGTTTTTTATTCTCATTCAAGATACCCCAATTGGTTATTTTCGGACAAATTTATCCTTAAATTATTGAAATATATTTTTTTAATCTCTTGATTTTAAGGGCAAATTTGTCCGAAAATACATAATTGGGATATCTTGAATGAGAATAAAAAACACATGAGTTAAGGTGAACGAATTAAAAACACAAGGCCTAAGATGAATAATCAAGTATATCACAGGTGCTCTTTTATAGGATTTGTCATGATACATACTTATCGAAGCTTAATTATATGTATAGATAGACCAGAAGGATAGTCTAATAAAAGTCAGCTTCAGAGCAGCCATGTTTGATCCAGTGTGATCCGTCTCCACTTGAAGGCTGCGATTGTTAAATCCAAGTCTTCCGTTTGACATTCAATAGCCAAAACGAACGGTTGTTGTTGATTTGATGGTCTTACTTATATTTATGATTCAACAATTCAATGAACACTACGAGGTGTACATTTGTAATTGCAAATAATTGGATTTAACATGTAGAGGTCAGGACCTAATTTGGTCTTACGTATTGAAGAAGAGAAGTCGCAAACCAGGACATCTGACACCGAAGACAGCAATGACAGTTGAAAATTTCTTCTACATGTGGTGAATGTGGGCCTGGCCCCCAAATCCCATACTCGTCCATAAGTACTTTCTTCTCCTAACCGTTTGAGATATTTTCATCAACACACGTCATTAGACAAGTAGTTTATTAACAACACCCAATTTTTATTTCCATTACCAATATAGTTAATCTACCCTTCAAAAGAGACCAACTAGAATGTCAAACCGACCCTTGTTTGTGTTCACGAATTGCATGCGACATTCGTACGGATCATTATCTTTTTTTTTAATAACAAAAAGACTTGGAGACTCCTTGAAGGATAATAACATGAACGCTTGAAAGAGCTCATATAATTCGGCATTCATATTTTCCCATCCCATCCTATGGTTATGAGAAACCATTTACCTAGTACCAAGACATCGTTGGTTTGTCCAGAACACTTTGGAAATGAGTCTCCTTTACTTGGAATTCTGGAATTTGTTAGGGAGTAGAAAATAAGAGAAAATGAAAGACGGAGGGCGTAGATAGAATTAGTGTTTCAAAGAAAACGGGTATGGAGAGAAACTTGTGTCGGAGAAAATTATAATAAGGCTTTAAATGCGAGTTGGTTGATCATGTCTCTTTTTGTTTCGTCTTCTTAGGGACGAAGCATACCAAATAAGCCTTCCATTCCACCTCTCCCTTTACTATATAAAGTCTTTGTTTAAACTAAAACTCCGTAGGTCATTAATAATCCTTAACAAAGTCTCTGTCTTTAGAAACAATGGAGGTCTATCCATACCTATCTCGGTTTTCCATGTCTTCATTGTTTTTCTGTGGTAATTTCCTTGAAAGGGTCAAGGAAGTTTGCAACTTTGCGGTTTCTGCGGTCATTGGGAACGTTTTCTCTGCGATCTTCACCTTCTTCTTTGCCTTAGGTTTGTTACGTTTCTTATTTACATGACCTTTCTTCTTCCCTTCGACGTGGGTGGATGTTCTTTGGTCTTGTCATTGTTTGTACGAGATTTGCGTTTTCTTAGTTATATAGTGACGGATCTGTTTTCTGTCCTTTGATGTGGGTCTTAGGTTAAAAACGGATATCGAGTTTTGCTTTTCAGATTTCTCGTCAATTAATGTTTGCTTATGTTTCATGATTCCATTTTTGGTTTAGTTCCAGGAACAAGTGTTTTATGTGCCTTATCTCAAATGTTTACCGATAAAGACTCGCCACTTGGTTGGTTTGTTTCTATTCATGCATTGATGGGTCTGCTTGGAAGCCAACGTTGTTTGGATTTAGGTCTTTCATTCATACTCAGGAAGAACGTTTGGCAACAATTATTGGTTTCCTTTAGAATACAGGCATAGAGCTTAAATTCTGAGGATAATTTTGCTTTGTGGTAACCTTTTCTGAGAAGATTTAACATTTTTCTTTTCTGCAGTGGGCACCTTGTTAGGGGCCATGACAGGAGCTTTGATAGGCCAAGAAACGGAGAGTGGGTTTGTTAGAGGAGCTGCTGTTGGTGCTATATCAGGAGCTGTTTTCTCTATTGAAGTCTTTGAAGCTTCTCTTGTTCTTTGGCAATCAGATGAATCTGGAATTGGGTGCGTCCTCTATTTGGTGAGAAACTTGGCTTAACCCTTACGATTTTACTTTTAGAAAACAACTATTAAGTTCATAAAATTTGAAGGTTTAACACACACTGTCTTTTGCTTATATTTGTTCTTCAAGGAATCTTGAATTTATTTAATATCTCTGCTTAATTCATGTTTACTGCTTCTTATGGGCCAGATTGATGTTATTGCGAGTCTTCTCAGTGGAAGACTTGTACGCGAGCGAATTGGTCCGGCCATGTTGAGTGCTGTGCAAAGTCAGGTATTTTTCTATCAAAGAGTCATTAGATTGCTGGATTAGATGTTGAATGCGCATTCCCATTATTCTTTGCTTACAAGTTGATTGTGTTCAATTAGATGGGTGCTGTTGAAACAAGCTTTGAAGAGGTTCCCAATATCTTTGATACTGGTGGTTCCAAAGGATTACCTGGAGATTCTGTTGAAAAGATCCCAAAGATCAAAATCACAAGCAAGAACAATGTGGACACTTCTGGAGATAAAGTCTCGTGTTCAGTTTGCCTTCAGGTTTGATCCTATATCATGGTTTTGGTTTCCTTGGGTTGTGCCTTCTGAACAGATTATGCAGCATTCTGGGAATGGTCTTTACTGATTGATTTTGCAACATTTTCCATTCTCACAGGACTTCCAGCTCGGAGAGACTGTTAGAAGCTTGCCTCATTGTCATCACATGTTTCACCTACCTTGTATAGATAAATGGCTTCTTAGGCATGCTTCTTGTCCCCTTTGTAGAAGGGATCTGTGATTTTTCTGTAAATTACGCGACATAGAAATGTTCTTTTGTTCCTAACTTGCCACTGTCTTTCACGGCCTTTGTAATTTTGTTCTGCTAGATGATTCGTTGCCCTGTTGCCTTGGTGTTTCGAGTCTGCAACATCATGGGATTGATCCTTGTACTAGATTAGTGATCTGTATAAAAAGTTTTCAGATTTGATAGTTTTAGTTACTCTTCCGATGTTTGTTTCAACACTCGAAAATAAGCAAAGAAAAGAAGAAAAGAACTTTGGAAAAAGAACCGAAGAGCTAAAGAAAGTTTGTCTTAAGAATAACGTAATATTTTCCAGAATATGTACAGATGGTCTTTTTGAGCTTGAGTTACTCATCATCTACTAAGAACACACATCGACATGTTTTACATTTTCCTGAGAGGAGCTATTTACTGAGACTTATTCAATGTTAGTCTTTAGGCACACTTGTTTATGGCTCCATCCCCTCCAATGACAATACCGACAAACCTGAAAGGCACACCAAATCCGTACCCCCCTCTATCTACATGCTAAGGTATCCAAAAAAATCATTAAACCTAGTATATTATGCTCTTCGAATACAAGCACGTTACTGGTCCTTGCAATAAATATCCATAAAAGGAAGCTGATGGGGTTTGGTTAGATATTTCCATGCTTAACTTCCCAAAACCAGAATTGGATAGTACGAGAGGAAACTGGAAATACTCTGGTTATCATGAGTGTTGTTATTTCCAAAACCATTGTTTGTTGATCAGTACAGAGATTGAATGTAATGGTTAACAGACTCGTGTGTGTCTTTGTTGACAAGCTACCTCTAACCATAAGATTAATAGTAGCCTACTTCAAAGGACTGGTTGTGAATAGCTTAGTACTGCACAGGTTGGTCCCAAGTCTAGCCTGCAATGTGGGGGTAAAGGAAATGGGGAACGGAATCCTTAACCTCAAGCTTTGAACATAAATAACTAAAGCTTTGAGCAAACTCTCAGCACCACTGAACTTCCAGCGAAATGAATGGGTTGGTCTAATTCCTGCTAAGGACGAAATTTTACATGGTGAAAGTCTGTTAAAACAGCAGCTGCAGCTAGTCAGCCAGGTTTTGGAAATCCCTGGCATTCTCCAGAATCCCACGTCAAAGGAACTTGATTCGTTTTCTACATCTCCAGCCATAATTACTAAGATTCTTCTTCGTTATTCTTGACTGAAGATTACCCCTATCTCTCTCACAAGTTGGTGAAAAGATATCAGCACTAGATTATTAATGAGAGCAGGTCTCTGCATTGAGTAACTTGTCAGTAAGCTAATTGGTATCTGAAACTTAACACCTAAGTGAACACAAAATAATTCAATGGGCAACAATAAAATATGAATTTCCAGGATCAAGCATTGGTAATATCATCTAAAGTTATATCCCCCTCCAACGATTATAAAATACAGGGACCAAAAATTCCAAAAAGCAGCACTAAAAGACAACATTAATAATGTTCTCAAGCAACCTCAACTCAGGGTACCAAATTAGGCACCAGATCTTCTACGTTAAAGATCTAATTTTGTTCCTACACATTTATGTGAATATCGAATTAATGGTCGTTTTTGCTATTAGCTCTCACACGCTACGATGTATAAATCAATAGGTGCCTTAAAACCTTCAAACTTGGCCCTCAAGACTACATCTGCTGCACATAAGAACACGTTGGAGACCATTATTTGCTTAAACAGAAATTATATGATGAAGTTTAACTGCCAAAATCCCAAGATAGAAGTGCAAAATATTTATATAGAGAGGTCCAGACATGGGGCAAAATATTTACACAGAGAGGTCCAGACATGGGGCAAAATATTTACACAGAGAGGTCCAGACATGGGGCAAAATCTTCTTATTGTTTTCTCACTCTTATCCATAGCCAGCTGTATTTTACTTGAGGTGCATCTAATAAGCATAGACAGAGCAGCATAGATTTATTGCAGTTCAGAGCACAACATGGTCTACTCCATCAAGAAACAAGAGAGGACCCACTAAAGACAAGGCAATTTTATCACTGAAAACCATTGGCCAGCAATTAAAGAGTTTTAATAAGGAGGCAAGAATTCACAAAGCAAATTGATGATTTGAAAATTCCTTGTTCTTGGGGTTCCATCTTCTGGTGATCTAGCCGGAACAAACCCATTTTGGTATTGGTTTACTTCCACCTAACTAGCCATTAGGATTTATGAAGACAGACACAGGATAGATCTTTATGTTTCTATCTTTCCTCTTATGTTTTTGTCTTCCTCTCTTCTTTTTCTTGTTCTGTACAAATATATCTTCAGGTTAATTAGTGTGTTCTCCACTCCAATGTGGGAATCAAGTCCCTGTCAGCTGTGTCATAGTTGAACCTCTACAAACCCAATTTTCTGCAACTGTCATTTTACTCCGCGAGAACTTATCGTGTTCTTAGGATATGTTTGGGAGTTTAGGATGGAATGGAATGGAATGACAATTAATGGAACGAAATGGAATGAAGTGGAATGCAATACAATGCAATGAGCCACTTCATTGTTTGGAAGTTTAAATAAAATAAGAGAGGGACTCCTTTGATCATTGTTTGGAAGTGATACTAAAAATCAATAAAATGAAATGACTTGTAATATTTTTTTCCAAAATTACCTTTATAATAAAATATGCATAATTGCCATGAAACACATAACACATAATAAGCGCACGTCCATTGATAAACAAAGAAGACGACGCCAGCATCAATAAAAATTTCTGATTTCTTCACATACAAAAAGTGTCAAGAAGATGAACACAGAAGAATAGTCGATATTTACCTGATGGAACGAAGGCAGATGACCCTAATAGCTGTGAAGGAAAACGTTCATCAATGGAAGAAGCCAGTTGAAGGAGAAACACAATGGACATAGTAACATGTAGCCGCGTAGGTATTTGCTGGACTGGGGTTGTAATTTCATTAATTTTTTGAGGGTTTTTTGTCATTAAATTAGGGTTTGGAAGGCAAGTCATATCATTCCATCCTTGACCCCCAAATTTGGGAGGTCACAAAATATTGAATTTTGGATGGCAAATGATAGCTTTCAAAGTCATTAATTGCCATTCCATCTTGTTTCAAAATAGATTCTCAAACAATGGTCTAAGTCATTTGGGCTATTCCATTTTATTCTCTTCCACCCCTCCACCCACGTCCAAAATCTGGTTTATGTTACATAGCATGCGATCGATAATTCTTCGACCCAACGATTATGGGAGTTTAACAACAGTCGCTTTCGTTGCCCAAAAAGGATGATAGCCTTGTGATCTGCTCACATGTTCAGTTTGGTCTTGATGGTATACTTCCACTTCACGGACTAATGTTAACAAAGTAGCGACCTTCAAAAGACTTGAACTTCAAACTGGTCTTGAAATTTGTCTGGTAATGAGAGAAGGAACTGCTCAATGCCTTCCCTTTTGAGGTAAAGAAAACGACATCACATCATGGGGTCCATATAAATTTGCATCTCCATGCTGTCAATGCCACAATCAACACCCAAGAACTAAGCAAGAAGTCAGAATAACAAGCAAAAACAAGTTAGTGGTCTGGGTTTGTTACATTGCATAGTCTCCCACGCCCCATATCTTTTCTCGTCTTCTATACCAGTCAGACTATTTTCATTTTCATCATCTTTGTGTGACGAGCATATACCTGAAATTCCTTAATATACCAGGCACTAATTCAAGTTAATTGACTTGTTTTTCATAATTTTGATCTTTTGGTTCGTTTGTACAGGAGATATCCAAAAATCGCAGTCAGAGACAGATACAGAAATAAATCATTCCAGGGCTATAATGCTTCGCCAGAGAGTTGGGATGCTGCTAGTGCTAGTCCGAAGAAGGTGATCTTGACGGAGAGCAACGCAACACAGATATGGTTTTGGCACTTTGTTAGGAATTGTACAGTTTCAAACAATAACGTTTGACAAATTCTGAAGCCCTATCATGCATAATTAGCAAAGGAATCCATAAAAAATTAATATTTAAATAAAATCTTTAATGAAACGTTGGAAAAACTATTAAATTCAGGTTTAAATTAAATATTTTTAAGACGTTGATATTCATTTTAAACATTAGAAATATCTGGATTCAAATTAAATTTTATTAAATATATTAATATTTAAATTAATATTTTTACCTATTTATTAATTCATTATCATCATCTACTTGAAATCCCGCTCGGTCATAAAGTCTGAGGTACATATTAACTATCATAGAATATTATTAGTCTTTAATGATATCAAAAAAAGAGTGGATGAATTGAGTGTTAGTAAAATTAAGCTATTTTATACAAACCAGATTGTCTGTCTAACTTTAATAAAAAGTCATTGTTTCGGCTTAAATTTTAAGCACTTAGTCGCTTAAATATAACTGTCACACTCGTGACATTCCCGTGAGTCTTTATTTTTTATTATTTTAATTTAATTATACTAATATTAGTTTAATAAAAAAATTAAATTAAATTATAATTTTAATTATATTACTATTAATTTTATAAAAATTAAAATTAAATTGATACAAAATAAAAAACAAAATAATTGGGTTGTGTCACATTTTTCTTTTTCTTTTTATTATTTGGTTTGTGTCACCGGCGTGAAACTATGACACATTTTTCTTTTATTATTAATTTAATTTAATTTTTTAAAATAAAATTTTTGAGATAAAATATTTAAATTTTAAAAATTGATTAATTTATTAAAATTGTTTAATTAATTTATAAATTATAGAAAAAATATTAAATTAAATTAAAATTGATAATGATGATGATGATGATTATTATTACTATTATATTAGCACGCATGCATATTAATGCAATATCAAACATCTTATATATTTATGATAAAGTTTTTTTTCTACGGAGAATGCTTGTGAAATGCAAATAAATTATACAATATATTATATATGTGGAATAATTTATTTTGATTTTAATAACTTATTTTAGTTGATTAATTTACTAAAATTGTTTAATTAATTTATAAACTATAGAAAAATATTAAATTAAATTTAAAAATAAATCAATTTATTATTATTATTATATTTTCTATGTTTTTAATTAGATTTATAAACTTAGTTTTTTGTAAAGATAAATATCTAAATTTTAAATTCTTATGAAAATATTAAAAAATTAAGATATAATATTCATGTCCTTATAATTTTTTTAAATTATGCTCTCATAAGTCATTTTACTCATCAACAGCTAATACTAAATAGCTAATTTTACCAAACATCTTTAATAAACAGCTGATTTTTTTTGGTAAATAATAAACAGCTGATATTATTCGCTGATCAAATCAATTGATATACTACTGATAGATACAGCTATCAGCTAACCGCTGATCGAATCAACTAATTCCCCCTTAATTTAAGTATGAAAAAGATTCCAAGAGAAAAGATGATAAATTTTAACTTAATATTAAGAATAAATTGACATAATAAAATATATTCGATTATGAAACATGGCTAGAATTTAACAAAATATATACATCTTTGATACTCTCCTTGAATCTAACATCACTAAATTTCTCTCTCATTTTAAAAAAATGTTAAAATTTTCACTATTTAATGGAGGAAAGTGAGACTGATTCGTTTGATATAAGTCATCCAGATGGTGCATTGTGATGCCACAAAAGAGATAAGTTCACCTTGTAGTTAAGTGAGCTAACATTTAATAGCCACCAGACCAATGTTTGGAATACCGTACCGTACCGGTCGGTACCGGCTGAAAATCGGTACCGGTACTCCTTAAAAAATTCCGATGGAAAACTTCAGTCGGTATCGGCCGGAACTAAAAATTCCAGAAAATACCGGACCATTCGGTAAAAAATGAATTTTTTCAGAGACCATTTTGCAAAAAATCAAACATTAACCCTAAAAAAATCTAACCCCCCGACTCTCTCACTCACCTCTGCCGACTCTCCCTCTCAGATTTCATCTCTCTCTCCAACGTTCACCGTCGCCAACCATTCACTGCCACCAGGCCGCCGCGCTATTGCCTACAACCACCGCCATCGCACCCTGCTATCATGCCACCGTCGGACCTGCCAGTGAAAGAGATGAAGCTTATGCTCCACAGGAGGAGATGAAAGAAGGTAAGAGCTCAAAGAGAGATTAAAAGAAAAACATGGAGTTTTCAA
>JANKOE010000206.1:16731109-16745510 GCA_026284465.1 Erythroxylum citrifolium | reverse complement strand
CATAAAGAACCAATTAAGCAAATTTAAACACAATTAACCAAATAAACAATTTAAGCAAATAGGACAAGGTCTAACAATTACAATATCCAATGACCATATACGCTATGTAGAAAAGAATGGTAGTAAGCATAAGAGATCCTCTGAAACCTCTATACAGTGCGCTGAATTAGATGATCATGCAGAAAATTAGCAGCAAGTGACTGCTAGATTCCAACAGAATAGTGTGAAAGACATTATGCAAGAGGCTAAATATCAAATTCAGCAGAAGAAGGAAGAAGAAACAATTAATGGAAAAAAACAATTAGAAAACCAATCATTTGATAACTGAAGTAACAAATCCCAACAGATTAGATACCCCAGGTGCTGTAAATATCATTAACGAAGAAAGTAGCAGTGAAACTAGTATCCAGCAGGAAAATTAGTAAATAACGAGGACTAAAAGTTGAAAAACTAGGAGAAAGACTAAGTCCTCTCAACCCTGATAATTAGCACAATATGGAATGTTAAGGGACTAAATTTTCCTAATAAATAACTAGCTTTAAAGGATTATCTTCAAGTTAGTCAGCCTTGTTTTGTTGGTTTGATGGAAACCAAGATCAAAGAGGAAGTTTTTCTAAATGGGATAAATTTTATTCCAGAAGATTGGAAAACCTTGAGCAATCACTCTAAGCATCCCAATGGAATGATTATTGTCGCAATAGGTATAACTTACCTTGTTCTCTCCAACTAGTACTGCATTAATCAACTACTTCGATTGTCAACTTGTTTTTAAGTCACTTGGCATTCTTATAGCTATAATTGTGGTTTATGCTGCTAACTAGGATAGCTTATGGAAAGACCTACAGAATATTGATCTAACCATGTCAGTCATGTGGATGGCGACAAGGGTTTTTAACTGCTTATTATCTTTTTCTGAAGCCTTAGGGGTTAGGAAAGTTACATATGCTGATACTAAAGCACTGACTTCATTAACTTCTTCTCTTGGACTTGTTAATCTAAGATATTAAGGGCCTATATTTCAATGGAACAATCACCAAAAAGGTAATACAAATGTTCAAAGAAAGCTACACAGGTGCTTAGTAAACAATAATTGGCATAATCAAGTAACTAAAAGTTGTGCAGTGTTTGAGGAACCTCTATTTTTTGATCATACTCCTATTAGGATATGCATCAATGGTAGCTCGATTAAATAAAGATCACCTTTCAAGTTCTTCAACTCCTTACTCAAACACTCTCAACTTGTTTCAATTATTGTAAATGATGTTGATATAAATGTGCAGGTTCTAAGACTTTCTAATGTGTTCAAATGTTGAAATGTATTAAAGCTGAATGCATTAAGCTCGCTAATCTTAATACAAATCCTTTGAAATTTACTAAATAACAGGCCCTTAAGAATCTGTCTTTGGCCTAAAAGCTTTGAGCCAAGGATCCTACTAATTCCTCACTCTTAAAGAAAGAGAAATCATAACTCTATAGTTACTTGTAGGTCATTGAGGAATATTGAGAGCAACTGAAACAAAAGTTCATATGTTTCAAGAAGAAGTATGAGTGACAATATAATGATAGTTCAAGAATTATTCAAAGACTATAATCATAAGGAACATATCAGAACTTGTGCTTTCAAAATAGATTTCACTAAGGCATATGACACAGTTGATTGGGGTTTCATTATCAATGTTCTCAATGCTTTTGGCTATCCTAGCAAGTTCATTAGCCGAATCTATTCTTCCATATCAACAGTTTCATTCTCAGTGTTAATAAATAGGGAACCTATGCATCTTTACCGTGCTGCTAAGTGAATTAGGTAGAGAGATCCTCTTTCTCCCTACCTGTTCACTATGGAAGTTATTCAAAGATTGACACATATGTATAATGATGAAAGCTCAAATTTTAGATATCATTATCATTGTCTAGAGCTCAATATCACTCAACTTTGTTTTATTGATGATCTAATCATGTTATGTGCTAATGACTCTACTTTAATTGAAGTAATCTTAATCTCTCTGCTGAGATTCCAAGAAGTATCAAGTCTAAGGTTTAACCCTCAAAAGAGGTCTACTTACCTTTCCAAGCAAAGTACAGTTGACTCCTCAAAGGTGACCATTGACGTAAGGATTTTAATACAATATTTACCTTTTAATTACTTGGGTGTTCCCATCTCTACAAGGAAGCTTAATACAAACTTCAACTAGACAAAGTTCATAAAAGAATCACTAACTAGAGCAATATATTTTTGTTTTATGAAGGTAGGTTACAACTAGCTATATCCATTTTCAATAACCTACACATCTATTGGCTGTCACACTTAGGAATACCTATAGGAGTATTGAAAAATATTAACATAACTATAAGAGACTTCATATGGCATAGACAAAATCTCAGTGGTAAGAAGACTTCCAGGGTTAAATGGAGTGTCATTTGCTTTCCAAAAAATATGGTAGATTAGGTATCAACTCAGCTAGTACAATGAGCAAGGTATTGTTAGCTAAAAAGCTACGGAGTATTTATTATGATAAGGAGAGTCTTTGGGTGAAATGGGTGCACATGTTTCATGTTAAACAAGAAAACATTTGGTCTGTGGCTCAAAAAAGTACTTAATCCAATACTTTTCAACAAATATTATGTACCAGATCTTTTATGCATTCTCATATCAAGTATCACATTAGAGATGGAAAAGGCACAACATTCTGATTTGACAACTGGCATTCTTTTGGACCTTTATACAAGACTCAACATTTTATAGCTCTAACATGGCTAATCCTTGAAAATACCAAAATGCACATATTTTTTTAAAATGACAGCTGGTATTGTCCATTTCATGCAGAGAGAGGAATCAAACCAATAGCAGATTGTATGCAGATTATTCACCTGATCTGAGGCAAGAGAATAAAGTTAGATGGGAGTTACATAACTCTCACAAGTTTACTGCTCAGTCATGTAAACAGATGTTGCTTGGTACACTGATCATTTTCCCCTTTTACAAACTAATATGGAGTTCTAGAACAGCTAAAACACACTCTTTCATACTTTGGTTAGCTGCTCAGCTAAAGCTAAATACTAAAAATAAGATAAAATTTCAAATCTCAGATAAGTTATATCATCTATGTACCAGTGAGGAAGAATCAATTAACCACATCTTTTTAAAGTGCTGCCAATAAGTCCACTATGAAAAAAATTTCTCAACTTATTTGAGCTACAGGATATAAACCTTAATTGGGAAGGCCATCTGTATTGGATAATTAGGCTAAAATGGAAAAGTAAGGAGGATCTAAAGGTGCTCAAGGCTAGTTTTGCAAGACAGTGCACGTATTGTTAATAGATTTTGTAGTTAGCCAGTTTGTACATACTCTAACTGTTGGAAATGATTATCACTTTCTCTACTAATTTCCACCTTTTTGTGAATGAATATACTCCTTATTTTTCAAAAAAAAAAAGAATGGATAAAGGGAGAGTGAGAAAGGAGAAGAATCATGAACTACTTATTCATTAACGAATTGAAAAACCTGTTACAGACGTATAATGGCTTTGTAGTCGTTGGCCAACTATCATAAGACCATGACGTGTTCAATTCTTTCGATTCCTTCTTGTTCCACGACCACGTTTCCCTATACTCCTCAACTTCTAACTTTACAAAATGAACTCGTTCCGCTGCTTCACTTTGCTGATATCTTTTTCACCTTTCCTCTGTAACAGATCTTCATGTTAAAGTCACCTAAATTAAAAGCTAATAATGAACCAAGTTGAAGCAGATTATGCACAAGCTAAGATGAGGAAACCCTTTGGGTGGGTATCTTTAAGTTCTGATTTATATTGTAAGATGGAATGAATTGTCAATGAGGGTACTCTGGCTATTGCGCATTAGTCCAATGTTCCAATTGTCAATGAATAAAAATGGAGAAAGGTCGACGTTTAGCTTAGACCTGTGCTCTTCGAAATCTGTTTTTGTCTTGTGCGTTTTAAGTTTTCCGGTTCTCTGATAGGCTTTGAAACGGTCCACAAAAGGAAAACTGAAGATCCTGCACAATTATCAAAGTTCCGGCGTTTGAAATAGAGTAGTAAGTTATCTTTTCCTGCTTCAGGCTTGACAAAGATTACTACTCCAGGAATGAGTTAACTGCTTGAAAATGTTGGTTTTTTTTAAGTGGAGAAGACTTTCTCGATTTTTATTGAATAGAAGCTCGTCTATTTATGTAGTATTTTTTTAACTAAAATTTAAAAATAAGATAACATCTAATCTAAATCAGCATAAAATAAAATCTGAACTTAAAGAAAATATTCTGATAATATATTTAACTGTTTTAAAGTCACATGTTCAACGGTAAATCTGACCTGAAACAATTTCATGCACTCTTGGACTTGAGAAAAAACTTCTAATGAACCTAACTTTTTTAAGAATGTGACTCATCTTTATCAAAAGCAATCAGAATGAAGGTGCGGTTGATAGCTAATATGTGCATTTGATAATCAAGTCCATAGACCAAAACAAATACAACAGACATCCATGAACTGCTCTCAATCACCATCAAGCTCATAAGCTAGTGCCTAATTACCAGGTCAATCGTGTCCACTAGCAGATGACAAACTCTATAATAATACTCAAGGATTCGACATCTTTCATTTATTTACAGTGTCAATATACTACAACAGGAGTCTTCTTCATCTGGTGACCCAAAAATAAGACAATGTAGCCGTAGAGAGCATTATCTTATGGTCGTCAATGTTAGAAGAAGAAATGCAACAAAACAATGTTGTGAAGCAATATGAGGTAAGAGTCTTAGGAGAGTAGGTTTCCTCAAGATTTTCATATTAGCGCATGGCTGTAGACAAATGTACTATGTGGCTCAAGACGTAACATAAGACATATCATCTCATATTAAAGGCAATTACATTATAGTTTATTCTGCCAAACCACCAATTTAATATCCAAAGTATGCCCTGTAATGCAAACGATTCAAGTTGCACTACTCTCATGTTTTGCAGTAACCATGTTTTATTTATTTACTTCTTTTTTCTTCATTGGAATGTTCAACTACGCAACCAAGTAGAGTAGTTTTGTGGGAATTATTTTACTCTCAATAATACAAGCTGCATTCCAAGGACGAGCAGAGGCATCTATTTATGTATAGCGTATGCGTACATGTCTTAGAAAGTATTGAGACATTAGCCGTCCAAGCACAGAGAGACCAAGTCATTTGTCTACTTGAAAGCAGCTGTACATGGTGCTTTCAGAGTATGGACTGCCGGCTAAAACTTCAATCCACACGCTACACTTTCTAGTATTTCTGTCTCTATCTCACCAACAACGACTTGGAGCCTATAGGATGACATAGAACAAAGAAGAGATAATATGCAAGAATTGAGAATATGTAGGTGGAATAAGGAAGTTTTATAGTACGAAATTGATGTTCTCAAGTTTAAGATCACAATGAAACTATATAACTTGCTACCAGAAGCACCAGCAACATTAATGGACTATACAGCTTCATTTCCTCCTCCAGTCTCTCATGATACTTCCCATCCAGGGCATCTTCAAGTGGCGGAAATACTTGTAAGCATAGTTGTGCTGGTCTTAGTTGCTTCCTTGTGTCTATATTTCAGGAATAGGCTCGCTCGTCTTTGTAGGAACCGGTGGACAATGAAAGGTTAGTCACAATCTTCTGTATTTCTCATGTTTGTATGATATGTATTCTAAAACTTGTGAATCAAATCATCGTATAAAATCCAGCCAAAGTTTTGTTTTATAGATGTTCTTTCCATATCTGATTTCACCTTATGGAGCTTTTGCTTAGGAATGCTGGTCAGATTTCTCTAATGATTCTTGCCATATATACATGTACCAACCAATGTAAGGGAAGATAAATTTAAAATTGGAAATGTATTTCTTGCTTTACTTTACTCCATAATCTCTGTTTCTGGGATAAAAATTCAATCTTGGGATCAGTTTACTTGAACCGATCTACTGCGGTTTCTGGAAGTTGATTTAGGAAATTTAAAAGCTGATGAGGAACTACCGTTGAAGCGCTTCCGGTTTGAAGATTTGCAAAAAGCTACAAAGAATTTCGGTACAGAATGTTTGATAGGAACTGGGGCATTTGGTAATGTCTACAAAGGAACATTTGAGGTAGAAGGCACTCTAGCCATTAAGAAAGCGCATTCTGATTCATACCAGAGCCTTGAAGAGTTTAGAAATGGTAAGCTTAGTCTAAACATGTAGTTTTCAAGCCTAAGAGGAATTTGAAAGAAAGCAGACTCGTCAAGCTTCGAGAAACTGATCCATCTGCAGTGCTTCCTTAAAACAGAAGTGAGGCTTCTTGCGAAAGTTGAGCACAAGAACCTAGTAGGTTTGGTGGGGTTTTGTGAAGAATCAGGTAGGCAGATAATAAGCTATGATACATTTCAACTCACCATATCAATGACAAAATTTCTAGCAATTTGTTCCTGCAAAGCTGCTTTTCATTAACTCTGCACACAGGAAAAGTGTAGTAGAAAACATTAAAGAGATTTGTTCAATGGTTGCCTCAAACAGGAGTTAATGGAGGAAAAATACTTGTATACGAGTATGCACCAAACGGTTCACTGCTAGACTACCTCACAGGTAGGCTCCAATTTGGTGCTTATTGCAGGATGTAGTTGAAGTTCATTTATGTAACTTCTCATCGTCGAGTTCCGTATAGGAAGAGGAGGTAGAACCTTAGCGTGGAGGCAGAGAGTACATATAGCCGTTGGAACAGCTAAAGGTATGTTTGCCTTGTCCTAACAATGACTAATGAGCTCTGCAGATTAACAGAGAAGAAAAGTTACTGATGAAGAAACAATTTGCAGGCATAGCTCATTTGCATGAGGGGGTGAAGCCTGGAATAATTCACCGTGATATAAAACCAAGTAACATCTTAGTTGGAGAGGGGTTCGAAGCCAAGATCTCAGACTTCGGACTAGTGAAAATGGGGCCAACTGAGGATAAATCTCACGTTAGCACTCAGATCAAAGGCACTCCAGGGTACCTTGATCCTGCTTATTTTTCAAGTTTTCACTTGACTCCTTTTAGCGATGTGTACAGCTTTGGAGTTATACTCCTGCAACTTGTTACGGCCCGGCCAGCAGTTGATACATCTAAAAATCGCACAAATCACATCATTGATTGGGCAAGGCCTAGCTTGGAGAGAGGCAATGTTGAAGAAATACTAGATGTTGAGCTTCTAGTTGAACCATGCAACATGGGAGTTATGCTAAAGATGGGTCAACTTGGTCTGAGGTGTGTGGTTAGAAATCCTAAAGACCGCCCGACAATGACCGAGGTATGGAAAGAGCTAGAAGGGGCACTCCTGTCAGCCGATGATGATAGCTTCTTCATCAATTCAAAAGATACTTGTTTTGGTCCATCAACTGAAGATTATTCCCAAAGCTTTATTAGCCTAGATGGTGTTGGCCTACAAAGATTTCATATAGACTTTGATAGCATCTCTATATCTTTTGAAACTCCACCCTTGAGATGTTTTGAGACTAGCACTTTCGTCTTTGAGAATAGTGACGAGAAGGAAGAAGCAGAGATCCAGCTTTCAAGTTGACTCCACGCTATATTCATTTTATTTTCATTCACTCAGAAGTTACAGCAGCCGGATCGGTTAAAAGTTTCCCAGAGCCGATTCAGGTGCAATTATTCATGCTGCTTAGTACAACTCGTGCGTTGCAATAATCTTCTGTTCCATTTTTTTCTTGAATTCCGGTATAAGAACAAACTGCCTGCAAGTTTTCAATTTAAAAGAAACAGATAATTACATGGAAAACTCCTTAAACGAGCTGAACATCATCAACGAACTATCACTAAACGAAAACAAGAAGCTGAGATGAAGAACTTGATTTGTGTCCTTCACAATTAAACATTTAACTTTGACAATGAAAATGCTGCTTCTCCTCTCACATAACTTCATGCTTCTCTCCCTTCGCATGACTTCACTGACTGATATTTCCATCTTCTCAAACTGAGAATCAAAAGACCTAGTCATCAGAACTGTTCCAAACCTCCATATTTCTCCTTTCTTTACGTGTCTTTCACACAAGAACCTTAGAACACAAAGTCTCCTATGCAGGATACATTCATATCATTTTCGTCTAGTGTCTTTGCATTGGCATTCTGTGTTATAAGGTTGGTATACATGACCGTTGATGCCTCTGAAAACTCTGTCAAAGTCTCAAAAACTGAAGATAGTCCTGTCTGAATTCCATGTATGGTGACTTGCTGAGTCTCCTGCATACTGGTTAAATGCTTCACCTTCTCTGCATCTAGCCTTTTCCTGAACACATCCAATTGATTTTTCTGTTCTGCCAGATATTCTATACATTTACGCACACTTGACTCAGGTAACTTATCAGAATGTTTGGATTCAAGAATCCTCCTCTCCTCCCTCTGAAATACCAGGTCCTTCTTATCGATCTCTTTGGCAAGGCTATCAACCTTTCTTTTCTGTTGTTGCTCCTCTCCTTGTTGATCGCGTAGGACATGGATATTCTTCCCAAGGTTTTTCATAGCATAAGTTACAGCCTTATCTGGCAGATTCTGTAGACAAACAAACCACTTGTGACACGTTACAAGTAATGGGGGCCCTCTAAATTGGGTTGATGGCATTGAAAACTTGCTCCTGTATAACAATTCATCTTCTGGAGCAATGAATTTGCATAACCAACAAAAAAGTGCTTCAATGTATGCCTTCTGAGTTGAGACGTATGCAGCAAAACATGAATGCCAATTGTCAATGGCTGCCTCAAGCTGAATAGTGGCAAGTCGATGAGAGTCGTCGCAGAACTTTCCATAAGGAGGGCTGAAAGACGTGACGTCAAGCATAACTCTATTTTGATTTTGATGTGATTCTGACATTATTTTCCAGCTCCTCATTAGCCTGCAGATTTCAAATTCAAAATGTTATCCAAATATATTGATCATGCAGTAAATTTAGTTTTCAGATTCGTTTAGTGCTTCAAATTAAATAGTAAATATTTTTTCTTACCCATGTAGCAGTTCAATAAGCTGTGGTTCTAACTCCTCATCTGTCAGTTTCCGGATTCTGTTAGAGATTGATTCTACAGTTCGAATTCCAACTGTTATTCTGGCATGTAGGTCATTCACATCAGCACTATGTTTATCCTCAGAGAACTTGCGCACATAATTTTTCCTAGCCTCTTCTCCGGTCTGAGCAACCGTACATGTTTAAGAAAGTTGTTAAATGGTGCAGAGAAGTATCTGCAATCATGCCTGGAGCCTAAAGTAAAGACCAATACTAGCAGATAATGCAACGTCATCAGGCATTGGAACGTAAAGGACAACTAGGAAGGAGTGTAATAAATCATCTCACTACGCACATGTTAGGAACCAGTGCCTTGGAAGTAAATTATGAATGTCAGAACGACAGGTATAAGGAGTGAAAATCCAGGAACCATGATTTACCTTCACCTCTTCATAGAGCTTCTTCTCCCAAGCAAACAACCTTTCTAGAGTCAGCGCATGGTTCCCTGCTTCCATTCCATAGTAATCAAAGAGGTCATTCTTGAAATCTGTCCAAGCTGATGAATTTGTAGAGTAAGACGTGAGGAGACTTCTACGCGACGAAGACCGAGATGAGGTAGATCGGTTCCATGTAATGGATTGGATAAGCTTGTTTGAGTTCTCTGCATTCAGATGCCAGGAATCAGCAATGAACAATGCAGAATTCAAGTCATAAAGACAAAATTAACAAACAAAAACTAGTTGAAGATTGCACTTAGTCGAATTAAGCAAATTCTACCTAGAGGACTTACAATGATCCTCTAGAAGCGAATTTGGAGGAAATGAAATTAGACAACTGCATTAACAAAAAGGAAATGAAGACATGCGTTTGGTGGATGATCATATCTTTTCTTCGTGTTAATTACTAGGTAACAAGATTGTGTCCTTAGGCAACGTCGCTACAAATACAATCAGAACATGGCCTCGCCAATGAATCCTCGGTCATTACTTTCTCACTCGATTCTTGCTTAACAAACTTCAGAAAAAAAACAAGACAGAGAGGAATTGCAAGTAAGAAGAAGGACTAAAGAAGAACATACCTTTAATTTCCTCCAAACCAGAGTGTACTTGCACTTTATTGGCCTCTAGCATCCTGGAAATTTCGAAGCCAGAATCATAAGCCCTGATGAAATGATCCTCAACGTCCTTCAGTGCTTCCAATAATTCCCTCCCATTTGCTGCTACATCAATTGTTCTGAGACCCTTGCTCTCAGCTAGTCTCGTATCAACAAAATCACCACTTATCTTCGTATCTGCCATGTTTTGGTTTTGACCCACATCACCATTTTGTTCATGGACAACTTCACTCTGATTCATCACCCTCTCTTTGTCCTTTTCCAGCTCTGGAACGTCCTCTTTCTCTCTGGCAGCCATCAAATCCTCGTCACAGCTTTGGCTAAAACAATTTACCTCCTTTGTTGTCATTTCATCAAACGGGTTGAAAAAATCCCACCCAAATCCTCTCTGTGGTGATGGCATTGGCATTGCCTGAACCTTGTCTCCATAAAAGTGGTTGCAAAGTTTTTCAACATCTTCACTCTCACTATCTTCCTCTTGTTCATCAACTTCAAGAACTTTTTCTTCTTGTGTCTCTAACCTAGAAGCATCTGAAGTTTCTTCAAATTCTGTGGGCTGACATGCAGTGGTGAGCTTGACGGGTTCGGGCGGTCTCTGTGGAAGAAAAGTTGGTTTCGAGATAGGGGTCTTGTTGGGGTAGTCAGTTACTGAAGACGAAGGGAAAGTTATGAGAAAAGGAGAAGATGACGAGGATTGTCTAGCCACAAATATCCTCAAAGCGGTTGCCATTTCATGGAGAGATTGATTATACATGCGGTATCCATCTGCAAAACCATACCTTTTCTCTACAGCCAATTTCAAAAGCCGTTTTCTTTCTCTGCACAAAGACACGACATCATCAGCTTCATTCTGCTTGGACAAACCACACCCCATCTCCGCCGAATTCCACCTGAGAGTGTTCTTTCCCGGAGCACAAAGAAGTGATATTTTTCCTGAAACTGAAGCTAGATTTTGCTAAAATGTAGGGCTGTTTGGTTGGTGTGGCAGAAAGGAAATGCTGAAAAGTTAAAGAGAATAATACTATGAGGGACTAACTGAAAAGGCAGGATATAGACAGAGAAGGGTTCTCAAGGAAATGAGAATGGCAATCGAAGAGCCTTTTCAGTTTTCTACCAACATGGGTTTTGCGGTAAAGAAAAACAGCTGGTCTGGTCATTGTCAGTGGATAAGACGAAGAGCTCAACAGGCAAGAGTAGACGACAGCCAAATTGGTGGCACAAACAATTACTCCTTGTTCTTTTGTTCTTCACATAAAGAAAGACACTGATTCCAATTTGTTTCCCTGTTCAGTTTGTTGTTCCATCTTTGGTAAAATGTCTTTAACAGCACGTTACTCCATTTCCAAGATACTCTTGGCTGGTAAACAGGTGAGGTGACTAACAAAAGAAAGAAGAGTCAAAAAGCGGCAGTGATCTCTCTTCTCTCACATGAAATTCAATGGTGGACGTGGCCCAGAAATGAGAAAACACCAATTATTCATAGGGAGAGAATCTCCTTGCTTGGGGAACTGACAATTGAACAGCCATCACTCCCCATGGGAATGGTTATTGGAAGTTGGAGATCTTGAGATGACAACGTTATCAGAGTGACGTAATTGACTTTGAGAAAACAAAACCTACAGGAGATATATGATGTGGTAATAAGACGTTTCGTTAACAGGAATTGAGATAAATCGATTGTAGGAAAGAAGAAAAATCAGCGTCGGTTCGTGGAGGACCACTCTTAAAAAATGACACAGACAAAGATTGATTGGTCCCTGAATTGACTAAAGGCTGCTCTAGGCTAATGCAAACCTTAAAGGTATGTTCACGAGGGCAACATAGTTGTTCTTAGTCCTTGTGATCCCCCAGTAAAAGAAGAGCTGTAGAAAAGAAAAAGAAAAAGAAAAAGACGAGCTGTTTTAGGAATTGGAAGTAGAAATAAAATACGATCTTGACTGTACATTCTGCTGGTTGGCTTCTGAAACAGAGGAGAGATGCGGAAGAATTTATCCCCGGTGAAAATCAAACAGAAGAATTTGATTTGACAGTTTAAGGATTGGCAAGCGTGCCAGTGAAGAACGAGGAGGAACGAGAGTAGGTTACTAGCTAGTCTAGGATAGGAGACTCGGTTTTCATTCATAGGAAAATGACGTGGGCGCGGCAGGTGACGAAGATGGCTAAGGCCCCCAATTGTTTTACAGCGCCATCTGTCGGTGAAAAGACTTTTCAACGAGACTTGGTTAAGTTTTGAGAAAAATTTTTGTATTTTGAATACTTTTTTAAATTATCTTTAATTATACTAAAAATGTTTTTACATTTATTTAAATATATAATATATGTTTTAATTTCAATATATCCATCTGAAATTTTTATCTGATACCCAAGTTACAATATCATATCAATATCGATACTAAATTTGGTTCTCGTGCAGTGCGGTTTAGGTAATTTGTAAAATTTATAAAACAATCCCTGAATTTTTATAAATTACAAAATAGTTTCTCAATATATATATTGTACTATATAATTTATAACTTTATATCAATCATGTCTCTAAAAAGTCATAATAATAGAAATTTAAAAGAACAATAATTATTTATTTTTATTAATATTATATTTAACATATTTCATATATAAATAATAATCACAATTCATATAAAAAAGATTATTTAAATCATTATATAAATATAAAATTAAGGACAATACAAAGTATTTAAAATAATACAATTTCATTATATAATAAATAATACTTATATCAAAATATCAAATAAAATAATAATAAATATCCATAATTCTTTAACTATTATAGTTTACAACAAGACATTGTGACGAAGAAACAACCAACTAGAAATGAAATTTGAAATAAAATATTTACAATTATATTTATATTGTATGTATAAAATTTAACATATACATCAAACATAAGTGAAATTCAAAGAAGATAATAAATGAGAACTTAAAATTTTATTTAATCGAATATCTACTCAAATCACATTGACTCTAATTCTTATTTAATACAAAGTCTTCATCATTGAGGAAAACCTCATTATCACTTTCATTCAAATTCATTGTATCAAATGACATGTTAAAGCAAATTGAATCTACATAATTACTTGTTCTATTAAATAGTAACATACATTTCTCAAAGCTTTAAATTGTATCGAACAAAGACCAATTCATTCAATCTTTTGTACTTCAACTTATTGTTTTTCCCGTAATAATGAATTCAAATATGCTCCAATTCTTTTCATACCTTGCTGCAGTTACACACTGACTTATAATTTGAATTGCAAACCTTTGTAATTTTGAAATATCACTTCTAAATTGGTCCCATCAAGTAACTATAAGACAACAAAAGTATCATTATAAATAAAATAATCATTAATTTTCAAAAAGTAACAAAAGTGAAAAAATATATACCTTGAATAAATCTATCTCTTTGACGAATAGCATTTGGAATCCCAAAATCACTAGAATCATTCTTATAAATTTCCATTTGTGAGCTTAGGAGATTTTATATCATCTTATAGGTAACGACTGTTTAAATAGTTAATGACATTCTCCTAGTAACTTTAGCTTTTTTTTTGTAAAATTCGATTCGATATAGACATTAAGATTCAAAAATGTCTCAACCGTAAACAAAAGATAGTAAAATTGTCTTTTTTATCTCTTATTGATAATTACAAGATAAGGTGTGTATAAAGAAGGTCTACTTTTTTATATAAATAAGAAGGTCTATTTTTTATATTAGCCTCGATTACTTCCTTCGCCCTTTTCATGACATCATAAAAATAACTCATTGTTACCTTCTTATCATTATCAGTCAGATAAAGTATCCTCATCAAAGGCTTACAAATTTTAATGGTAAATTGACATTGGGACTAAAATTTATTATCTTCAAGTATAATTCTAAAAATCTTCAATCTAACATTAGACCTAGCATTCTGAGATGTAACTCATTTATCACTTACAAACATTTGTCTCAACTCCTTCTTCATTTGAATAAAACACTAAAGTGATAAGAAATTAGTTACATATCTTGCAAAAATAGGACGATATAAATTTTTATTATTAGTGAAATCCTTTCTCATTAAAATCAGGACTCATGCACGATTGTAGATGAACTTGGTCACCTTTTCTACTTTCTGCACAATCTCATCAATAGAAAAATACCTAGTGTCTCTTATATTTTTCAACATCAGGTCAATGTAATATATAATACAAAGATGTTATAAAACCAAACCATCCCAATACACATGTGACCATCTACTCCATATGTGTAGGTAAAACCAAACCATCCTAATACACA
>JANKOE010000206.1:16666698-16685249 GCA_026284465.1 Erythroxylum citrifolium | reverse complement strand
ATTTGTTTTCACCAATTATTTTTATAATTTTTTGTCATATATATTGATATGAATAGGTTCTGGTTACCTTGAGAACCGAACCTGAAAATAGGTTAACCGATCCTATAGGTTCTTTAGGTTCAGGTCCAGGTTCAGGTTTGTGAAATTGCCGAACCTGACATTCAGGTTTAGGTTCAAGTTATTTATGAACGGGTCAGGTTACCCTACCATGAACACTCCTACCCAACGCTACATCCATATATATATATATATATATATATATATATATATCACACGCATACGCATACGCATACGCACACATACAATGTTAGTATATATAGTTTTTTTTTTATAGAACGATTGGCTCAACACATATTATTGATATCCATAGTTAAAGCATCATACAGAAAAAAGGACATATCCCTTATTCTAAACCAGGCATAGAATTAACTGCCCTAGTTATTGTATGAGCAACTTGATTCGCTGGTTTTGTACAAACGCATATGAGGTAAAAGGAAGCTCGTTAAGAATAGCTTTACAATCCTGAATGACCATCGAAAAATATGAAGAAAATGCAAGCGTAGAATGCAAAAATTGAATAACAATCTGACAATTCGTTTCTACGCAAATTGGAAAGAAGGATAACGTTTTTAGCCAACTCAATGCTTCCCGAAAACAAAGAGCTTCACCGACTTGTGGATCTCGCCAACCTGGAAGCATCATAACTTTCCCAGCACAATTGTTCCCCTGGGAGTCCCGGATGATCATGCCAATGCCATAGAAACCATTCTCTAATAAAGCCACGTCAATATTACATTTAAATTGGTCGGGTTCTGGAGCCACCCAAGAAGTATGAGCACGATGATTTAGTGGTTGTCGTGGAGCATGTGATGCTCTAGCTGCTTTCCATTCGGAAAGCGTGGTTCTTGCCCGACCTATAACAAATTGATGAGAGTGAGAACGTGATGTCCACACGACATCATTACGGTACATCCATAAACTCCAGAGAATCATGAATATCTCCTCCTGTTGGGTATGCGTAAAAGAAGAGACCACACGCATAAGCCATTCATGTAGAGATGGGATAGTGTTCCACCCCACAGTAGAGAGAAGCCAAACAGACTGGGCAAAATCACAGTAATATAACACATGTTGTGGTGTTTCTGTAGACTTACCACAAATGGGGCAAATGTCGTCCACTGCTATATGTCGGCGTCTTAATGTGGCTCGGCATGGGAGAATATTACGTAGAATGCGCCATACAAGAATTTGTACTTTACCTGGAACTTGAACCTTCCAAATTCTTTCCCATGGAAAGCTTGCAACAGTAGAAGTACCATTGGTCAGTTCTGTGGTAAGGCGATAACCCTCTTTGACTTGGTATTCTCCGATTCTATTTTTAGTCCAAACCCAATCATCTGGCAAAGGCGAAAGTCCCAATGGAATCTGTAGGATAAGAGTGGCATCCCGTGGGGTGAAAGAATTACGGATCAGCGTTTCATTCCATTGCCGTCCTACCAGGAGATCAGCCACCACATGTAGGTTCAAGTCATCCATGAATTCTGTTTGAATAAGAGGATCCTCCTCATCTAGCAGCCAAGAGTCCCTCCAAATGTTGATAGTAGCACCATCGCCAACTCTTCTTCGGCAACCCTGAAGTAAAATGGGTCGTGCTTGACAGATATTTTGCCATATCTGACTTGGGTTGTGGCCTATAGGTGCTGTAAAAGAATCAGAGTTAGGAAAATATCGTGCCTTGAGAATTTTTGCAGCAAAAGAGTGTGGATATTTAAGCAATCTCCACCCTTGCTTTGCTAATAAGGCAAGGTTGAAGTGGCGCAAGTCACGGTATCCTAACCCTCCATTAATCTTTGGAATGGCGATACGTTTCCAGGAAAGCCATTTGATGCCTTTATTGTCTAGTCCTCCATTATGCCAAAAGAAACCATTCATAAGATGTTCCAGATCCTTACAAATATTGACAGGTAATAGGAAAAGGGACATGATGTAGTTGGGCATAGCTTGAGCTACCGTTCGCAGTAAGATATCTTTATCCGCCTTAGATAACAATTTTGCTTTCCATCCCTGCAGTCTTTTTGTTAGTTTTTCTACCACATAACTAAACACCTGTCTTTTATGTCTTCCAATGACAGATGGCATTCCCAAATAGGTATCATGTCCATGCCGTTCAGCAACACCTAAGATTTGACAAACCAATTGTCTAGAAGTCTGTGCTGTATTAGGGGTAAAAGAGACCTCGGATTTGGAGAGATTTATTTGCTGCCCCGAAGCGGTCTCATAAATGTGTAAACACTCTTTCAACTTGAACGCCTCCGCAGGTGTTGCTCGGGAAAAGAAAAGGGCATCATCTGCAAAGAAAAGATGGGACACCGGAGGGGCCCTCTTGCAACTAGAGCGCCATGAACAGAGCCTTGTGCTCTCATCACTACTTACTACTATGTCAAATTGTCAATTTGTGCAAGCACGCTCAGCGATGACGCATGCAAATGAAGTTGGACTTGGATTAGGATTAGGATTAGGATTAGTTAGTTACAACTTATGTAACTTTTCCGATTTGAAAAAAAAAAGAATATCAAATTATTTGACAATAAGATGGGTCTCAACTTAAAATATGGGCCAATCGACGCAAGAGATCAAGGTGACCAAGGCAATTGTCTCGTCGTCTTCCCACGTCCCTCCACTATAGAGGGCTGAAAGCTTTGCACTGTCTCCCCCAATTTGGACTCTCAAACCCTAATTACAAATTCGATTTCCCACTCTATGAACCAAATTCCCAAATCGAATCGGTAAACCCTAGATAACGATTCCTCATGGAACCACCTCTGTTGCCCTTTTTTGTCAACTTCTCTGGCGTCTCGATGAACGACTCCTTCTCCCCTCCGCCCTCTGCGAATGGCGATGGCGACATCCCTGACGCCTGGTACGGGAACATCCAATACCTTCTTAATATATCGGCGATTGGTTTGTTGTGTTGCGTTTTGATCTTTCTCTTCGGGAAGCTTCGGAGTGACCATCGCCGGATGCCGGGACCCGCTGCGCTGGTAGCGAAGCTCCTAGCTGTCTGGCACGCCACAGGCCGGGAAATCGCCCGGCATTGTGGGGCTGACGCCGCCCAATTCCTTATAATTGAAGGCGGCAGCTTTGCGGTGTTGCTCTGCATCGGCGCTTTGTCTATTTGTATTATCCTTCCGTTGAATCTCTACGCTGGGACTGCGTTTATTGATGACCAGTTTTCAAAGACGACCATAACCCATATAACGAAAGGTTCTGATTATCTGTGGATACATTTCCTGTTTGTTGTTGTCGTCGTCTTTCTGGTTCATTTTGGTATGTCTGCAATTCAAGAGAGGTTGAGAATTACTAGGTTTAGGGATGGGAATGGGAATTTGAGTGACCCAAATGCAAATTCTTCTGCGATTTTTACGATAATGGTGCAGGGGTTGCCTAAGAGTTTGGGGGATGATAGGCGGGTGCTGCAAGACTATTTTCAACACAAGTATCCCGGTAAGGTTTATAGGGTTATTGTGCCTATGGATTTGTGTGCATTGGATGATTTAGCCACCGAGTTGCTTAGAGTTAGAGATGAAATTACTTGGTTGGTTGCCCGTATTAACTCAAGACTTTTGCCCGACGGAAATGAAGATAATGGTGTAGGCGATGGTGTTTGGGCCAGATTACGTTGGTGGGGTTTCTGTATTTGGAAAAGAGTGCAACATTTGTGGGTTCAGGTAATGGAAAAGATAGGTTATGCTGATGAAGATAAGTGGAGGAGATTGCAAGAACAGAGAACAGAATTAGAAGCTGAGTTGGTAGCATACAAAGAAGGTCGTGCTCCTAGTGCTGGAGTTGCTTTTGTGGTATTTAAGGATGTTTACACTGCCAATAAAGCTGTTCAAGATTTCCGATACGAGAAGAAGAGTCGCTTTGGTAAGTTTTTCTCTATCATGGAGTTGCGGTTGCAGAGGAACCAATGGAAAGTAGAGCGAGCACCATTGGCAACAGACATTTATTGGAATCATTTGGGATTGACAAAGTTATCACTTAGGTTACGGAGACTGATTGTGAATTCATGCTTGCTTTTGATGTTATTGTTCTTTAGTTCTCCACTGGCATTGATAAGTGCTCTGCAAGGTGCTGGCCGGATTATTAGCGCAGAAGCAATGGACCATGCACAATCATGGTTGGCTTGGGTACAGAGTTCTAGCTGGTTTGCATCCATCATCTTTCAGTTCTTGCCGAATGTTATTGTATTCATCAGCATGTATATTATAGTTCCTTCAGCTCTTTCATATCTTTCGAAGTTTGAAAGACACCTAACTGTTTCTGGGGAGCAAAAAGCTGCGCTTGTGAAGATGGTTTGTTTTTTCCTTGTAAATCTTATTGTATTGAGAGGCCTGGTTGAGTCTTCTTTAGAAAGCGCCATTCTGAAAATGGGTAGGTGTTATTTGGATGGAGAAGATTGCAAGAGGATACAGCAATATATGAGTGCATCATTCTTGTCCAGATCTTGCCTCTCTTCTCTTGCATTTCTAATCACAAGCACTTTCTTGGGAATATCATTTGATCTATTGGCTCCAATCCCTTGGATAAAGAAGAAGATGCAGAAGTTTCGGAAGAATGACATGGTCCAGCTAGTGCCAGAACAATCTGAGGAGTATCCATTGGAAAATCAAACCGTAGATGGTCTTCAGAGACCATTATTGAACGATTATTTGTCGTTCTCTCCTAGATTCAACGAGGTTGAACCAGAGGGACAAGATCTTTCTGTTTATCCAATAAGCAGAACATCTCCCATTCCCAAGCAAACGTTCGATTTTGCTCAATACTATGCGTTCAACTTGACTATATTTGCTCTGACCTTGATTTATTCATCATTTGCTCCACTTGTGGTTCCCGTTGGTGCGGTGTACTTTGGGTATAGGTATGTTGTTGACAAGTACAATTTTCTGTTTGTTTATAGAGTGCGAGGTTTTCCTGCTGGTAATGACGGGAGGTTGATGGACACTGTACTATGGGTCATGCGGTTCTGCGTGGATCTGTTTCTCCTTTCAATGCTTTTGTTTTTTTCAGTCCAGGGGGACTCCACTAAGCTGCAAGCCATTTTCACACTCGGAATATTAGTAATGTACAAATTGCTGCCTTCTGATAATGATAGTATGCAGCCATCTCTTTTGGAAGGCATACAAGCCATTGATAGCATTGTAGGTGGACCTATTGATTATGAGGTTTTCTCACAACCCAGATTTGACTGGGATACATACTATTCATGATGTGAATCTTAATATATAGCTTTAGTGGTATCTCCCTGGTGATTTTTATGGCTGAAAATCTCAGTTATTGACGTATTGTACAGGCATATAATTAGATCTCTTTACTTTTCTGCTGGAATCAAGGCAACGCATTTTGTAAAGCATATCTCCCTTGCTTCCTACTTTGCACATGTCATTGTCGTTCTATGTTTTCTAAGGTCATAATAGCAGTTGCCAAGAGCAATGAACAGAAACCTTAAGATGCTTTAACTAGTTCCTACTTCCGCAAAAGTAAATGCGGTTACATTCTGCCACATTAATTTAGTTTAAGAATAGAATATGATGTCTTTGCAGATCTAGCTACTGAATGCTTAATATTGCAATGATTTCTTGGGCACTTTGGGATGAGAGTTTTGAGATGAGAATTTGTGCCTTTGTAATTTATCGTAAATAGAGAGAGGGATTTATGATCATTCTCAGCTCCTTCCTAACTTTTACTTTCGACTTGAAAGTTCAAAGTACTAGGTAAGAAAACGAGTTGTTCAGCTTTTGTAAACATCCAACTGAGCAGTTGGAGCACATGTTTTCGTAAAATGTTTCAATTTTGTGTTATTTAATTCTGTTCATATATTTATATAGAACTCATATAAATATGTAAATAAAGTTTAATAAAATAGGATGAAAGTTGATTAATCGAAATAGAAGATCTTATCTTTAACTAAGAGTCCAATCAATTTAGACCCTCGAAGCATCATCCAAAAATTCCCTTCTTTAGCTCTATGTTGCAGATGTGAATGTTTATTATACCATTTCCGCAAGAGATGTGATGTGCCTCGTGAAAATCACCTATGCAAGGAAAAACCGAGAAGGATTCCAGTTATACATGTCAACAAACCATTCGGCAGATACAGTTGTGCATAATAAAAATACTGGCAACTAGCTTGACAGTTGATGATGGAATGCATGGTCCAAATGAATTCCAGGCTATACATGAAACAGAGTAAGTTCAGGAGATCAAAAAGTCAAGATCGATCCTAAACTCACTCTTAGCCTAACAAATTCTCTTCTCCCTCCACATGAACAATGTGGCTCCACTGATCAGTAATTTCTCACTTGCAATCTTTCTCTTTCTCTGATACACTTGTGTGGCAAAGTTATATATCTAGGAGACCTAATAGGTAAAATTAGTAGTTGGGAATTTCAAGCTGCAGAAGAATTGTTGAATTCATTTCTTGTCACTTTCACTTTGCTTCTGCAATTCATGTGGAGAGGATCGCAAAAGAATAGATATGCATCATCTAACAGTTAAAAGCAACCTCGTCGATTCAGGTTCGGAGGGTACCAAACTTGGGTTTGGAGGCAATAACCAGCCCCTTTGTCCAAGACCTCGGCGGCTCAGCCCCACCATGCCTGATTTTCTCAAGTCTCTCAGGTGCAGCAAACACAGGTTTGGACGCTGTTGCTGTTATTCCTATCCTTACATACAAGTTGAGTTCTTTTCTTTGTGTTATGAAACTTTTGCACCCTATCTAAAAAGTCCTTCCAAATGTATACCATACCATACTATGAACAGCTGTTGCTATTCTTGGAGCTGATTCATTTTTCTCCGTTAATATCAGCCAACCAATTCCTGATGGAAGAAGTGGGATTCTGAATCTGATTCCAGGCAAGGTTAGTAGTACGGTTCCATATCAGCATATTTCCCGATGCTTTGCATAGAAAAAAAGGAGCAAACGTGTAATGAACTGTCCCACTTGCAGACATCGGCGGAAGGCAGAGACTCTGTGTGCACTGGCTGTTCGCCATCTTGTTACTCAGGTTCTCCTCCTGGAAGAACAGACAATCCATTGGTTCATGACGTCCAATTTATTCACCAGATGGAGCTACTTTCTCCTTTTACCAGAACCAAGCTTTCGGATAAATTTGGCCTCAATTCTGCTTCCCCGTTCTAATCGGCTTCTCAGAAATTATGTGTCATCCTTCAAGCAATGGGAGTTTTCCACCACCGGAATTACTTTTTCTTACTTGCATTTTTGTAGCATCAAAAGACATCATTACGTTTTCAACTTTTGCCTCTTCCTTGTTACAAATTTGTGCATTGTAATTTCCTTTTGATACCTTTTGTAAATAACACGAGATGCACAGGCTTATATGTATTTTGTACATGCGTATGTATTTTCAAAATATATAGTCTTTGAGTGAAAGTCTGGTGCCGAGTTTGGTTATAATGATACATTCGTAAATTGAAGTTAAAGATAACAATGTCACATTAAATAGAGTTCTCTAATATTATGGTGTGTGTCCAATAAATCTCAACCATTTATTTATATAAATCCGCGTACATTCTGCATAGATCTTTTTACACGGCTAAAATTTCATAAAATATAGAGTAATATCTAGATTCCGTTAAATGCCAATAATAATACATGGGAAAAAAATCTAATCACGCGACTTTTAACCGTTTATGACAACTGGGGTCCACTAAACATCTAATCACGCGACTTTCCCAAAACTGAGCCTGCCCGTTTCAAGTTAACTGCCGCAACTGCCACTGTCTCTGTAACTAAGAGCACTGGCTACGTCTCCCTCTCTACTTTCTCTCTCTAGAATGGACTTGGAAAATGTCGTTTATTTCGTTTTCTAGGGTTTAAAGATGCCGTCTTTCTTAAGATTACTATTTCTCTTGTTGATCGGGGCTCTCTCTCAGAGCTGCAATGGCCGTATTTTCACTTTCAAGATGCACCATCGTTTCTCTGACTCCGTCGAGAATTGGTACAGTTCGGTCCACAGGTTTCTTCCGGGAAACCTTCCGGCCAAGAGAAGCTTCGAGTACTACACTCAGTTGGTGCGCCGGGATGGGTTTCTTCACGGCGGACGGAAGCTATACAATACAGTTCATTCACACCTTGATTTCTCTGATGGGAACTCTACTTTCAGGATTAGCACTTTGGGATTGTATGTTTGGTGTTTTATAGCAGGTTTTTGGTTGTTTTCTTTAATTCTTGAATTGTTATTTTCTTGTAATGTTATCCCTGGGCAGTTTACATTACACAATGGTGGAGTTGGGTACCCCGCCGGTGAAGTTCATGGTGGCGCTTGATACTGGAAGCGATCTTTTCTGGGTGCCTTGTGATTGCGACAGATGCGCGCCTACTCAGAGCATCAATTACGGTTCTGTACGTGTTCCTATCTGTTTTGTTTTGCCTGTGGATATTGTTTAACTTGTTTGTGCTTCACTCTATTATTTTGCCTACACCTCTTATGAGGAGAGGACCTAAATGGCTTGAAATTGAGATGGGTTCAGGATTTGGTGCTTCCATTTGGAATAATATTTTCTGTTCAAATTTGATTCCCACTAATATAATGTGGCAGGATTTTGAGCTCAGCATATACAGCCCTAAAGCGTCATCCACAAGCAAAAAGGTTACATGCAACAACGATCTGTGTGCACAACGAAATCGGTGCCTCGGAACATTCAGTAGTTGCCCTTACGTGGTCTCTTATGTCTCAGCTCAAACGTCTACTTCTGGGATCTTGGTGGAAGACGTTCTGCACCTTAAAACAGAAGATAGTCATCCAGAATCTGTTGAAGCATATGTTACATTTGGGTGAGTTCTTCTCTACCAATTAATTTGGACTTGAAAACCTTCGCTAGTGCAGCCTAAGTCTTTTCTTACAATGTTCCTGCAAATTCCGCTCAAGGCTAAAAGACAGGTTGGATTTGAATTGCGCAGTTGCGGACAAGTTCAGAGTGGTTCGTTTCTGGACATTGCTGCTCCAAATGGCTTATTTGGGCTTGGGATGGAGAAGATTTCAGTTCCAAGCATGTTATCTAGGGAAGGGTTAGTTGGAAATTCATTTTCCATGTGCTTTGGGCATGACGGAATGGGACGAATCAGTTTTGGAGACAGGGGTAGTTCCGACCAGGAAGAGACCCCCTTAAATTTCAATCCATTGCAGTAAGTGGTTACTTCTTTTACTTTATTCTTATGGTGTTTGGTTTGGCTAGTTACTATGCATCTAATACCTAGATTTGCGTAACAGCCCTTCCTATAATATCAGTGTGACTCATATTCGAGTAGGGACAACCTTAATTGATACAGATTTTACTGCTCTTTTTGATTCCGGTACCTCGTTCACATACTTGGTCGACCCAAGTTATGCAAAGGTTGCAGAAAATGTGAGCACCCCAAATGTTGACACTTACTTTCGCGAGTCACTTTGTGTTATGGAGTATTGGTATTCAGCATTTATGTTTCTTTGCAGTTTCATTCACAGGTACAGGATGGGAGGCGTCCACCTGATTCCAGGATTCCTTTTGAATACTGTTATGATATGAGGTTAAGTCAGAGAACTGTATCCACTGACACTGTCTTACCCACTTCTCACCGTTGTCATTCTACTTTTCATAATTGTAATTTTCTTGATTATGGACAGTCCGGATGAAAATGCTACTTTGATCCCAAGCATTAGTCTAGCCATGAAAGGTGGAAGCCAGTTTGCAGTTTACGATCCAATAATTGTCATCTCCACTCAGGTAAACATGATCGTTTATATGTTCTATGTGAAGTTTAAACGCAGAGTAAGAGCTGTCCCTTGCAGAACGAACTTGTATACTGCTTGGCCATTCTGAAGAGTGCAGAGCTTAATATAATTGGACGTAAGTGTTATCCTTTTTAAGTGAAAGTAAGAGTTTCATTGCAGATGCTGGGACAATTGACATCTGACTGACTTGCTATTGTCAAAACCTAAATATTAAAATGATTGAGGCTGAAGGATGGATTTGGGTTGTTAGTGTGAATCAATTTTTAGGGCGAACTATGGAAGTGCTTGATTTCTGTTTCTTTGCAAAAAAAAAAAAAAAACCTTGAAATCATGTATGTTAGTGGTGGATCCTCATGCAGAAAACTTTATGAGTGGTTACCGAGTGGTATTTGATCGAGAAAAACTTGTCTTGGGGTGGAAGAAATTTGACTGTAAGTTTGGATTTTATATCAAACTCTTTCCGTCATTCTTATGCAACATAGCCTGAGGAGGTAACTGACTTGCTCGCCATTCCAGGTTATGACCTTGAGCAAAATAACACTTCTCTGACTGAACCACAGCCTTCCACTGTTCCTCCAGCTTTTGGTGCGGCAGTAGTAGGTAACAACCCCAATGCAGAATCAACAAAAGACGCTAGGAATGACTCTCACAGTTCAGCTGCGTCAGCGCGTTACTCTAAGCATGCAATTTTTGGGATTCATGTAACATTTTTAGGTTTGATGTTATAGCCATTCAGTTAGTCATTTAGATTGTCATTCTTCAGGCATAATCTTTTACCTAAAATAGATGGATAGAAGTCTTATTAAATTTTTACGAAAAATATCTTTAAATTTTTATTGTTAAAATATATATCAATGTATAACATATTATGATCCGAGTGGAACACGCTTAAATATTTGGAGTGAAAGCACAATAAACAAATCGATAAAAACCCACATTTGAGGAACATGGTTGGAGTTGTTAGGATTTGTCATATTTTTTTTGTTAGTGTGCGTTTAAAGAGTTGGCAGTGTGCTGAGGAAGAAGAGTGACTGGTCCACCAATTTCTTCTTCCGAGTCTGGAAATGAAATAAAGAACTTTAGGCATGGCACATCAATACAGGAACTCTTACTTCGTAGACAAATAAGAATTTAGGTGGAAGATTCTTTCGTTACAATCAACGGGAGAGATTTGATTGTGGGAGAGAGAAGTCATTATCATTATATATCAAACAAAAATTGGATAAAGAAAAACTATGTTCGATATTGAACATAGTTTGGAATATAATCATGTTTCAACTTATGTCTATTGAAAAACCGTAATTATGTATTATTTAAAGACTATTGTATTATTAGTTGAGACAATTTTTAGAGATTTGAATTTTGTTATATGAGAGTCATGAGTGCTATCTCCTTTGTTCTTCATTAAACTTCCAAACTTATTTTTATGTTATTTTAAATATTTTATGAACTTAGTTTTTGATTTTTGACAATCAATAGATCAATTTCCTAAATGACTTTCTTAGTAAAATCTCAATCTTACTTTAAATGAGTAAGGCTCTAATCCCTTAGTATTAGAGCCTAACTTTAAATTAGGTTTTATTATCCTTTTAATTGAATTCTTTTTATATCTATTACATGTCTTTTTATAAATCACATTTTCCTTATGACTTCTTATTCATTTTAAGAGTTGGTAGTGGTTGTACATGGGTTGTGTTTGTGAGGAAGAAGAATGAATGGTCTACCAATCTCTTCTTTAAGTCTAGAATTCATCAACTCTTCTAAACATAGTGATGTGAAAGAAATAAGTAAATTTAGGCTTGGCATGACAACAAAAATTTATACTTCATAGATAAATAAGAATTTAGATTAAAGATTCTTTCGTTAATATCAATAGAAGAAGAATGGATTTTGTAAAATTTTTAAGTGGTTTGATAATGAATTTGGATGGAGAGAGAAGTGATTGCCATTATAAAAAAAAACTGGATAACAATAAACAAACTATGATTGCTATATTGGTATAATACTTGATTACAAGAAAAATTATGTATGAAGTATGAGTTGTTGCAATACGATGCAAAAAAATTATAAATCTAGGTATTAGGTTGAACACATAGATTATACTGTTTATGGTAAAGGAGGAGAATGTAATGATAAGGAATTTACTGAGGGGTGAAGAAAGAACTATTCTTAAACACAATTTTTGCACTTGGATTAATGTTTTGGTCGTATATGTTTCTATATTATGTAAGAACTCATTTTCACATTTTGATGCAAACGTAATTAATCAAGAAAAGGATCAGTTGCATATGCACTAGTTACAAAATCTAAGAATAAAAAAGTTAAAGAGATTTTGAATGGGTTGATTTAAGATATATATCTACATCAAGCTTCAAATAACACTTCAAAAATTATTTTGAGAGCTTTATTAGACCCAAAAAAAAATAGACCAAACACTAGCTAAATAATTCAAGCTAAGGTTGAGAAAGATTTGAAGACTTAAAACTCACCTGGCTAAACACAACTTCAGATATAGTTATGTTATAGGTTATGTCTCTCTGTGAACATATGCAAATAGCAAGCAAATTCAACACGACCTTACACAGGCAAGATAGGGCCCTTATTACTTGAAATTGAATACTAATGTCAAATATAGTCTAAAATACAATCATGTCCTAGCTTGTGTCTACTGCCAAATTGTAATTTTATATTATTTATAAACTATTGTATTCTTAGTTGAGATAATCTTAGAGATTTGACTTTTTATTTTTGAAAGTCTTGAGGGCTTTCTCCCTTGTTCTTCATTTAACTTCCAAATTTATCAAAAGATCTCTTTTTATGACATTCTAAATACTTTATGAACTTAGTTCTTGATTCTTTATAATTAGTGAGCCAATTTACTATAAATTTGATTTAACTTTCTTGGTAAATTCTCAAACTTGTTCATCGTTTTCCTAAGGCTTAACTTTGGGTGGGTCTTGCATCACTTGGTATCAGAGCTTAACTTTAAATTAAGTTTGGTTATTCTTTCCATTCAAGTATTCTTATATCTATTCTATTTATTTTTAGAAATTACATTTTCCTTATGACTCCTTATTCGTTTTATTAAATCTTGTTTTTGTCTTTGAGGTTTCAATAAAAATCAAAATGATGTCATTTTTGTGTTTAAAGTTTTTCTATCTCTTCTTCTTATATTAGGGTTTCTTCTTGTCCAATTCCTTATTTCATGTCTTTTATTTAAAATTGTTTTAAACATTAGAATTGCATTCTTATTTGATCAAATTCATGTGGTTATGATATATATATATAAACAACTAGACCTTGATCCATTTCTTATAAAATTATATATGCATAATTTCCTTTCTTATATATATATTCAAGTGTATAATCAATTCTAGTTACTCTTATGGTTGAAATTAAATAAAATCTTAATTATAAAAAATATGATCTAATTGAATCCTTCTTACTCATTCCTTCTTTCATTCAATTCTTTGCTTCTAGCTTAACCCATAACTTGTTTCTTCCTTTGACCCTTAATTCTTTATGTTTTTAGATGTTTACAAGGTTGAAATACTTATTTCAATTTGTTTAGTTCCTTAACGAACTTGAGAAGGAAGCAAAGAGTGGTAAAATATAAGAGAGTGTGATATTATTATCGAGAAAAACCAATTATATAGTGAAACATAAGTGATTTGACACTTCTTGAGAACATAAATTTTGGGGAGTGTGTGAGGAATTTGTCTTATCTAACTTTTCCTCATAACTTTTAAATATGTCTTCGAAGGGTGGTTCCACGCTAAAGGAATAAAAAGACATGTTCTTTGTGTAGGTTGTGGAGAAAAAATTTGAGAGAATGAGAATGATATATAACAATTTGAATGATATGTTAGAGAAGCAATCTCATCAAATTCCTAAATTGAAAAGGGACAAAACTTCATGTTGTTAACGAGGGAAGACATACTAGATGCAATCCAACTCCTTAGTAGAAGTTGATAAATATAATGATGAGTTGAATGTTCATGAAGTTGATATACATTTGAGTTAAGGTTTAGGAGAGCAAATAGACATGAATGGGACCCTAAAGGATGAGAAGTCATCGATAGGAATCTTATTAGAATGAAGATGGAAATATCCTCATTTAAAGATAAAAATGATTTATAAGCTTATTTGGAGTATGGAAAAAAAAAGATGGGATTAATTTTTAACTAATATAGTTATTTTGAGGAGAAGAAAGTAAAGCTGGTTATAATGAAGTTTACTAATTATGACATTATTTGTTGGGACCAATTGGTGATAAAAAGGAGGAATTATGAGCTACTTAAAATTAGAATGAATTGAAAGCTCTTATAAGTGTAAAATTATACATAATCATTTTTATAACGATCTGTATTAGAAATTGCAAAATTATTTCTCAAGTTTTAAGAAGTGTGGAGGATTATCATTAAGGAATTGAACTAGTAATAATAAAATCCAATGTTGAGGAGGATAGAAAAGTAATTATCATGAAGTTTTTAAATAGTTTGAATATATGTATAACCAATATGATAGCGCTATATCATATGTTGAGTTAAAAGATATAGTGCACATACCTATAAAGGTCGAAAGATAGATAAAATGTAAAAGAGTATCAAACTATCCAACTGATTTTAGTCACTCTTGAAGGTCTAATTGGAAAAGGATGATATAGATTCTTCTAAACTAAAACTTAAGTCATCAAAAGATAAAAGGATATCTACAATAAATGTAAAGCTAAAGTTGATTCTTAACCTTTTAAAAATATAGATATTACATATTATTTTTTTTAAGAAAATTGCATATTGAATCTCAATATCCAAATACAATATAAGGGGTGATGAAGAGATGGAGAGTGAAAATGACTTGGATTAAAACAAAGTTATACCACTATTTGATTTTTTAGTGATGATGGCGTTTAGTATGATGTTAAAGGTGAGGCCTTTCTTACTATAAGAGCACTAAGTGTTTAATTCGAGAAGGAAGACCTAGAGTAGTAAATAAATAACATATTCCATATTATTTATCATATTTATAGCAAGTGATATAGTACAATCATTGATGAAAGAAGTTGCAATAATATGATATTACTTCTCTCATAGAGAAGTTGAGTTTGTCTGTGACATCCCACATCGGTTGGGAAGGCAAACGAAGCACCCCTTATAAGGGTGTGGATACCTTCCCCTTGCAGACGCGTTTTCCATGCCCTAACATCTCGGATCCCATCAGAACTCCGAAGTTAAACGTGTCAGGGCCAGAGCAATCCTAGAATGGGTAACCTCCTGGAAAGTTCTGTGAAAAAGCAAAACCATGAGGGTGCGAGGCCCGAGAGGTCGAGGTCCAAAGCGGACAATATTTACAAGCAGGTGGGCGCGAGGCCCGAGAGGCCGAGGCCCTCCAGAGGGACGCGAGGCCTGAGAGGCAGAGGTCCTGTGGACGCGAGGCCCTAGAGGCCGAGGTCTTATATAAACAGATCAAATTCCTCCTCATAAGGTATCTCACAGAAGTTTGTAAACCATCCAATCAACTGGTGTTCACCACGGAGATTATGACTGACAGTTCTAACCTTCGCATCTTTGTATGAAATGGTTGTTATCAGGACTGAAACAAGACCGAAGGAGAAATACCCCCAATTCAGAAATTTTACCATTCTACGAGTTCCACTCTAACATTATCATTTACCCTTTTCCTATGCTTACATCACAGAAAACTTTTTTTTTTAAGAATCATCTTATCGAAACACAGTTTTATATGGTCTTTTAAACAATGAATGAGAAAGCAACTAGCATGAACAACGTAATTATGGATCCTCAATTTCTCTGAATCATTTTCACTGAAACTAAAGAATCTTGAATGATATACAGTTTCAACGAAAAAAGAAATGAAGTACAGAAGTAGCCAAACAGTCATGTTAAGGTAACTCCACTATGAAACAGCCACTAACCCGGAAGTCTGTAAGAGGAATTTTTGGAAGAACAGTTCAACACTCTGTCTATGTCACCACTTGAAAGAGTTCGAATGTGTCTGGAAAAGAATAAGGTATATATCCTTTATCATAATGAGTATTGGTCGGGGAATCAGATTAAATAATACTAAAAAAACTAAGCAAGAATGACTGCAAGGAAAGATATTGTAACATCATGAAACAAAAGCAAACTAAGATCTGGAAATTTCACCAACTTTGCAGAAATTATAGCATGCACAAGGATTGCCTCCTCGGTGGCAGCAAAGATGAACTCAACTGTAGGCAACCCTCTCCTGGAAAGAATATATAAACAAACAGACAAAAACACATAAGCAGACTAAAATATCAGATTACGAGCAAAGTTTACTTAATGATATATTATTAAAATGAAAAAAAAAGAATACTACCAAAAACTTCTAAGAAATGGAAAAAGGAAATTCAATAGCAAAGTTTATGTCTTCATAGAGTCAAATGAGAACTGAGAAACAGCTATCAGACCTGAAAAGTCCTTCGCCTTGAGATGGACGACACTTTGCAAATACATCTCCATATCTCATGTAGGAAAGTTTAAAGAGTGCTCTGTTCAACATGAATTTTCACTCAGAAAAGCAAAACAATAATGCTTAGACTCCAGAACTTGCAAAAAGAATACCTTTCTATGCGGTTCCTTAAAGATTGGGAAAGGGCTGTTGCAACCTCTTCAGAGTCCCCAGGGGCTATCCAAACTCCAGATGCAACAACTTGAGGGAAAATGGCAAATAAATCCAAAACATTTAGCAGAATAATTTTGAAACAAAGAGAAAAGAAAATTGAGCAGTATCTACCTCTTAATCTAGAAATTGCAGCTTGAGCACTTTCAACAACAGAAGAATGACGGCCAGGAAGAAAAAGCCAGAGCTTGATCTTTTCATCTGTGAGAAAGTTTTAAAACCAGACAAGGTCAACACATAACTAAAGTCACTTTAAAGTCACTGATTTTTATTTTCCTAATATTCTGAACATTGTAAAAATTACTAACATAGATAGTAATTCTTGTTCCATACCAGGATTATGCAAACCTTGGGATGGATCCCAAGGTCCGACAAAGGAATTGGTCCATGTGCTGAGAAACCCCCCCTCCTGTAACTGCAAATGAGATGAAAGCACCAAATATGTAGCGGCGTCTTTCTGGTCTATCTTTACACTGTCACAACATCAAAATATACCTACTTTATTAGTGGTTTCAAGCATGGTACACCAAGTTCCTTTCTCAGTTAGCTATTCTCAAAAAGAAAATATCTAGAAACAACAGTTCTAACCTTTTGTCAACAAGAGAGTTTAAATCAGATTCATTAGGAAGAAGCTGGAACCACGATATATGATGAAGACCTCCCTGTGACGATGGTTAATTACATAAGGATTGTTAAAAATGGATTACACATGACATGGATAATTAACAGATAATGTCCCATGGACAAAACAATAATCGTGTAAACGTTACAACATCTTTTGGCACATCAAACTATGCAACATACAAGATTTCCAGCTAATTAGAACAAAACTCATGCAGGACTAATGTCAAAACTCTGTCTATGGAAATCTACTTTGGCAAAAGGGTTTCGTTTTGGAATATGCAATTAAGACGCTAAATAGTCCCCAGTGAAGCACTACATGCATTACTTAGGGTTTTAAATTAGGTCCCTTTAGTCAGAGGTTTTAAAACTCATACCGATTATAGGAAGAAAAAAAAAGTCACTTCACAAAGTCCATAACTTGAACAAAGTCACAGTACGCAATCATAATGAACAAACAACAACATTCAAGAACGACTCCGATTAACTTCCACAATTTTCCACCTGGAAGGGCCACCGTTGTCTATTCATAATCATTTAAGTAAGCAGATATAAAGTCGAAAAACTGAAACGAATCAGCAAAACCAACCAGAGAAGGAGCAACCGAGTAGAGAGCAAGCAAAAACAACTAGATATTCAGAAAGTAAAAACGAAAAAGGAAAGGCATACAATTTTAAAGACATTAGTCCACATCACTAAGGATCAGCTAGCGCTCTGCAGGAGAGAGCTCTTTATTATCTTTCAAACCCCTTTGGACAACTGCTATTGCTACTGCTACTAAGCAAAGCCCCGAGAAAATATTCTGAGAGCATGTCTCCACCTGCACGTGAAAACAATTCACATGATAAAGTCAACAACTTTCAAACAGAAAGCTCCGTCATATACAAATTCAAAAGAAAACCCACGTCAAGTGGAGATTCAACTTCATACTGAATATCGAAAACTTGGGATTTGCAACACAAAACCACATACAAAGATCGGGAAATTGGGCAGGAATTGTCTATGAGAATTGAAAAGAGCAACAGAGATACCCCAAGATGGAATCTTTTTGGGGAGAGTGAATCAAGTATTTGAAGAGAAAGCCCAATTCTTTTTCTTCTTCGCACTCTTAATTGATTTCGTGATTACTGCACAAATTGTTGGGCACTGTTAATGGGCCGGTTACTCAACCGGAAAATCACCCACCCACTTTTTATACTACAATAAAACCTTTATAAATGAATATTTTCAGAACTTCAAAAATTATTATCTAATACGAAGTTATTAATTTATTAATAAATAAATATTTTATTAATTTATCAATAACTTAATATTTGTTAATTTATAGAATAATTTTTATTTTGTACATTATATTTGTCAAATTAAACAATTAATTTTTTCGTAACTAAGAAAAAAACAATTAATTAATGATGGTGCATTGTATCTAAGTTTATTAATCTTGTCAAAAGTAAGTTTATTAAGCTTAGGTTA
>JANKOE010000206.1:16652995-16666598 GCA_026284465.1 Erythroxylum citrifolium | reverse complement strand
GGGGAAGGTATCCACACCCTTATAAGGGGTGCTTCGTTCGCCTTCCCAACCGATGTGGGATGTCACATTCCACCCCCTTAGGAAGCCCAGCGTCCTCGCTGGCACAGCGGTCCGGGTTTGTCTCTGATACCAATCTGTAGGACCTTGGCCTCTAGCGCCTCGCGTCCACAGGACCTCGGCCTCTCAAGCCTCGCGTCCCTCTGGAGGGCCTCGACCTCTCGGGCCTCGCGCCCACCCGCTTGCAAATATTGTCCGCCTTGGGCCTCGCACCCTTACGGTTTTGCTTTTCCATATAATTTCCCAGGAGGTCACCCATCCTGGGATTGCTCTGGCCCTAGCACGTTTAACTTCGGAGTTCTGATGGGATCCGAGACGTTAGGGCATGGAAAACGCTTCTGCAAGGGGAGGGTATCCACACCCTTATAAGGGGTGCTTCGTTCGCCTTCCCAACCGATGTGGGATGTCACATTGTCAATTATAAAAATTCAAAGCCATATAAACTTCAATAGCTTAACAAATGCAGGGAGATTAAGGTGAACAAATAAGTGTTAGTTTCTTTTCTATTAGGAATTATAAAGATAAGGTATTATGTGATGTAGTGCCTAATGAAGTTGGTTGCATTTTATTGGGAAGGTTATGGAAATATGATAGAAGAGTTGTAGATGATATCTTGAAGAATATGTATACCTTTGTGAAGAATAAAAAAATAATTACCTTTATATCTTAACACTTAAACAAATTTGTAAGGACCAATTACAGTTTAAAAAAAAGAATGAAGGAAAAAGAGAAAGAGAAAAGTGAGAATGAGAGTAAGAGCTTAAAAGAAAAAGAGATAATGGTGAGAAAAAAGGAGAATGAGAGTAGAGTGAAAGCTCACGAGTGCTTTCTATAATAACTAACCTATAATTGTACTTTTACACAAAAGGCTTACTTTAATGTTAAGGAACTTATCATATCTTTTTCGAGTGTTACTATTTTTTACTGCAAGAGTACGAGGATGTGCTTGTTGATGTTTTTAATGGATTACCACACATTATAGAAATTATGCATCAAGTTAACTTTTTATCAAAGTTGTAATTTCTGACAAACTCACATACAAAAGAAATCATAAAGAGACAAAGGAGATTCAGTGACAAATGAAGGAGTTGATGGATAAGGGCTACGTGGGGGAAAACATGAGTCTATACACATTCCAGTGCTTCTAATGCAAAAAAAAAAAAGATAGTACTTTGCACATATGTGACAGTTGCATAGTTATCAATAACATAATGGTTAAATATAGTCATCTTATCTATATGTTAGATGATATGTTTGATAAATTGTATGGTTCTTTTATATTCTCTAAAATTGGTTTGAAAAATAGACATCATCTTATTAAAATGAGTAAAGCTAATGATTGGAAAACTATCTTTAAAACTAAGTATAGTTTGCATGAATGGTTGGTTATGTCATTTACTCTTACTAATACATCTACTACCCTCATAAAAGTGACTAATCATTTTTTACATGCATAAAATATTGTTAATTATAACATGATACAATTAATCTATCAGATCAGATGTTTGTATAGTGGTTATAATGGTGTGATGTTATCAAGATTAAATTATGTTTTAGGTACATTATACAATATTCGAACATTTAATATAATAACTATGATGGTCTAATGTTATCAAAATTATATTATTTTTTAGTTACAATATACATTATACGAACGTATGATCTAAAAACGCTATAGGATACATTATACACAAAACTTACGTGTGGTTTGATAACACTATAAGATACATTATATACAAAACTTACATATGGTTTGATAGATTAATAAGGTACATTATACACAAAATGAGCGTATCGTCTGATAGATTAATAGGGAACATTATACACAAAACTTATGTTTGATTTGATAGGTAAATTATAACAATATTCTAGTTAACTAGGATTTTTCTTCCTATTACTTTTCTAAATATGCTTTTTATTCTTCTATTTTGTATTTAACCATCATCTTTTGTAGCAACTAAAATAAGAAGTTTTCATGGTTTGGCTAATCTTTAGCAAAGGTTTGTTAAAGATTTTAGTACAATTACTATATTATTTACAAAAATTGTTAAGAAATATGTAGGGTTTCATTGGTATAGTGAACATGAGTGAACATTTAATGTTATTAAAGAATGATTATGTTTAACACCTTTATTTGCACTATCTAATTTTTATAGAAATTTTAAGATTACGTGTAATGCCTAAAGAATAGACATCTAAGTTGTTTTTTATGCAAGATAAAAGGCTAATATTCTACTTTAGTGAGAAACTCGATGGTAGTCTTGAAATACCTAACTTATGACAAGGAGCTCTATACATTGATGAGAACGTTAGAGATAAGACAATATTACCTATGACCCAATAAGCTCATTATACATATTGTCCTTAAATTGTTGAAGCATTTAGAAAGGCAAAGTAAGTTGAAAACCTGCCATACTAAATGGATGGAGTTTATTGAGACCTTTTTATATGTCAATAAGCACAAACATGGTGTGATTGTTAATGCCTTATCTCGAAGGTATGTTATTTTCACTTCTTTTAATGCAAAGTTGTTAGGATTTGAATATATGAAGGAACCATATGTTAATTACAATGACTTTGGTAATGTATATTTGATATATTCGTTCAGTAAGTGTTATATGCAAGATAGATACTTGTTTTTTGAAAATAATTCCATGTGTGAGCCATTTGTGCATGAGGCATATAGAAGGGATTTGATGAGTCACTTTAATGCTAAAAAGACATTAGAAACTTTGCATGAACATTGTCATTGTCCTAAGATGAAAAGTGATGTTGAAAGAGTGTGTAGAAGGTGTATGATATGTAAAAAAAAGCTAGATCTAGAGTTTTCACATAGATTATATGCACCTTTACTTTTACCTAGTGAGCTATGGGTAGATTTTTCTATGGAAATTATGTTAAGACTCCCTAAGTCAAATAAAGGTGGTGATTATATAATTTTAGGATATCACATTTTATTCCTGATAATAAAGATGATGATGCAACTAATATTGCTTATTTATTATTTAAGGAGTATTATAATTAAAAGGAATTCCTAAGAGTATAATGACTGATCGAGATACTAGGTTCCCTAGTTATTTCTAAAAAAATTTGTGGGATAAGTTGGAAACAGAGTTACTCGTTTCTATTAATAGTTATCCTTAAACATATGATAAAATTAAAGTAGTAGATAGGACCTTAGCCATTTTTTCCGTGTGTTATCATTTAAAGGAATTTAAAGAATAAGGAAGATTGTATACCATTTATTGAGTTTGCATATAATAGGAGTTACTAATCAATTACTATTTGAGATTGTTTATGATTTTAATTCACTAACTTCTTTAGAATTATTATATTTATGTGTTGATGAAAGAGTTAGTTTGGATGATAAGAAAACTGCTGAGATGGTGAAAAAATTTTATGAACTTGTAAAGCATCAAATAGAAAAGAAAATTGAGCAATATGTGATCAAAGCTAATAAGGGTAGGAAACGTATTATCTTTGAACATGAAAATTGTGTTTGGTTGGAAATGAGGAAGAAAAGATTTTCATTATAGAGATAGTCTAAGTTGCAACTAAGAGGAGATGGTCCATTTTAAGTTATTGAAAGGATTAATGATGATTATTACAAGCTAAAGGTTCAAAATTAGTATACTAATAGCGCTACTTTTAATTTTCTTGTTCTTTCTCATTTTAATGTAGGTAATGATTTAAGGTCAAATCCATTTGAGGAGAGGGAGAATGATATGAATGTGACTAGCCAAGCAAATATGCCTAATAAACCACTTACTTAAGATAAGAGTAAAATGATTAAAGAGATTTTGAATTAAATGATTCAATATGCATATAAAGCTTTAAAGAGTACGTCAAAAACTATTTTAGGAGGATTTTTGGACCTAAAGAAAGACCAAAAATTAGGGATGACAATTGGTTGGGCTAGGTCCACGTCAGCCCAGGCCCAAGACAGACTTAGACAGGCCTGAATTATTTTTAAAATTAAAATGTCAAAATGATGTCGTTTTTGGTAAAACGACATCGTTTTGCTATTACTTGTGAGGCCTTAAGCTTGGCTGAATTCAAACAACCCAAACCTAAACTCAAAATTTTCAAACAATTAGGCCCCAATCCTGATCAACTCGGGCCTAGCTTGTTGACCTCGGGCCCTATTGCCATCTCTACCAAAAACTTTTTAACATGATTCAAGATAAGGTTAGAGAAGATTTGGAAGTTTAAAACTTACCTTAGCTGAACAACACCTTAGACATGGCCTTATTATAGGTTATGTGCCTATCTAGTTATAAGCAAATAGCGAGCAAGAAAGTTAAACATGATCATTTCCTAGGTTATGTTGCCTTTTAAAATTAGTTTCTAAAGAAACAATCTAGCACACAAACATGATAAAGCTCGTGTCACTTGACATCAAATTTCAGTGTTGAATTCAACCTGAAACACGATTATTCCCCAACTTATGTTTGTTGATAAAACCCAAGTTCTATATTATTTAAAAAAGAGTTGTATTCTTAGTTAGATAGCTTTTAAAGATTTAACATTTTTACTTGAGAGTTGTGAGTGCTTTCTCCATTGTTCTCTATTGAACTTCTAAATTTATCAACTGATTCTTTTTTATAATATTTGAAATACTCTATAAACTTGGTTTTTGATTTTGTATAATTAACAAATCAATTTCCTATAAATTTGACTTAGATTTCTTAGTAAGATCTCAATTTTATTTGTAAGTTTTCTAAATAATAACCTTGGTTAAGTTCACATTAGATTATGTTTTCTCATTATTAGTAATTTCCTTAAGTAATTAGGGTTCTATGTAACCTATAAATTTATAATATATTTAATGTAATAATTTTAATAATTATTAAGTAATGATTTTATGCATTTATCCTTTTTAGGTTTGTAAAAGCATAATTAATCTATGATAATGCTATATTAAACATAGATGTCTTAAATATAATACTAGATAGCATTTAAGCTTAAAATATGTGCTCATGGTAGCTTTCATTCAAAGGCAAAATTTTTGCAATTACTAATGAATATAAAACTTAATGATAGCAATAGATTTGAGGGTTAAGTTACTCGGTATTTGAAACTTTTATAACATGTTTTATATGAAATATTATAATGTTTTTTTATGTTTAGTTTGTTGTCATATAGGTAATTATCTTAAGGAGAAGATACAAATTTGAGTGCAACTTTCTTTATATTTGTTAAATAGAGGAAATTTTAGAATCATTTAGAAGATAAGGAGATGGAAAGCAACTTTGTAGAAAGTATAGGGAGTTCATTATAGCTTAAAGATGTCAAAAAAGTAGAGAAGTTAATGGAAAAAAGTATAATAGGCACCATATATGTATGAAGATGGGTGTTTGTCTTTTGTGAAAGTTTGAGAAGTTGAGAAATAAAACAAAACCAACATCAGGGTTGATCCTGGAGTAGTGCTAAACTCATCACTAATTTATGAAGAAAGAAATAAAATGAAATCAATGTTAGTTACAACTTGGTACTAGGAGATGATTATATGAGAATTCATAATATGTAAAAGTTTTATAATAAGATTGATGTTGGTGTCGATGTTGGTATGATGCTAGTCTTATACATAACTTCCTAAAACATGTTATTTCATAAGTTTAAGTAGTCTAAGACTCTACTTTTGTAATCCTAATTATCAATACTTGTATTATAATTCAATTAAGAGAATTTTGGAAGGTGTTTAGTAGCCAACTTGATTTGTTTTCTATAGTTTTAGTCTTTCTTGACATTGGAGGAAGATTTGGAGTAAGGATGAAGGTGCCCATTGTAACTATTGCTATTTGTTTCTTCTATTCTTTCGTTTATATTGAGATTTATATTTTTATTCTTTATTTTTATTAAGTTTATTAGTTAAAAACCCTATTTAGGGTTACGAATGTAGTTTGTAAGGTTTCTTTAATTATCTATACAATTACTTAATTGGTTGAATTTATTCTCTTTATTCTTTATTTTTGAATTTATTCCTAATCATCATAGATTTAATCTTAGGGATTGTATAAAGGACTAAAAGGTGAAGTAGAATTTATAGACTGGAAGAATAAACTCTTTAACATTAGGAAACGATAATATCATAAACTTTAGTAATAATGAAATATATTAACTATGTCTATTGAGTTTTATTAGGTTAAATTACATATTAAAAGATGGTAGTTACCTAACTAGATATACTTGTGTGTCTCGAGAAAGAGCATAAACAACTTGATTTAATTATTATTTTAACTTACAATTATACAATTATTTTCTTTAGCACATAAGGTTATAGAATGGGTAGCTTCTAGGGTTTGATAGTGGTTCAAGGTGAATGGTCCTGACCATTTTCGGTTGAAGATGAAACTAATACCAGTTTGCTTCTGCCCATCTTATTTATAATATCTTCCTCAGACTTCTCTAACCTTTGCACTTTCTTCTTTTTACTGCTCTAACCTTAGACTTCTTTAACCTTAGACTTCTCATAATCAAATATCTTACTGCTCTTAAGTCTAATGGCTAATACTTAATTCTATGACTTACTTTAGTTTCAAGAGATGATGCGTGAACCAGGCAAGCCAACCTCTTCAATAAAGACTGGAGCGCGGATTGGGCGATGGTGAAGATGCGTCAACTAGGCAAGACAACCCCTTCAACAAAGGAAGAAGCGCTGATTAGGTGACATTTTTGATGCGTGAACCAGGCAAGACAACCCTTGCATGAAGAATGGAGCGCAGATTGACCGACTATGAACATGTGTCAAAGAGGAAAGATGCTGGCAATTTTGGGTTTTTTGTAACTTTTACTTTTAGTGAATTTATGGTTTCTCTTTTTTTACTTTAGCAAATTTACAGAATTTAGGATTAAAACTTAAAACCACGTAAGCTTTTACTCTTTTAAAAGTGTCATTTAAAAAAATAACAGTGCCATATTGTACATTGTAACGGCGCGTGTAAAAAATGCCTAATTTTGGTTCAAAAAAGTCTTAAATTGAGCAAACTCTTGAAATTTTAGACATTCTTTGAGTAAGTTATAAGTTTAAGTCCCAAATTGATTAAACTAAAAAAGGTTAAGCCCCAATTTGGGCTTTTAGCCATCTTATTATTGATATGGAACAATAACCACAAAGGATTTGCATAGGGATATCTAATTGTTTGTGATTAGTGTAAGTCCCCCATACATTTAGACTACACTTGCTCTCGACCTTTATTAGATCACCGGTAAAATGTAAAAACTCAAACTTTTCTTTTCATTTGAATATAAATTTTTATTTTTGGTGAATAGTATTTCTGGATGAATAGCAAATTCAAGTGAATAATATTTTCTCTTGAATAGTGATTTTTGGAGACCTAACCCTGAAAGATTGAAAATATCTAGAATAGGTATTAGAGTCTAATGATACTAAAATGAATCAAAAATAAGTCCGATCGGATGGATTTCAGGAGTTCCGAAAGTTTTGGATTAAATTGCCCTTTTTGGAAAATAATGGATATTGATGATTTTAAACCCATTTGAATTTTTTAAAGCTTCCAATCAATAATTATTAACCCTAATTAGATTACTTCATAGTCAATTTGATGATAAGACGATTGTGGAATATTTTCATAATTTAATTTAGTTAATTGGTGAATTAAATTCATTAAAGGGCAATTTGGTCTTTTTGTATAAAATGGTATTACTAAATTAATGAATCACACTTAATGACCAATTACAGGATTTCTTAAGGGTTAAGAATCATTAATTACCTGGTGATGAGTTATTAGAGATGACCAATGAGAAAATGACATGTGTAATATATTAAATGAGATAATATTTGTTTATTAGAGTTATTGGAGGTCATGGCATAATTATGGAAAGTTTAGGGCATTGGTGGAGAGTATAAAAAGCAAAATTTAGCCATGAATTGCTTCATTTGGTGTGAGTTAATGAAGTTTGATTATGATTATGGTGTAAATAAGTTGAAATTTTAAGGTTGTTTTTGTGAAAAATCAAATGAAAAAAAAGTTAGCGTTAATAGCATTACATATCTGACCATATGGTGAGTTAATTGGGTGAGATAGTGTTTTGAAGAAATTGATAAGTTAGAATGGGTCAAAGATGGTATTTAAGTAATTTTTAAAGTTAGATTTTGAAATGGAGAACAATAGATTAGCTTACAGAAGTTAAAGCAGAAATATAATTAGTGTACATGTTACGTGATTAAATACTAATATCGAATTCGATTAAACAAAAAATATAGTTTTAATGCCTTATTTCCAAATTTTGAAATAAATACATAAGTGAAATGCGATTTGCGTAGGTAAACGAGAGGCACAGAACTCGTGAGTGTGCTTGGCGATAAATTTGCAAAACTATGAGTGTACTTTAAATTGATTTTATGCAAATATTTTTTATTTTATCATGAAGTGAATATTTATTTTGAGTTTTATGTGAATGATATACTACAAGTGAATATTGCTAGTATAAATTTAAGTTTTAGCAATATATGAATTTTAGTTTGAAAGTTAAATTTTATATGATTTGAATTTACATTGAAAATATGTTATTTGTCAAAAGAAAATAAATTTTTAGCCTATGGTATGCCTTAATAGTATTACATATTTACACATTGGGGTACCCTAAAACGTGCATGGCAGTGTCTGGGGGGCATCAGTTACTAACAATGGGTGGTATTGCGTCTGTTAGTAGTCTAGTGAGTCGCCCTCTGCACGTATTATGTATATATTGACTAGCTTTACATATGTGATGCAGGATTTCGCTACGTAAACTAGAATCGTGGCCTGAGCGTTAGGCTCTGCCACCTGATACGGCCTCAGCAATGTAGAAATTCTGCTATGCCGTATATACCTAGGGCACCGTATAGTACCAATTCTAGTGGTTGGCTTATTTTTAGTATAAAAGTTTTCAAAAAACTTATTGTCACCACTTTTTATTGTTTAAGGAAAACATAAAACGGAAAATAGATAATGGAAAATTTTATATTATGAGTTTAACTTTAAAAAGCATTTTGAAATTGTATTTCAGAAAAAAAAATTGAAATTGTGTTTTATAGAGTGTTATTTTATTAACAAATTTTATAATGCACAAATAAATTTTATAGCAATTATTTTTCCATGAGCTTTATTATTGCATGAGAATATTAAAGTTATGTTATTATGAAAAGTTTAATTTTTAGTAAAATGATTAATACTCATTGAGCTCTCATTTAGCTCACCCCTATTTTTATGTTTTTAAATAAATCACCTCAGGTATGCGTACAGGTGTTATAGTATCTGGGATTCCACCGCAGGATTAGTTGTATCGTCGGGTGCCGCTGTGCTTATGTCATTTTTGCTATGTATGTGTTTTCTTGAAATTGGCTTAGCTACTTGTATATACGTTTTAAATTATTTTGTAAAGGGTTTAAAAGTTTGATTGTAAATATATTTTACTTAATGAACTACGAGGGCTTTGATCCTCTATAGAAATGAGGTATGTAAGCGTTTGGGTAGAAATTCCAAACTCAAGCCTAACCATTTTTAAGAAACATTGTATGTGTTTATGAAAAGATATATGTTTTATTTATCTTCTCTAATATATATATATATGTATGTATGTATGTATGTATATTACGATTTTAAAATGTTGAGAATTATATGTTTGTGGTTGCTTGTGATGTGGACCTGAGGTCCCATTCCAGAAGTTGAGATGGTATATGAAATGTTAAGAGTGTTTTAAATCGTGTTATGTAAGTTTTGAAATTTGTGAATTTTAGAAAAAGCAGTCATTATGTTGCTGGATTTTCAAAAAGAAAAAAATCCCACTATTTTCCACATTTTTAACTTTTAAAGTATAAAAAATTAACAGTTGAATGGTTTAGCTTTGTGGGAACCCTTTGGTTGAGTTAGATATTGATTAGATAGCTACTGTAGGGTCATCAGGAGGGCTCCACTCAGGTTCCGGAAGGGGAACTCCAGGATGGGTCTTTTAATAAAAACCCAATCATATTTATAAAGGAGTCATATTCAATGATCTAGACACTTTTGCTAAACAACCTTATAAAAGACGATCTTTGAATGAGGTGCTTCCCATATTGCATGAGAGGTCAAACAAGGAAATAATTAATCTTGATCAGTGAACTCTTTAGAAGAGTAGGATTAGATTTATGATGGATTTATATTGAGATTATTCCTTCTATAGAATATCACCAAGCTAAAGATCTAGATATAAGGCTTTGCATATAGAAAAGGGGAAGTGTTTTATGAAGCTAAAGAGAGATATAAAGCTTTGCTTAGTTAGTTTCCATTATAAATGGTGATGCAATTCTTCTATGACATTAACATGTCAAACTTTGGTAGAACTGTGGTTTAAGGTTCCATTTATACAAAAATCACATATGATGGTAAGGAGATATATTTGTCAACCAAAGTGGTAAAGGGGAAATAATGCCCCTTTATATGGTGTAGACATCTTCAGAATTGGTAACACAAGTAGTTAATATCTCAAATCAGGTAAAGATGTTTTTGAATTGATACATAAGTACTAGGAAAACATACTACTAGTATCACATATATAGGCATCCATCCGATACATGTATGAATATTAAGACAACCTCAAATTATAATAAGGAAGCAAGCTATAGAGGAAAGTAAGTGGCCACTTCTCTAACCATTACAATCCAAGGTAGAAGAATCACTTAAAATTTTCATCGAAGGAGTAGGGAGATGGAGCTTAGTTTCAATAACCACCACTATAGGGAAATGGTTTATAAGAGATAATTAGACATTTTATATCTAGCATATGGGATCAAAATAAGATAAAGTGGAAGAACTTGAAAATTGGTGCAATTTAATGCTACCTCCATTCATAACATGGAGATACAAGTGAGCCAACCAGCTAAGGTGGTGAATGAAAGAGGTTAGGACATGCTTTTGAGAACACTAAGGTGAACCTTAAGGACTATGTGCCATCACATTGAGGAGTTGTACAACACTTAATTTTAATGTTGCCAAAGATGAAAAGGTAAGGAATATGAGAAAACTGATTAAAAGAACGAGAAAGATAAAAATATAATAAAACCAGTGTTGGCTCCATCTTTAACTGACCCATAACCTCAAAGGCTTAAAAATAAGATGAATAAGGATTGCTTTAAGAAATTTTGTTATCTTCAAGATGTTAAACATTAATATACTCTTCAATGAAGCATTAGCTTGAATGCCCTTATGTGTGAAGTTTTTGAAGGAGTTCATATCCAAAAAAACAAATTAGAGGAGTATATGGTGTGTTTGATCGAGGAGTGCAGTGCCATCATAAATAATAAATTACTTACAAGGTTGAAGGATTTTTGGAGCTTTAATTCTTTGTCAATTTTGTGCTTATAAAAATATTAAATGCTCATATGATTTAAGTGCTAGTATCAATCTAATGATCTTATATATTTTCAAGAAGATAGAAATAGGAAAGCTCAAGTTGACAAATGTGTCACTCTAGCTAGCATATCATTCTATTAAGTACCCAATTTATGTTATGGAAAACCTACTTGTGAAAGTAGAAAAATTATCATTCTATTGACTTTCTAATAATGGAAATAGAGTATGACACTAGGATGCCATCATTTTAGGAAGAACTTTTTTTGGCCACTGGAGGAGGTACTATTAATGTGGTTAAGGAAAAGTTGAAACTTAGCGTGGGTAAGAGGAAAGTAGAGTTCCATATCTGTAGGATGTTGAAAGGCCTTTTACCCTAGATGAGGATTGTTTTAGGATAGACATAATAGACCTTACTTGTTTATAAAGCTTTTAAGGCTAATGTTAATAAGTCATTGAAAAAAATGTAAAGCTTTAGCACTTAAGGACAAATAGAAGGATCATATGAGTAATGATAATGCTTTGAGGTTAGAAGGATAACTTATGCCTTCACTTTCTATCAAAGAAGCACATGGTATGGAGTTAAAGACCTTACCTCCTGATTGACTATGATTAGGTCAATATTTAAATCTATCGCAAGTTCATGATATAGCTGTAGCTAGCATAGGCCAATATAGGAAGATCTCATGAAGACTGGAAGTGCTAGTAATTAAAATTTTTCTATTATCTAATCTAAGGATCAAGTTTTGGATTTTAATTAAAACTTAAACTAAATAATCAAAATAGGAATTAAAGATAGAGGAAGGTACATAGAAAAATAAATATCAAATAATATTTTCTAGTTGATGAATCCCCCTATGAATCATTAAATATTAACCCTTTATCATGCAATTATATTATTGATTATTGGACTGTGAGAATTCTTATCTTAAATTAACATGTTTTTCAAGACTATTAACAACTAACCCATCAATTGATTAACAAAAATATTTCTAGTTAAAACTTCTAGGATTGCATTATCGATTTATGAATTCCGATATTAGGTTTGACCCTAATCCAAAGGATTTATGTTGACCTATCTCTAGATGTGCATGTAACTTCTTCCAATTATGATAGATCTATTCATATAATAAGATTTCTCATTCTTAATCATAAGAAATCAAATCATGAACTAGTATTCTGCATATATTAAAACAAGAATAAAACACATAATTGAATAATAATAAATCAATCAATATAATTGCATTGAATAAAAAATCAAATCTTATTGTTATCACATACTAGAGTTCATCATACATAAACACTAAACACGTTTAGTTACTCATAGAAAACAAAATCAATAACAAACATGAAAAACTAATAAAAAAGAAATCATAATTCTAAATCTCCCTTTCTCTTCTATTGACTCTTCTTGTAAGTTTGGATTTGATATTGTTATCTAATGGATCTCTAAACGTATTCTTTGTATTTTCCTCGTCCCTTGATCAGAACTATCACCTCTGAATGTGTCTCACGACTTAAACTTTCTTTAAAACTCATCTCTCCTTTGTTTGCCTTCACTCACGTCTTTCTATAGTAAAAATTAAGGTTTCTAGGATATACATGGTCTCATACACGTGGTCACCTACACGGGCGTGTATGAGACCATGTATATTAAAAAACACTTGAATATGTGATTTCACATGGGCAGAGAGACTTACACGGGCAACATACACGAATGTGTATATCAACATACACGACCGTGTAACTCTACACAACTAGATCTATAATTCTTCAATCTTCACATGTTTACAGAGACTTACATAATCACTGTACATTGTTGTGTAGGTCCTTAGTTGCTTCAATTCTTCTTTTCATGCCACAATTTCATCCAAATAATTCTTATTTAGGTCCATGAAGACAATTATTACCTGTAAATGCATTTGGAGAGAATTAAGTACCAAAAATACAACAAAACTATAAAATATCAAGCAAAATATATTAAATATGGGTGTATAATTATAGTCAAATATTTATTTATCAACTCCTAATTGGTAGTATGCACACTTAGGAGATTATCATATGTATTGTGTAAGTGTAAGTCGTGTGCAAGTCGACTTGTACAATGGGTAAGTCGACTTACACACATTCAGTACCGATAAGTCGACTTGTTCATGGACGGTACTGTTTATATTGTGCCCTAAAGGCAATCCCCTTTAGCGCATTTTATTCAT
>JANKOE010000206.1:16547050-16564566 GCA_026284465.1 Erythroxylum citrifolium | reverse complement strand
AAATGAGAAGAGCAAAGCTCGAATGAGATATATATAGGCATCCTAACTTGCCTTCCAAGTTACATTCAGAATCCTACTCAATCTGAACTGCCTACGATTGTGCTAGATCACGTCTATCCTTATCAGATTACATCACGTGGACCAATTAGACGACACCCCAGTCTAAATAGGACTCTAACTGATAAGATAAGATGACAATAAGATAGAGTTTACATTCAACTCGGAAACTAACGTCCTTGTCCTCGAAGAACTCTACTATCTTCAGACATTCAGTTCCATTGTAACTCTAACATCCAGTTGTTGCCACATCATCCAAGATCTCCCTACGATCTCTATCCGCTGATGATGCAATGTGATCTCGCCGAAGCCAACTAGCACATTAGCCTGATCAAATGCTCCCACAACAAGTCCATTAGTTGTGGTCCATTCATCCGAGCGTAGGCTAAATTCTTAGTCCGTCAAGACCTTAGCCTGGGTCGAGTAAATCTCCACAGGGTCCAATGCTCTACCAAAATTCGCACCAAGTCTGATCCCACTCGCCCATGTTTGCCTTAGTGTTTTCACATGCCTCCCTCATGCGTGAATCCAGCTAACATTCCTCCTAGGGCTCCTCATGAAGGTCGCGGAGAAGTGCTCGGGAACTTAGGGGTCTAACAGAAGGCTATTTTCGCTCACTAACTTTAACAATGCTTTGAGTGATACTCCAAATCCAAACACGCGATAAGGTCACTTTGTCATGAAAGAAGCATAATACTGATATGTGCATATGGCTTTTCTACTCCTAACCCCCTGTATGGTTGATGTCCCCGGGGATGGGGACAGATGACAGGACATGGAAATCCTGTCCTTCGTGACCGTTTGGTCCTACTTTTTCTTGTTTCTGTCCTCTGTCTCTGGATGACAGAAACAAAGATTTTAAGTCCACTCGAAAACCGAAGGACAAAAGGCTTTGTCCCTGTCTCTGGAGCAAAGAAAGTGAGTTGCCTCCGAAAATACCCCTCGCCTCTGTTTACATCGTCTCCGTCTGTCTCTCCTGCACGGCTTAGCCTCCGTCATCAGTCCTTCTTTTCTGCACGCATTTCTTCTCTCTACGGTTCTCTGTCGGACGCTGGGCTTCACTCTCGCAGGTGGGGACTCTTCTTCCCAAGTAAGTATTTTTTGACATTTATGGAAAATACGCGATGCCTCCGAACGTCTCCATTTCTGTGGTTGGCGAAATGTGTCCACCTGCTATTGTTGTTTACTTTTGGTAGTGTTGAGTCAGAAATGGAGGATGTATATATGAAACGGAGACCTTCCGAGCTTGTTAGGTGTTTGTAAATGGCGATTATGAGAAATGGATTTGCAGATCTTGAATGGGATGATGTATATTGTCGGTTCTAGCTCTTGTAGTTGTTGGGTCTTAGGTTATTTTTGTTGTTATACCATAATATTGATACTTGAATTTTTAATTTAATTTTTGTTGTATGGTTGATGGGTTTGGGATCATTCTCTGATCCAGTTTCCAAACCTTTAACTTGTGTATTTGTTTCTGTGTAGGAATCCTGGGTCGTTGGTGAACGTTGACAGCAGGTTTGAAGCGTTACATCATTAGCTATCTCCAAACTGCTTCTGTTGTTTCTTTGAACAGGTATGTATGTTTTGGTGATTTGAATATGCATTAGGCTATCAGAGGCCTCATTGTATTTGGCTACGTTGGATTATGCCTTCTGTTGCGTGAAGTATATATTGGCACTGAAGTGTTTGTTGTAATTAATTTAGATAGCAATCAAGTATGTATGACATATGTTATGTTTTATTGTTCTTTTCTAGGATTTGGTTGACAATATGTCCATGATGTGTTAATCCTTCACTCATTTTGATTATATTATGTAGAAGATAGCAGCAGCCTTATAGATTGTTATTTTTATTAACAATCTTCCTCAATGTAATTGTTATTAACATATACATATATTTGTTATTGGTTAATGAGAAACTTTGCAGAACATTCATATAATTTCTAATTCTTCTTTCTCCATACAGACTTGTTTGCCAAATTTTCTAAAAGTCATCAAGTTAGAGCTTTGATTTAATGGGATTAAAACCCATTCCGATATGTAAGCCTAAGACTAGAGGTTAATTTTTATGGTGGTGATCTACAACTCAACTACCCTTGATAAGAATAGTGACAAGGATCTGCCAATCATTTCCTTGTGTTCCTCAAGTATCATCATATAATGTTAGTTGATGGATAGAAGTTAATAGGATGAGGGAGCATCATGTTCTTTTGCTCACAAGTTAGATCTAGCAATAAATACTGAGGAAGAATTGTTCTGATTTCTTTCCAATTAAAAAAGTTTAAATGAATCAACCACCGAATGAACAAGGATTGAAAATGAACAAGGTTTGATCAGAAATGCAATTCAGTCAAATATCTCTGTTGACTTTTAGCCCTTCTCAATGGCATTCTTGTTTTCAGTTTCAAGCCAAAAGACTGGGAAGTACAGAACAAAACTGTAAGGCAAAATAGAATTACCACTTGCATCGTAAAGCACATCAGCCTCGAGAATAAAATTCGGCTTTAAACTGAATACAGCTGCATCCCAAACCCCTCATGTCAGCCCCAACACCTGTAAAATAGAACTGGATTTCCTAAATAACTACTATCAGAGCTGATTGTAATTACTCTGCATGTCAAAACCAAAGGCAATGGTGACTTCTTACTTTACATTTAACTTTGTTTAGGTCACAGACTTTTTTCATGCTGTCTAGCACCTGTCAATCATAGAGGAATGAAGCATCATAGTTTAGGATAAGAAGTAACACGGCCAGCTGAACTCATGAATTATAAAATTCACACGGAAATAAGATAGGCTTCTTCTCTTTAGGATCTAAAACCATAGGAATTACAAACTGGATACATCCCAGAGAATGACTTAATTTATAAGATGGATTTGCCCCATTTTTGCACCAGGAAATAATTTATCATGAGGGCCAGTGCTAGATTATAGGGACTTGGTAAGACAAAGATAGTTTAGCGCAAATGACTCGTGAAATGCTCTTCCTTCCTCACTGCTGTGTTGATTAAACTAGCTTCTTTGCATCCTTATTATCACCAAAAGATGCAGTTAAGTAGATCAACTTATATTCTCTAGGAAACCTATTAAAGCTCCTATGCAGCATAAATCACAAATGTTGCTTCAAATAGTGGCTCCTAAGAATGACAAAGAGCCCACATTTGGACTGTACCAGAAATCTCCAATCAACTCAAAATAACATCAAGATTGGCATTAAACATATACGTCCCAAGAAATCGATAAGCAAGTTCAAAACCTCTATTCTGCCGGAATCGTCTGTAAGAGTCATGTCCAAGCCCAACTTAGCAGCTACCAATCCAGGCAAAGAAGTCCCAGCACCGAGCTGCAGAAACAACATGCATAATCAAGTGCTTGTAAATGGATTCAGAGACACAAATGAGATTAGCTAAATTAGGAAAGGAATAAAATCACCTCAAGCACTCTAGAGCCTGAAAAGCGCAACCTTTGCTGCCAAACGTACTCGGCCAAGATCACACTACAAGGCCACACAAATAGCCCGTAATCTTCCTTCATATTCTGAGCCAACGCCACCCCAAGCCACAATACAAGATAAAGTTTGAGTCTTTTCTTGTAATTAGAAGCTAACTTGCTCCGAGGAGTTGGATGAGTACCTCGATAATCGAGATAGAGAATGCTGGATTTTCCGGATCATCGCCAAAATCATGCCGAGAAACTGTCGTCATAGTCCGACGCGACGGTCTCTCGTGGTCGCGGTCGTCATCGCCACGCTTCATCTCTGCCCGTGCGTTGTCCAAACGTATCGCCGCATAAACGGTGCGTTTAATACAGCTAACGTGTTATGAACGGGCCATGATAAGGAGTGGCCCACCTAGTAAAGCGAGGTCATCGGATTGTCAACACATGCTACACTTCTGTAGTTATCCTGTGTCTGATCTTTCTATAGTTGTTGGGCTTTTTCTGGAAACAACCCCGATCTTGTATCTTTCTCTTGTTCGTGTAGTAGCCGGTGTCAGTTTTTGCTCATGGCTCTTGTTCATTACTTGATGGCTGTTCCTGTTGAAACTTCTAAGCACCAAAAACCTCCGATCATTACTTCTTCTTCTTCTTCTTCTTATTCTTCTGCTACTCGGTCTTTGGTTTCTTTAGCTCTCTCTTCCTCTTCCCTCCAGTCCAAGTCTTGTGGGCTGTCAAAACTCCGAAGAATTGGACATAAAGGTCAGTTCTTTTCACTGGTTTGTTTGGTTATTGTCCATGCCATTACATCTTTGATTACAGTATGCCTAGAAAGCCATTATGGGCATTGAATTATAAAGATTTATCATTTGGAAGAGGTCATCTTAGCTCTTAGGAACGAACTTAAGAAGCATCAGAGGAAGAGAATATTTAACTCTTTCGTTCCTTTTTCTCTTTGAACTGTGGTGTGGAGTGAGGGAAGCTTTGGAAGTGCTTAGCAATCATTTATTGATTCCATAACGGGATTCGGTTGATAAAAGGAGAACCTTGAATGACTAAAACATTGGAAAAGCCTTGAATTTGTTTGAGTGCCATATTTATGCTTGTTAACTGTGTGAAAATAGGGCACTAGTGGCCTCTTTTTGTTTGTGGGGTGACGGGACCGCCATACTGGTGAAAGATTCTATACATCTACATTTCCGTAGGGTTTATTAATGCTTTCTTCGGAAGTTGACCGATAGAGGGCAAAGTGGAAGGGCTTCGAGTTTGCCTTTGGCCATGGGAGTAAGTGAGTGGAGGGACTAGGGATATTTGGTTAATTGGTTATTAATATGATAGTTGCTTCTGTGTTTCACTTGGAAACTGAAATTTATTGACCTCATCCTGCTATTTCAATAGATTGTTAGAAGAAGTTTGATATTTTCAGTTTGATTTCATTCCATAAGTTGTTGGTGACCTGCGTCTTTATAATGCTTGTTTCATTAGCAGCTAAAGCTACGCCACAAGAGTCAGAAGTCAATTTAGCTGCGGATGCCTTTACTGATTTCAAGCATCTGCTTCTCCCAATCACGGACACAAATCCTTATCTTTCTGAGGGGACAAGACAGGTGAACTTTCTTTCTTTTAGGCAGCTATGGTCTTCTGCTTGCTCATGAAAGAACAAATATTTTCCATCAAGACTTGTATAAATTTCTTCCTCTTTCTTTTTTATTTGGATAGGCATGTTATTTCTTTCATTATTGGCTTTTATGTAATTCTTTGTGCTTTCTAATCTAAGTTGGTAAGTTATTGTTAAGACATTGATTTGAACTGCCAAGCTTATAAGGTGCAAATGTAGAATTCTGTTCCTTTGGCCTTACTTAATCATTTCTTTCTTACTCATTTCATTTTGTCGTTTCCATTGATAGGCAGCTGCAACAGTTACTGCATTGGCAAAGAAATATGGAGCTGACATAACTGTTGTGGGTGAGAACATACTGACCTACACTTGTTCCGTCACAAACTACCTATATTGTAGAGGTTCCTCTCTGGCACATGTCAGATGTAATGAAATTATAAGTTGATTGTCGAACTTTATGTTTTATGTAGTAATTGATGACAAACAGAAGGAAGCGCTGCCAGAACATGAAACCCGAATGGCCAGCATACGCTGGCATCTCTCTGAAGGTTTGTATGTGATCCCATAATTTCATGGATTTGAGTAGGCAGTGGTACAACAAGGTAGCAAGAGTTTGAATGATCGCAGTTAATAATCAGATAAGTATATTCTTGCTTCAATCTGAGCAGAAAGCATTTGAATCTCGTAATTGAAATGAAAGAAACTATGCTATATATGTGTGCATATTGATTGCGTTGGTAAATTTATGGGAAGGACATGCACCAGTGAACATGTGTGCACCGAAGTTCTACTATCACTCTGTCTGTCAGATGTTAAAATACGTCTCATGGCATCATCTTCTTGTGTCCTCTATGTCTGTCTAAGTTACTTACACATACTCGAATCATTATAGGTGGATTCCAGGAGTTCAAGTTGTTGGAGCGACTCGGGGAGGGGAACAAACCCACTGCCATCATCGGTGAGGTTGCTGATGACTTGGACTTGGATCTCGTAGTTCTAAGCATGGAAGCACTTCATTCTAAGCATGTGGATGCAAATCTGCTAGCCGAATTCATTCCCTGCCCTGTGTTACTCTTACCATTGTAAAGTGTAGCCTCTGAAGAGCCATCATTTGCTGAACTGTTGTCAACTTCCATTTTTCTCCAGAGTCTCCAAGTCCATTTTGGTTTGACGCTTGTGGCTAGTTTGGCAATGTGCCTGCCAGGTATATCTGTCTGCGGGTTTATGTTGTGGTTGTCCTAGAACTACGAGAGGCTAAACATAGAATGACAAGTACATGCATCTGATCTTGCGATATGGACCTCTAATTGGTATTGGATTGGATTTCTTTTTGCCCATTGACATGTATAATTCAGCATGGTCTTATCGTGTCTTGGGCCTTACTTCTCAAGCTCGTTACAATGACTAAGGACCTAAGGTCCTAAGTTAAACATTTACGCGTATTATCATAAAACTAGGTGGACCATACACCTGAAGAATTTTTTAGGTCCTTGTACTCATGCCTAGCTTTATGTTGACCGGAGACTCATTTTAAGAGCGGGAGCGGGGTATACAATTCATAATAGAAATTTCAAAGGTCTTTGGAATTGACATAAATGGTTGAAGGACTTGGATAGGACTATAGGAGGAGAAGTCGGTGGAGTTTCTTTTCCTAAATTCTTTAGTTGTTATTAATAGAATCATTTGTTTGAGGGGCAGCTACGTTTTACGGGGAAGTATTCTTTGTTTCTTCACCTGAACAAGTTGGGAACTGGGAAGCAAAATGTTCAAGTTTTCCTATAAGCCACGAAGTAGGACATCCCTGCCTGCAACCGAAGACGACGTATCTCATTGCAGGATGTGTTTTTGAGAGGAGGGACCAGTATGATAAGGATTGGTTTAAATTTGTGACGAACGTGAATTGAATAGCCTAGCTCTTTTCTGAGGAGTCAGTATTCAGTACTCCGTCAATAGTTAACAAGCTGCTCCTGCAGACCACCCTTAACCCCGCAGATCCGCCAAAATAAATCAGTTACAGTGGTCATAAAAGGGTGTTCGAGTTCCTGAATAAACGTGCTTCATGAGTGTGTGCACCTAAATTCAAGAGAAATGTGTTCGCTGATGTATTTTTAAGCCCCAAAATGCTTGAAATGAAAGAAACCATTCAACTACTAGTCTTCAACACAAAGCATTTCAAGGTTTAAATGAAGATTATTCGACCGGAAATCCAACGACAGAGGACACCATCAAATGGGCCATCAACAAGTAGCCACTCCAACCACCTGTTAATAATCATTCAATGAAATACCCAACCCACGATACTGTGAGAGTCGTACGTTTCTATGAGCATAGGCAAGGCATGACTAGTTGTTGGAGTAACTGCGGAAGGACCCCAAAGCGTTAGCTGCACCTGCTCGTAGTACGAATTCATGGTAGACTGCTGCTGCTAGAGCTCCAAGAAATGGTCCAACCCAAAATATCCACTGTTCGTCAAGAATCAGAATTAGAAGCCAAATCAAGTCGCTGACAAATTAATTTCTCAATTTCTAGAAAAGGAGTTGTGTTGGATTTCAGTCTAGAATCATATAAACTTTATTGTTTAGGGATTCAAGCAGACCTAAAATGAGATGAACTGTACAAGTTTTGAACCATTCTGTTAAGCTACGGGCCAAGAATAAATCACAGATAACTTTCTGACGATGTAAATTAATTAAGAATTTAGATGATAAAGCATGATGAGATTGGACCGGAGAGAAATGACGAGACATGATGAGAATAATAGTCTAACGTACATGATCATCCCAAACAGTTTTCTGGTTGTAAATCACAGCCGCTCCAAAGCTCCTAGCAGGATTGATGCCTGTGCCAGTGATGGGAATCGTGGCCATATGCACCACAAACACGGCAAACCCGATGGGCAAGGGAGCCAAAACCTGAGACAATCAATGCACATGTGAAAAACAGCCTTCCGACCGAAACACACTCATGCTTCCTAGGTTTTCAACTGCTTACAGGAACATGGGAATCGCGAGCTTTGCGTTTGGCGTCAGTGGCTGCGAAGACGGTGTAGACGAGAAGGAAAGTGCCAAGTATCTCAGCTCCCAAAGCAACGCCGTTTGAGAAGCCAGAAGCCACTGAGTTGGCACCGCCGCCTACTTTGTCATAGTTAGGCTTCGTGAAACCCTTCACCAAAGCAACGCCACAGACAGCCCCCAGGCATTGCGATCCCATGTAGGCTAGGGCTCGTATGAGCGACACTTTCCTAGCCAGGAATAGCCCGAACGTCACCGCGGGGTTAATATGGCCACCTGTGGTTTAAACAAAAAACAAAAATTGTTGAACATGACACTAGTTTCATTCAAGAACAATTCTTGGAGGAAGCAAAGAAAGCTCTAGTCGATGGGACCGTTAGACTGCGTGGTGTACCAGAAATCCCTGCAGTGCAGTAGACAAGAACGAAAATCATTCCACCAAAGGCCCATCCTATACCAAGATAACCAACACCGCCACAAGGGTCCGTCTCAGATTGCTGTTTGTAGCCGATGACTGTGGCAACACCTACGTAAAGGAAGAGAAGTGTGGCGACGAACTCTGCGATAACAGCTCTGTGAAAGGACCAACGCCTTAACTCTTCCATGCCAAATAAAGGAGCTGGTGGAGGGTCTATGTAGTCCTTCCCATGGTGGTGAACGTGGCTCTCCTCTGCCATAGCAAATTGCTATACAACTCGCTACGTACTCTTAGTTCTTGGCGTCCCTCTGTGGATGCTTGAAAATGCTAAGGGGAATAGAGCTAGAACCAGGAATTTAAGGATAAGATGCTCGAGGGGGTTACGATGGAGGTTTCCCTACATTGAATACGAGACTATTGTCTTGTGGAAAAAATGGTGCACGTTTGGAGGGGACCATTATGCAGCACAGTCCGTTCTGTTGCCAAGGCTCATGTGTGTCCAATCTGCATTTGTTTTTCCATATCAGCACGGTGTCTTTTGCAAGATTTTTGAATTATGAATTGATTGCTAGTGAGTTATGATATTTTGTCACCACACTACGATCGTATTCATACGGTTATCATAACCTGTGATTTGCTACAATCCTTGTGTCAACTTTTTCTTTACGAGAGTTGCAGTGATCTCAGAATTTCAGGTGGAAATATCTATTTTGTCATTGCTGTCATGCATGTTGCCACTGGATAGCAACGAGCAAGCAAGCAAGTTAGCAAGGGCCTTAGGCTTAGCACCAACAGTCATCCTCCACATGTTCAATTACATTCCAAATAAAAGTCACAATATGATCTTCTCCACCTTATTATTGTCCCTGGCCAGCTAGCTAGCTGATCTCTCTAGTCTAGGCTATCCTTGAGTTCCGACGTAAGGGAGCTGATCCCCTGTCACACCAGTGGATGGTGGATGTTGCCCTTGGACAGGGCAACTTGGACAGGGGATCTGGGGGCCCGACGTAGAGCGGTCCCTATCCAACCAGAACTTAAGCCTAACATATCCTGCACACGACTAAACTTTTTTCAATTCTTTAATTATAACCTGAACTTTAAAAAATAGCAACAAACTTTTATTTTTTTCAACTCTAACCGGACGTTAGTCTCACTGTTATCTTTGGTGACGTGGCATAGTCACGTGTCGACACCCTTCCCTAATTAGACACCTCAACTGATTTAGGTGAAAATCGTCATATTAGCGCAACGATGTCGTTTAGCTTTGATAGTCAAACGACGTCGTTTCAACTAAAATCAGATGAAAAATCTTCTACCTCTCTTCTCTGTCACGCAACGCTAAAAATTATGTAACCTAAAATCCCCCAAATTTTCCAAAGTTGGAGCTTCTTTTATCGTGCGTTGGTGCTTCTTCTATCGTATGTTGGTGCTTCATTTATTTCTGTGATTTCTTCGTCGGGTAAAAACTGAAGTAGTCGTCGGACTTCCTATGGCGTCAAATAGGGTATGATTGGTCCTCTCTCTCTCTATTCTTTTTTCCACTCCAACTAGAGTACCTAAATGCATGATAGTCGACTTGCATTTCATCTTGGTGTTTAATGAAAAATATGATTTCTATTTAGCTTGTTATATGCTCTAATGTTTAATATTTAGTTCAACTTGCATTCCATTTAGGAAATATTGAATGCATTCCATTTGGTAATTACTGAAAAATATGATTTTTATTTGGTAATTATTGACTACATTCCATTTTGTTTGTCTCAAAATTTTTACTGTAGTTTCTTATTTGTATGTTGTGGATACATTCTTTTTTTATGTGGTACATCCTCAAAATGACTTACTTATGATCGTTTCAGTAAGTGAGGCTGCTAAGTTGTGAAGTATTGTGAAAAAATTCAGAAAATTAGTAAAGGTATGTTTCTAGTGCCTTTCCATCATTTTAGTTTGTATTATCCTTGCATATGAAAATGTGGTTGTATTATTCTGATGCAATCTTACTAACCTATTTATGTGCACTATTAGTTGTTGCTTCTTCTTTTTTTCTTCTTATAATATTTATCATTTCGTATTTAGTTACAGTTTGCCTTTCCAGATATTAGCCAATTTTAAATTTCATTATGGTGGAGTGTTGGAAAGGCAGGAAAATAAATATGTTGAGGGTAAGATTAAAAGAAAAAAGAATATGGGCAATATTGATGAACTAAGCATGCTAGTTCTAAAAGGGATTTTCGAAAATAAAGGATATAGAGTAATCTCTATGTTTTACAAATTTCCACATGAATATATTAGAAGCTAGATGGAGTTAAGCTTAAAGCATGACAGGGACATGTTGGATATGCTGAAAAAATTGAAAGAATTGAATTGTCAGAATGTTCAAATATACTATGATCATGGTTACGAGAGTCCTACGATAGATGGTGTGGAGTCAAATTCAGATGATGAATTGGAGCAAGATGAGGGGTTCTTCCATGTTGAATTGGAGCAAGATGAGGATTTCACTGTTATGCAGGATAATGATTCTGGTGATGATTTAGTTGATGAGGAGTTCTTTGGAACAAATGAGATGATGAAGAATATGTTAATGCTAGAAATGAGAGGAGGTGTGCAAAGACTTCGCAAAGTGGGTTTGAATTTGACAATGTTGTTGATGGTGTTAATGGAAGTGAAAACAATTTCAATGAAGTTGATGATCCTTCGAATGATGCTGGAAGAGCATAAAGAAGTTCTCATTGTGCAAATAGTGATTATGATGACAGTGATGATGAAATCCAAGCACTAGTTCCTAGTGATGATGAAGCATCGATTCCAAAGAAGAAATACATTAGTTTTTAATCCAAAAGTTGAAATGACAAATTTTAAGTTTGAAATTGGAATGAAGTTTAAGGACGAGAAGCAATTGAGGGAAGTTATAAGGAAATATGCAATTATAAATGGGTATAATGTTTCAATGGCGAGATCTGGTGTACAAATGGAAGCAGTTTGTGATGCATATTATCCTTTTCGGTTGTATGTTAGCTAGATTAGAAATGAGAAAACATTTGTTATGAAGAGAGTCGAAAACACTCATACCTGCAATAAAGTGCAGAGGAATAAGCAAGCTAGTCGGAAATGGATTGCCAATGAAATCAATACACAAGTTTTGGAGGAACCCTAATTAGCCTATTAGTGAAATGATGGATGATCTTCAATCAAAATATGCACTAAAGGTAACTAAAATTCAATGTTATAAGGCTAAATGGGAAGCAATTACTATGCTTCAGGGATCAACATAAGGTCATTATGTGAAGTTATGATCTTATAGACATGAGTTAATGCGAGTTAACAAAGATGGAAAGTTTATTATTGAATGTGATTTTGATGAATAAGCCGGGAGACCAATCTTCAAAAGATTTTATATGGGTTTCAGTGCTTTGAAGTATGGTTTTCTTGGTAGATGTAGGAAGATTATTAGGTTAGATGGATGTTTTCTGAAGACTTTCCTTAGTGGTGCATTATTATCTGTTGTTGGTTGTGATGGAAACAATCAGATGTTTCCTATATGTTGGGTTGTAATTGAGGGAGAAAACTATCAATCATGGAATTGGTTTTTGACCATTCTTACTGAAGATTTCCACATAAGTGGAATTTCATGGCTTTTCGTAAGCGATCAGAAGAAGGTAAATTTTAAATATCCACATATCTTTTTTTAATTTTAAGATATTATAAATAATCAAAGAAACATCGAGAACAATGTACAAAGAATGGCAAACTTAAAAAGACAAAAGGGCCATCTGGGCCTCATTCACAAATGCTCTAGCAGCACAGGATAGTCAAGAGGAAAAAACATAGCACATAATACAGCCTCAAACTACAATTAAATGTTCCAACGCCTTCTCATTGCCAAACTCAGCTGGTCTTGCTTCCCATGCCCAATGATGACCTCCCGAATCAAGTTAATAATGCAGTCTGCTAACTGATATTTATGTTGTTCCAGTTGCTTATAAAGACGTCTGTTACGTTCCTGCCAAATGTGATAGAGAACCATCTGAAAAGAGGTTCTAAGCATAACACAGTTGTGCCTCCTGTCTGCATAAATAACTTCCTCTAATACCGCAGTCCAGTCATAGGTAAAGTTTGGAAAACCTATCATAGATAAGAATCGACTCCACACTGCTTTGATATAAACACATTCAAAAAACAGGTGATTTCTACTTTCATTGACTAACTTGCACAACACACAAATAGGGTCATAGGTTCCGAACCACCTATCCCTTGTTTGCAATCTGTTTTTAATTATGAGCCACAAGAAAAAAGCTGCTTTGGGGCATAATACCTGTTTCCAAACGAGATCAGCCCATGGGACCACTGTCATCGATCCCCACCCAATGGCTCGGGCTGAAGAGGTAGTGAATTCTCCAGATGGTGTAGGTGCCCAAAACGATTGATCCGGCCTATTACAAAGGGAGAGGCCGTGCAAATAAGGGGTTTAGCGATCAACAATTAATTAATTTATGTAACTATTTGTTTCACAGGGTTTAGTGGAAGCATTAAAGAACTTGTTTCCATAAGCTGAACATAGAAAATGTGCTCGTCATGTGTATGTAAACTAGTCTAGTGTTAACAAAGGGCACACGTATAGGACTTTATTCTGGAAAGCGGTGAATTGCACAACGCAAGTTGATTTCAATGAGGTAATGGAGGAGTTGAAGAGCTTGTTAATAAAGGCTTATAAAGATCCTAAAAGTAAGAATCTGGAGATATTTGTGAAGGCTTTTGTGATCTAAGACCAAAGTGTGAAATAGTACATAATAATATTTCAGAGACGTTTAATGGATTCATTTGTGAAACTTATAGTAAAATCTTGAACAGTATGTTAGAAGACATTCGAGCTTTTTTAATGACTTGGATACATGAAAAAAGGGATAAGATGATGAAGTGCACAGATGAGATGTGTCCTGGAGTGAGGAAGAAAATAGAGGTAGCACAATGGGATGCAAGACACTGTATGCTCAGGACAAATGGAAATTTGAAATTTGAAGTCAGTATATTTGCAGACAAGTACATCGTTGACTTGCAAACACAAACTTGTCAACATGGACTATGAGATTTAACCAGGATTCCAAGTAAACATGTTGTGGCTTGTATATCTTATCATAGGGAGGATATCGATGCTTATGTGAATCAATGTTATAAGCGTGGTTCTTATTTGAAGACCTACCAGTTTGCTATAGAACTCATTAATGGTCCTCAGTTTTGGCCAAAGATTAAAAATCTTCAGTCAATATTACGTCCACTAATTAAGAAGATACCTAGAAGATCGAAAAAGATAAGGAAAAGGGATCACACTTAAGAACATTGTTGCAATCCCAACAAATTAACTAAGGTTGGAGTAGTTATGAGATGTCACCATTGCCATGAAATTGGCCACAATATAAGAGGATGCAAAAATAAGAATCAACCTTCAAGCCAACCTGAAATTGTTAAGGTAGATATTTTAGTTGTGTAACAAATGTGTTGTTATTCATCAAGTATTTTAACTTTATGTTTATCTTCAATGTGTATAATGTAGCGAAAAAGAGGAAGGCCGTCAAAATCAGTATCTACTAAACCCCCTTCATCCAGTACTCATAGCGGTCAAGTAGGTAGACTGACACAATTAGTGTCTACAGGATCAAATATTGCATCTTCTATATTACGAAGAGAGACTAGAATGGTTAGTTAACTTTAAATATAAAATTTAAGTTGTTTTCTAACTTGTATAACATTATAATTCTTTTTGTTTTTATAGGCACATAGAGGATATGGAGTAACATTTGGGGAAGTTTCTAGGAATACCTACTTTACAGTAAGCCATTTAAATTCATATTTATACTACTTATATGTAATTATAAGGGAGATGATAATATTTACATAATTTGTATCCCTATGTCTCTAGTTTACTCCAAATAAAAAATCATTCCATTTGGATAACTACAGAGCAAGATATGGTCAAAATACTAAAGCATGTTTAAGCTATGCAGGAAGTTCGCCGCAGCGAAGCTAAAGTTGGCCGCGACAAACTTCTCTCAAGAGGAATTTTCGTAAAAATTTCACAAGTTCGCCGCAGAGAACTTCTCCCGAGAGGAAACCTAGCCAAAACCTGCAAGTTCGCCATGGCGAACTTTCACAAATGCATACCCAATTTTTCAACTTCATGTTAGATTTTGAGACTTTTAGAGGTAGAATTTAAATTCAATGTCTCATAAAAAATGTAGCCATATGTCTCTAGTTTAATCCAAATCAAGAATCATCTCATTTTGATAACTAGAGAAAAAGTTATGGCTACAACACTGAAGCATACTCAGTGAGCATACTACTGCTACATTTCCCCGATCATCTCTCAATTTCGATTCCAAATTTTACCCTAATATAACTTATACCAAGATCACCTTTTCCATTTCATTTACTCCTCATTCTCTACTCCATTTAATCTCAATATCATTCATCAACAAAGTATGATCTAAATTTGATCGTTAACTTAAAATAGCATATACCCTTCATCAACATTTTTCTATACTCATCAACTTCCAATTATCATTAATAAAAGCAAGAATTTTACATACTCTTCATCATTCACGACACATACATACACAAAACACCATTTCATGTCATTAAGCTCTAACTATCATCATAAATGCTTCATTTAACCAAGCCTATGATATTTAACAACTACTTACTTGATTTAGCTTCCAATTCTTCACACTCTTTAAGAATATAAAAAATTCCTAGCTTCACCAACAAGCCACGGTCATCATCTTCCAAAGGTGATAGGAATGGGTTTTTGGTGAGAATGAAAGAGTGAGCAAGGTGAAAGAGAAGCAAGTAAGAGATGAGAGAGCTAAGTTTAGTGTTGGTGGAGGTTGGCAACCAAAATGACATAAAGAAGAAGAGAACCCACGAAGAAGAAGAAGAAAGAGAAGAAAGCCACGAAAAAATGAAGAGAGAGCAAAATGCAAGACCATTTAATGGTCTTTCAATTAAATGAAAAATAGTGACTTTATACTTGGACACTTGTCCAATTTCCATGAATTTCAACTAGCTCTATTATTATTTAATCAGTTCAATCAACTAACATTGTCTCCCAATTTTTAATGACATTTGTTATAAATCCATAAGTCATTTATAAAATTTTCCATTGCAAATTAACAGTAAATTCTACAACCATTTATCAATTGCCTTGCCACTTAGCATTTTTCCTAGTCTAAAATATCCAAAATATCCAATATTTTCCTAAAGAAGAAGAAAGAGAAGAAAGCCACGAAAAAATGAAGAAAGAGAGAGCAAAATGCAAGACCATTTAATGGTCTTTCAATTAAATGAAGAATAGTGACTTTATACTTGGACACTTGTCCAATTTCCATGAATTTCAACTAGCTCTATTATTATTTAATCAGTCCAATCAACTACCATTGTCTCCCAATTTTCAATGACATTTGTTATAAATCCATAAGTCATTTATCAAATTTTCCATTGCGAATTAACAATAAATTCTACAACCATTTATCAATTGTCTTGCCACTTGATATTTTTCCTAGTCTAAGCATATCCAAAATTTTCAATATTTTCCTAAATTTCACCAAGAATTTTAAATCAGTAAATATACACCCCAAATCAATTTTCAACACAAATAAACTGCAATCCTTAATAAAATCACATATTAAAAATCATATTCACGTTCAAATAATCAATTATACCCGGAAATTGTCAATGAATACATGTACAATCATTTTAATTTGTGCAAAAATTCAAATTCACAGGTGTGTATGTTAGCATTATGCATGAGCATGAAAATGCATTTTTCAAATCTCTCATTGCTATTTTCTCAATTACACAAATCTAGGGTTCTACCCCTTTAGTATGAGAACGGGATGTTACAAAAATGGACCCCAGTATGAACCTAACACTATCATCACAACCTTCTCTATCGTGAATATTCATAATAATATGGATCATTCACAATTTAATTCCAATAATGTTGTTAAATAGTTATCTGATGTTGTTGCAATTATTACATGACTCTTGATCCTCTACTTTGAGAATCTATAACTCCATAAAAAGGTTCAAACCAAGTAATTGTTGGTAATGGACATATCTTTCTTATTTCATCTACTATTGTAACATCCCACCCCCGACAGGAAGGGTAAAATAGTAAATTGGCATAGGATGAGATTGATAGGGATTTATTAGTATTGTCCATGCATACTGGTACTAGTGAACAGTGAAATCTGTGCACATGAAATAACTGTACATGCATACATGACATTCCCGGTTTTCGTGCCTAATGTAATTTTATTGTGATTAACGTGGTTATTGGGTTTGAAAAATTATTCTGAGTGCGCCATTGAGTGTTTTATATTTTAAGGAATTTTCAAGAATTTTTCTGGAATTTTCTGGAGAAAATTCCCGGACCGAAAAAATCGCCAAGTGGCGAACCGATTGCTTTTCGGTAGCAAAAATTGCTACCCAATGGCACTGTCATATTGGGTATATTATTTTGGGATTGAAATTAGGGTCATTGGACTAGAATGGGTCAGATTCCAGTAGGATTTCTAAATCCTATCCATACTTTGTCTTATACCTAATTTGTCTCTTTCTTCCTTCTAATGCCATTTGTCCTTTGAATTAATGATTTTTGTCTTTAGCATAAGCCTCTCTCTCGGTTATGCCCTATGAAATAGAATGAAAAGAAGACTTAGATGCTTATTTTTCATTCATCTGAAACTTGCTCTTGGTTTTCCTCTCCATCGATTTTTTTGGTTCTCTCCTCAAAGTGTTCTTATTTCCTCCAACCTTACCTTAAGAGACTACCTTCTTGCCATGGAGATTTTACACTTGCATGGTGTTAGGAGAAGTTGTTAGAGAGAATAGCAAGGAAAGAATTGAAAGGAATTGAAGATTGGAAGCTAAGTAGGTAAGTGATTAAGTTAAGCTTTAATGATGTTTTGATTATGTAGTTAATG
>JANKOE010000206.1:16474631-16485725 GCA_026284465.1 Erythroxylum citrifolium | reverse complement strand
TAAATTCTTGTAAATGATTGTAATAACTGAAAATATGTACTACTGTCTACTGCTTATTCCGCGCGAATGACTGTCTTTAAAAAATGTATACTGAGATTCGTCTGACTGACTGATGTAATACGCCACCCTCGCGGGGCACGGATTCGGATATCACCAACAATATCGGGTTCCGGTCACGTGGGAGTGGGGTGTTACAACTATACTTTCACATTTTTTACCCATAATCGTCCACTTCACTTTACTAATATTTTTATTATTCTATAACTACAAATCTACTACTCATTGCGAAATTTATTACTTGTAACTCTTATTTCATTGTAGTTAGCTCTTTTTGTTATATTCTGAGAGACCTCATCACTATGATACCACTTTTTGTGGGTTCCATCCACAATACTCTCTATTCAATGAAGACTTCTCTGTACCTTAAAAATCTAATTTCTTTTACAGTCACTATATCTTCACTCAATCTGTGGCAATAACATCTTGGTCATCCATATTTGTCTATGGTTTCTACTTTATCACATTTTTTATCTATTGAGTCAAAAGTTATAAATCCTTGTATCGTTTTCTTCAAAGAAAAAAAGTTCGCCTTTCTTTTCCATCATATTATCGTGTTTCTACTAAATATTTATAACTTATTCATTGTGATATTTAAGACCCCTTCTTATATATTTCTTTTTTAAACATCGATATTTTATTATTTTTATTGATGATTTAAGTTGTTATACACGGATCTTTCTTTCAACTTAAAAATCTAATGCCTTATCTTGTTTTAAAAAATTTAAAATTACTACTAAAAAATTGTCTCCATTATTGTTAAAAGTTTTCGATATGATGGAACTTCTAAACTCATTAAATACACTTTTACTCAGTATGTCACCACTTTTGTCATAACTTTTTTATATTTATTACCCCTACACTCTTCAATAAAATAGAATTATTGAATGCAAAATTTATTATATTACTGACACTAGCCTCACTTTTCTTTTTCGTACTTCTCTCTTTAAAATCTTTCAATTTGAAACGTTGTTCATAATTGTCTATCTCATTAATTCCTTACGAACTCATCTTCTTTACCACAAGTCCCAGCATAAACTCCTTTTTTACATTGAAATAGAATTTTCTAATCTTTGAGTCTTTGCTTGGCATTGTTTTCCTAACTACCAAAATCTACATTATGTGTTGTTCTTGACTATTATTTTCGGTATAAAAGATATCACTTTTAAACATTATATCTTTTGATATGTTCGTTTTCTTAAAAGTCACTTTCCTTATGTCAACTTGTCTACTAATGCTCCCTCTCTCCCTTCCTCATCCATTTCCTTGCCCTTGCCTTTCAAGCCGCTTTCCCCACCTACTTCTTCTCTAATCTCCTGGGCTCCTCCACCCTCTCCACTCCATTTTCCACATCCTATTATCACATATACATGTGATCACATTCACATTTCTTGCACCTTTTGTAACTATATTACTTACTTTGGTCTCGTCCATACCCTTCGTGATCTCGAACCTACTTAAGCCAACAAATTATCTCACCGGCACTAAGTTATACATGATGATTGATGAGTTCAATGTTTTATATTACAATCAAACTTAGAATCATGTTCCTCAACCATTAGCCGCTAACATTGTCAGTTTTAAATGAGTATTTTACATCAAATGAAATTATGATAATTCCTTTATTCGCCATGAAACTCGTCTTATCGCCAAGAGATATCATCAAACTCTAGCCATTAATGTACCGACACCTTTAGTCTAATTTTTAGACCTACTACTATTCTCATTATTCTCACATTTGCGAATAGTAGTAGGTCTATTTATAGCTTGATGTAAATTGCTCATAGTTATATTTAATAACCCATTTTTATATCTCAAACCTCCTAGTTTTATTGATCTTCTTCATCCTTATTATGTTTGACACCTTTGTAGTGCTTTTTATTGTCTCAAACAAGCCCTTAGGGCTTGATTTCATCACTTGATTCAAAAAATTCTTGAACTAACTCTTTGTTCATTGACCCTATTTTTCCTTCATACAACCTTTCTTTTAGTATATGTCGAAAATATTTTAGCTATAAATTCTTCAACCACCTTCATTACCTCTCTTATCCTTAATCTTCACACAACCTTTTCCATTAAAGACTTTGGTCCTCTTCATCATTTTCTCGACATCGAAGCTACCAATACACCCACTGCTCTTCTCTTTACTAAAACAAAGTACACTAAAGATCTTTTTTGCATCATTTTTAACCACACCTATTACCCCCACCCTCCCCTATCTAAAAACCATAGTTATCTCCTTCTTGATCTTATTGAATATTGTAGCACTATTGGTGCCCTTCAATAACTTTGTCATGCTCGTCTTGACATTCAATTTGTCATAAAACAAATTTTTAAGTTTTTGCAGTGTCTTACTGTCATTCACTAACTCATGGTTAAATGAATTTTGTGCTACCTTCCTTCCATACCTTCTTATGATATTCACTTTTCTCAATCTCCCTCACTTAAATTACAGGCCTACTAGGATGCTAACTAGGCTATTTACCCTAATGATTGTCATTCTACATCTAGATATTATATCTTTTTTAACACTAATATGTTTTTTTAGAGTGTTAAGAAACATCCCACTGTTGTCAGGTTAAGCACTAAAGCCGAATATCACCATATTGCTTTAAGCATTGTAGAACTTTATTAGATCACCTTGTTTTAGGGTGAAATTAGACTGTTTCACATCAAGCTCACTCTTTAGTGTGGTAATATTGGTACAATGTAACTTACTAGCTGATTTGGTCTCTCACACTCATATAACATACATTGTTATTAACATCCATTTGTTTTAGATTTTTTCACAAACAAGGCTTTCTTCATCAATCATATCTCTTATCCAAATTATGTTGCTGATATTATGTTTAAAGCTTTGTCTTCCTTTACATTTCTCTTTTTTCGAAGCAAGCTCATAATTTCACATTATCATGAGCTTGAGGGAGACTGATAACATACAGTGCATGTTTACTTATATTCTACAAGAACAGACAACATCTTAATAGAAGTCCTGTAGGTTCAGAAGTAAACAACCTTACTTTTAATTAGTAAAGAGATTGTTTTTGATAGACTAACAAAAAAAAAGACAAAAAAGAAAAAAAGTTTTTGAGAGCTATTTGTAAGAAAAAATCAAAATCAAAATCAAAACTAAAACTAAAATAAAAATATATTATATATAATAAATATAAAATGTAAAATGTAAAATCAAATAAAAATAGAAATAAATAATATTAAACAATATATGTTCACATATATTCCAATCCGAATAAATTGTTAGATGTATTTTAATATTTATGTTATATATCATACATTATCTTATAAATCAATAATGTGTATACTAAGAAGCAAAACTTTTCACAAAAAGATATAAAAAATAACACATATTTCTATCGTATTTACTTTATCAATAAAATAATTATTTTTTGTCATTGTTTATACTTTATAAAATAAATCATATCCTAATATTATATATTAAATATTAATATAACTATTAATTTGTTTAATATTATTTCTAATGATTATGTACAAAGTATGCATCACCACTAATTTCATTCCAATTTCAATTCCTCCTTTTCATTTCCATTCTTATTTTTATTCTAATTTCCTCGTTATTATAAATATTTATTATAATAATTTTTTTAAAAAAAGGAAACAATCATCAGCAATAAAAATATTTTTTATTATTTACAATATTAAAAATCGTATTACTCACCAATCATTGGCCACGACTGCGTTTCTGAAAAATAACGACGATGAAAGGTTTTATCTATTTTGCCTAAAATTTAAAAGCACAAAAGACGGGGGCGGGGGGCCAGGTCCCAGGTGGCAACTCTTGAGGCCCCGAAACAAATAGACGATGATCGGTTTGTAGAAGTTAACTTGCTTTCCAGGTTCCCAATGCCTTACCAACCAAGTTATGCCAATTTTAATTAGTTTTGTCTTTAGGTAATTCAAATTCACCAAGTTCCTTAGTTAGGTTATATACACATATAATTCAAAAATAATATAGAGAAAAGTATTTAAGGGGCATTTGCGTCAAAGCATCATCCGAACATTTATAAAGGGCAAAACAAAAGGCCGAGCATCCTGAGAATTCTCAAGCGGAAAGCAAAGCAACCAAACAAACACTCCGTAGAAAAAAAAAAGTCATTTTTTACCTAAACAAACCAAACGCAACGCAACCCCCAAAAGAGAGAGAGAGCCTAGTACAGACGTCGGCACAATCTGACTGACCTGCGGTCTCTCTCCGATCGGCGACCTCTTGCGTTTAGGTTTTTAATTTTGGAAGCTCCTCCCACATTACTCGCAATCGCTTTGGAAATCCTTGCTTCTCTGATTCTTTTACTTTTTCTCTATTTGATCGCTTCCAGTTTTGCCCCCGATCATCCGGTCTTGTAAACCTAATTCTCTATTTTCCTGAACAAATGGCGAGTACTGCTTCGGCGATGATGACGTCAACGGCGGCGGCGACAAGCAATCACTCTCCACGCTACTCTGTCAGTAGCCCCCAATCGCGACGCTCCGGCAAGGGGGGCTCGGCCTGGACACAAATCCTCCGCGGTGAATCGGAGACGATCGCGGTCTCTCAGGCGCCTCCTTCGGAGGCGGCGATGGTGTCGGCGTCTTCGTCGACTTCTTCGATGGCGGAGGAAGAAAGTTTGGAGTACGGGAATGTGTCCAGCGGAAATGCCGGTAAGCGAACGGCGTGGAACAAGCCGTCGAATGGAGACTTGGAGATTGGGGCCGTCATGGGGGCCGATTCGTGGCCTCCGTTGTCAGAGTTGGCCAGAGGAGGTGCGACCAAATCGTCTTCTGAGTCGTTGAAAGGTTTATCTGATGGATCATCATCGCTCTCCGTTTCAGAGGTTAGTTTGATGACTTTGAAACTATTTTATATAGTCTGTTTGCTTTAATTACTGAATTCGTTGGTAATTGTTGTTTCTTGAATTTAACTCGGTTCAATCAGTGAAGAGTATGCTGAATTGCTTGTCTATCGTATGACTATTTGTGTTGGTTGCTTGAAAAAATAGATTTATATATAAACAACAGAACGGATGGTTCTTGAACATTGCTTTCTCTTTGGAAAATTCTGGAAAAATAATGGATGCAAGAGGAAATTTGAAATCAGAAGATAATTCTCACAATAAATTGGTTCTAAAATTTGAAGAATTTGTCCTGCGAGTGCTGTGTTCTGGGTGTTCAGTGAGTTATCTTACAATACAGTGTTTAATGTTCTGCTCTTTCTGACAATTACAGGGAACTGAAACTTTGCCTTCCTCTACTTCACCTAGACACGCTAGTAATGCCCACACAAGTTCCACACCAAACCATACGGCACCAGCTCGTCAAAGATCAATCAAACGCAATGGTGCGAACTCTTCTGCTTCGAACGGAGGTACACCTCATCCACCTGGATTACAGGGTCCAGTGGGGGAAACACAGTTAAATAACTCTTCGCCTAGGGACCATTCACAAAGGAATTCACACTCACGCAGTGCTAATGATCACCCACAGCAGATGCGCAACTCTTTCAGGAACCGCAATGGTGGGCCGCATTCTCGTGGGGATGGTTCTCATTACCACAACCTCGGGGGCAGGCGTGAGCAAGATCCTGGAAACCCAGATTGGAATAACCATCGGCATTTCAATGGTAGAGATGGTCACTTGCAGTCACAAAGACCTTTCACAAGGTTTATTAGGCAGCCACCACAGCCTTCACCTCCTCCTTCCACTTCTGCATCATTTGTGTCATCTTCACCTGTCCGAGGTTTTGGCAGCCCGATGGGCTTTCCTGGTAATTGGTACCACTATTTATTTCTGCTTTCTCTTTTGCGTAGATTTGCGCTAATCTATTGTCCATTTCCAGAATTTGCCCCGCCTTTTTATTACATTGACTCTCTCAGAGGCATGCAGTTTGTTGCAGCGCCAATACCACCTCATCCAATGTTTTTCCCGAACTTTCAGTTGCATGATAATATAGTGAAGCAGATAGATTATTATTTCAGGTACCTCTCCCTTCTTTTCCTTTGTTGTAGATGGGTTTTCTTAGTTTTCATCAGTCAAGACATCTTTTTGTTTCATGCTTGTTGAGAAATTAACTGCATTTGTGCCTTAATTTTCTTTCATGCAGTAATGAAAATTTAATTAAGGATACATTCTTGAGGCAGAACATGGATGATCAGGGCTGGGTACCTGTTAAATTAGTAGCAAGCTTCAAGAAAGTGAGTGCTTATGGTGATTGTTAACTTATTGTTTTACATTTTAAATGTTATCTACTGTGTTTGCTGCTTCTGCTTGACACCGGATTTTCTGGTACCAAGAATTCAGCATATTTTATTAAATTGAACACATTCTCTTGCATCTTATTTGCATACGAAGGTGGGAGAAATGTAGCTGGTTGTTTATTGCTATTCCTGTTACTTTCTATTGTATTCTTTCGTTAAAATTGATACAACTTGAAACTTCAGTGGGTTAATGTTGTTAAAGATGCAATTTGTTCTTCTTGCATATGCAGTTGGAAGATAATGTGTTTCATTAAAATATAAACTCATAGTGTCTATGAATACTAGCATGCATATTTCTGCATTTGTTTCAATTTATGGACTTTAAATTAATGTTATGGAGCCATCCTTTGCAATCATAGTTTAAAAGCTACCATATTGTCAAATGTAGCATTAGAATTACCATCCAATAAGCTAAGTTTTTAGTATAGTTTGATGTAATTTGCCAATACTATTATTTAGGGAAATTGAAGGATTAGAGGATAATGGAAGTAAAAGAAATTAAGGTTCACTTTTTGTTGGGGTAAAAGATCTGGAGCTTCCCTGTAGTTTAGGGAACATTGGAAAATTTTGTTAAACTCTAAAATTCTAAAAAAAAATTCTTATAGAGTTCAATTTTCAAAAAAACCCTCTTTTTTTAGACCTAGGTTAGAAAATAAAGAAAAACACATATGGTATGAACATCACATATAAACTAATTAAATGACATGACGATTCGACTCAACTCTTAAGTTTTGAACTAATTCAATCCGATTCAAACTAATAATTTATTATAATTATCTTAAATTATTAATTTCAGTCGAATTTAATTGGTTTAGGTCGAATTTAAGTATTAAATTGGGCTATCATATTAGTGATATTTTATTAGTCTATGGATGATATTCATATGACTTGCGATTGTTGTTATTTTTATCCAAAGTCTTAGATAAAAATGTTTTTCTAGAAAATTAAAAATTGTAAGGGATTTTTTTCGATAATTTTATAGATGAAAGAAATTTTCTAAAGTTTTTTAATTATAGAGAAAGTCTTTTATTTCGATGGAAGAATACATCAATGAGAAGTGAATTTGATAAGTTTACTTTTTCCTTTTTTTTAATTGTGTGTTTGAAATCTTTATCTTTGTAGGAGAGTAATTTTTATTGTGTGCTTGAAATCTTTATCTTTGTAGGAGAATAAAATTATGTTTCATGGTGTGCTGCCAGATGCAGAAAATACTCCCACTATAAAATGAATTGTGCTGAAGGAAATATTGCCACTTGAGATACTTCAGCTTCTCTGTCTCTTTCTTGTTTTAACCCATGCTATAAACTTAACACGTTACACTGTCACTTATGCATGTCATTGGTATGTAATTCTATTTCAATAACCAACTATAAAAGTCATGTGGGTAAAAATAAGATAGGAAAACCTGAACTTTGGTAACTATCTTGTTATTCTTTATGCCGAAATGCCAAGTTAGGGTACACATTTTGCTCAATATAACCAATTTGTGACCCCGTCAATTATAATTACTCCTAATGTCTTTGTGCATTGCAGTTGATAGATTTGACATGGATCATATTTTGAGTTATTTGTGCCATACTATGTTTAATTGCTAACTGTAGCTAAGTGAGAACAATTTCAGACATCTGGATTTAAGATGTTAAACACTAAACTGCCATATCTCAACTATCAGTAAAGGGTTGCACTGGAAATTTATTGAATCGTGTTGAGAAATATCAGAACTTACATGCTTGTGCTACCTTTGCTAGGGTATTTGCCTTTTAGCTGAGCCCACAAGTGCTCAAGCTAATGCTTATATAAAACTTGCCATATGCTTTTATCTAAAACTCTTCTACCAAAATTGAGATGAATAATTTATTTAGTGATGGATGGAAGTTACAGATCATCAAAACATCCTTTTAAATGGGAAATCTAATTCACAATAATCATCTTCTTCATAAGATTTTTCGTCCATCCCTGATTGGATCAACCTTTGTTATGTGATGATCTTTAACTTGTGACCTTTTAGGTTGTAGTGTTGGTCTTCTCCATGTCCACTTTTATTAGGTTAAAATCTTTCCTTCCTAATAATGTTGAGATCTTTATTGATATTATTGGTGGAAGGTCATATCTTCTTAATTTATGTTTCAGGTTTCACAATTGACTCCGCATGTCCAGATTATATTGGATGCTATGAGAAATTCAAATCTAGTGGAAGTACAGGTACCTCTTTTAGTGCACCTCTGTCAGTCATTTTTTCCTTGAATTATCTAAAATCAGTGACGTTATTTTTCCTATCAATCACCTCAGCATTCTGTTACGAAGTTTTTTGTTTTAGCTGCTTAAGCATTTTGGTGGCACAAAAACAATTTTGTGGCTTGAAATATAATATCCACAGATTTAACGAGCAAATGCTGCTATTTTGGGGAGAATTCCATAGTGAGTTTGCATCCTGTCTGCTAGCAAGCATTAATACGGCCTTAGTTGTTGTTTTCAACTGCTTTTGCCAATTGACCTTAATAACATTTAAATACACGTTAAGTTTCATGTGATTTTTATGATGTGCTGTTACATGGGGCCCTCAACTGTCAGTTTTATTGTCATTCTTTTAGGGTAATAAAATTAGGAGGCGAAATGATTGGCAGAGATGGATAATGCCGCCTCCTGTTCAGTTACCTAATGTATCAAGTCCTCAGTCCAGTGCTGACATGTTAGGAGCTCAAGTCCAAAATATTTCATTGGAAGAAAACGCTACTAATGTGAGAAGTGGAGCAGGAATTCATTCGGTTGCAGCTTGTGGCAGTTCCTCATCTGGGGCTTCAAATCGGCAGTCAGAGCTATCCAGCGATGAGGGATTGGGATACGTTAGTGAAGGAGATTTGAACTATTCTGCTTCATCACGAATTTCAACCAAGTAGGATATGTGCTGACGCACATTTTACTTTTAACAACACTTGGGAAGAAGGTTGGGAGTGAAATCTCTGATTAGGATGGTGGTTTTCTTGCATTTTCTTGAGGGTAGTTATCTTACCTTGGCACATAAAACATTCTTTTCTCATGAGACTAATAGGAAGAATACGGAGAAGGGGAAAGGGAAAACAATGTTTTGTTGACTAAAGAAAAAACAAAAGGAAAATCACACTATAAAAATATCTAAAAGAGAAAAAAATTCTAGGACTCAAATCTATTAGCGAGTGCTTATTGGGATGTGCGGTTTTTGTGGACTCTGGCGTTTGACCACATGCCTAATTCTGGTGGTGTGTTCGGTGTTTAAAATGGGGAATTTTGGCAGTACTCCCCCCTTCTGCCCCTCAGCTGGTTTTTGAAAATCTTTGGGGTCAGACTATCCTTAACCACTGGGCGTGTTTCAACAATGGATTGCACACAGTTGTATTGGTATTTTAGCAACGAGGGAAAGACACGAGTGTGGCGATTGCTGGATCATGAAGGCCGAGCTACATCTACTATTCACTCTGCTCATCTTCACGTATTCTCAACCTTTGGGTTCATCTGCTCTGTTACATATACTAAATTGACAGGTACATTTATATGTATACCTTCTTTCTTCAAACCTTTTGGAGATTTCTGTGGCATAAAATGGTCATTGAGAAACCTGTTGAAATGTCCAGTTCTGGACTGGATGATGGTAAGTATTAGATGTTAATTTAAAGACTTGGAGCTTTTGAAACTGTGTGTTTTCCTAATTCTTTTGACTTAATATGGATTTTCTTTTCTTTTCTTGTTTTGTTATGGTGGTTGAATTTGCGTAAAAGGTAAAACTTAATTCAGGTTAAAAAATGATTTGATGGTTTATTTTATTTGCATGTTCGGTAAGGTCTTGTTTTTATTTTCTTAATGTCTCTGGTAACTGATAATCCGTTTCTTAGGGTTGCCTGGAACCACAAAGAAACAAGCGTGAATAAGTACAAATGAAATTGTTGATTAACTAATCATTATGCATTAGGGTATGTTGGGATTTTCTTGAGAAAAATCTCATTCTTTTAGTGTCAAGAGGGAAAATAGAAGACAGTCTATCTGAGTGCCCCGTGGAAATTTTAATGATGCTAGGGTAGTTATGAAGGCAGAACTCGAGCGAACGAATGTTAGACATGGATTTCCTTTTGAAGGTTCTAGGATTTTCTTGAATCTGGCACGTGAAACGAGTCGGAGGATTTTTCTTTGTCATCTAGTGTAGACCGTAGAGCACTTGGACAAGGGGAAGAGAGCGACTTAACTGAAATATGTATTTAATGTCCCGTATAAGAGAACTGCGAGAGCAAAGGTAGAAGGAATGCTTTTACCTGTTAAGAATCAATTTTTTCTACTTTTTCTTTTCTCAATTTATTTTAGCCATAAAAAGAATTGGTAGTTAGTGGAACTGAAATTATATAGCAAATGCTGGTTCCTTTTGGATAGGTCTGTTCAGTGCTCTCTGCCCTGTTGAACACTACGTAACTAGTACTGTTTCCTAATGGACTACGTAGCTTACTTTTCCCCTCCGGTGACCACCCACCGCTGCTTGTCTAGGACAACGTGTCGCATTGTTATCCTACGGTCAGGTCATAGGCTTGTGTGTAAAGTTACAAATATAGATCTGCTGAAAAAAATAATTACAAAGGGATGAAAGTGAGAAGAATAGGTTGTTTGTGCCTTTGGATGTGTACGTACTTGCAATGTGGGGTGAGTGATGACGCTAGTGTAATAGAGGCGACAAAAACATCAATGGTATTGATCCGTTGATGTTTTAGAGAAACGAATACGGAGCTGACAGCTGTCTACCTCAAAGACTAGT
>JANKOE010000206.1:16423377-16437675 GCA_026284465.1 Erythroxylum citrifolium | reverse complement strand
ATGTATCAAAAATAAAGTTTTATGGTAAATAGGAAGAAAAAGTTTCAAACATTAAGATATCAGAGAGAAGATAACCAGTTCCGAAAACTATTGATAAGTAATCTACTTTTAGATAGTCATGGTTCATTTGCTCCATCACAATGTAGTTGCAGTAGGTCATTGACAAGTTTGCTGACTTAGACTAGAAGTTATACATGACAAACTATTTACTATTTAACTAGGAACATGATCTTACTTCAGCTTGGCGACCTGCATGAAGCTTAACACCAGAAGCATCATACATGACCTGCAAATTGTCCCAAATCAATGCGAGGAACAGATAATTAAACAGTTTCCCTTTTATTTTCAACATAGCATGGAAGTGGGAAAGACGATCACTCCAGTAAATGATATTGCAATCTCCCTCTTGGAAAAACAGCATGGCACAATCTTAAATGACAATTGAGGCCCTTACAGTTTCTGTTGGACACAGAGCATATGCAACAGATGTTCCATCATAAGTTAAGACACCCTCTCCTTTCACCTGGGAAAATCTGAATCATTGACCAATATCTAAATATAGAACACATGCTGAATGGATATAAGAAGAATGAAACATATTACAAACAAGTCCATCAAATATCCGACTGAAGTTTCAACTTCTAGTTTGCGGGTTAAGCATCAGTAAGGAAATGTGAGAATGATTATGCATATGCATGGACTTGCAATAAAATCAAGTAAAACAATCAAACACATCTGTTCTTTGTTTTCACAAGAGGTGAGAGTACAACAGGCACAATTCCCTTGCTCATAATACCCATAAACAGCGTTTTGGAGAGTCAATAGGTGAGAGTATAAAAGGCACAATTCACTTATAATAAACATTTTGCCAACAGTATAGCATTGTACAGAAGGACAAAGAGTTATGGCTACCTCTTTCCCTTCACTGTTGGTTAGTACAAAATCCCTCAAATTTCCAGCCATCCCAACCTGTTATCAGAGCCATTCAAGAGGAAGTTTGATGTCAAGCGTGGCAAACACTTTTCTTTCGATGAGAAATAATAATGGTTCTTTTTCAGGTCTCAACAAGACACAATAAAGCACTGAACAAAAGCATGTAAATATCATATTAACATGGAAATTTGAGTTTGTTGATAAAAACAACACCACATATAGGCACATGAAAATGATACTTTAATACATAAGTCATTAGTTGGGGAGCATAACAAAAAAATTAAGCATTCATCAAAGACAACCAATGGTGACACATAAAATAGTCATTGAATCCAACTACTTTGACGTACGAAATGAAAGCATATTATTGTTGACCTGGTACCTTGTCGCTAGACCAATACCGAAATGAGGAATCTATCGATCTAAACTAGATTCTGCAAATCCATAAAGATGATCTACCTGGATGTGATCCTTTGATGTAGCAAGCATGACTTTTTCAGCATCTTTTCCACCATGGTCATGTCCATTAGGCTACAAAAGGACCACTATATATCTAAAAATTTCTGTAAGTTGAAATCTGGAAAATAGTATAAAATTACTCCAGAAAGATTAACGTTTACGTAGTGGATGTTACTATCTGAGAAAAGACAACAGTTTGACAACCATGACAAATTTCAGCTTTATATTACCTGCAAGAATAAACCAGTCACAAACCTAGCAATGCTGACATTGTTGCTGCAAAATCAAGCTGCAAAAAATGAGCCAAGTACTTAACATAAGAAAATCATTCTAGAAAAATAATGGGCAAATAACATTCTAGAATTTTATGGTTTACCTGTTGGATTGAACTTATGCATATCTTCTTCCCAGCCTGAAATTGGATACAAAACATAATATTCAGCAAGAACAAAAATTATTGATCTGAAGTTAAAATAAAACTTCATCCTTAAATCTATCCATTTTATCTATATAGCCTCCAGTTTCTTGGAGGTGAAAGAGGCAAGGATAGTATGGTCCAGCTAGATAGCAAGTAAAAGTGTTGAAGTAATGGTTAAACTTCTTTCTCTGCATTTCTTAAGAACTAAAAACTATGAATAAGGTTTTCATCCATTTTAAAATAAGTCCGTCATCTTTCTACTAGACTTCTCCATCCTCTCCTAAAAACTTTTGATATTAAGTAACAACATGCTTCTCCATTAATATAGTAAAAGATAAAAAGTAGCATAAAGAACAAACTGGCACAAAGGAAACAGAGAATGAAACCAAATTGAATTCTGTGGATGTTTGGACAAGCAACAAACCCAGAACCCAATAGAACGTTTAACAAAATAAAGTCTCGACCTTTACAAGAAAACAAGAACTCTTAAACAAAACCCATAAAGCAGAAAAACCGATTCTCACTTACAAACTTCGCTTTATCCGCCATTTCCGTCACTTTCCTGGGAAGATGAAAGGTGAAACCTGACTCTATAAAAGAGTAACGTATCCAAGTATCTAACCCTAGTCGCCCCTATGGCATCCGAGGCTCCCAGTCCCCTTATAACTGTTATACATAATCTAATCATTGAAGACTTTAATACTTGCAAAAAAAACTGATGAGCATTGTTTTGGAAGACACCAAGATCAGACCAAAATAATTAGCGCCCATGGCAAAGAGAGGGCTAAATCTTACCACATAAATGGAAAATCGTTCGTGCATTAGCACAAATGAAAGCCACAAAAAAACACAAAGAAAAAAAAGCAAGAAACCCACAAACAGAAACCCCAAATTTACAGACAATCTGCATACAAAAGCGAGAAAGGAAGAGAAAATCCAGCTAACCCAACAATATGACTCATGCTCACACTTACTCCCTGCCTAGGGCTCCGAAAAACCCAATTCATTCTTGAACAAAAACGCCCATCTAAAACACAACTTCATTTACGCACAAAAGAGAAGGAAAAGGAACAGAAAGCAAAACGCATACGAGAGGTGTTGATTGCAGCACGCCACGGCTATGGCGAGAGAGAAGATTCAGATCAAGAAGATTGACAACGCCAGGTCTCTGCTGTCTGTACTGGGTCGCTTTCACTCTCACCGGAAAGCCATTAACGAAACCACCATGAAACAACTTGATAGCTACAATATTTAATCCTGATGTTTGTGTAAGTTGAATGCTTGAGAACTAAACTTACCCGATTGCCGAATTAATAGTGAATATATCCACACACGACTTTAAGTTGCTTGGATGGAGAGTGTTTCATTACTGACCAAACGACTTGTCATTCGTTTCCGGAGGAAGGAAAAAATATTTAAAATGAGAGGTTTTAATTATTTTTAAAATTATATTATAAATTAGATTTTTTATTACAAAAAATAATAATAGGTAGAGTGAAGTGTCCATTTCAGGGGATGTATATAAATATGTGGACGAGATGAGCTGGAACAAAGTTGGAACATCACAAGTGGTACAGGTGATTTCATTTGCTATTTTAGTACTACCAATATTTTGGTGATTGTAACAATATTAAATAGACACTAATTAATCGAATATTTATTGACAAAAATTTTAGTCACAAGAAGTAAAATATTATGTGACTATAAATCATTTTGTCATAATAAGAAAAAAAATATCAGTGACCTAACTATATTTTGTTACAACAAATAGAAAATATTAATTACCTTTTGTCAAAAAAAAAAGAAAATATTAATTACCAGCATATATTTTGTCACAATTATACTAAGATATTGATGTGTAATTAGTTAATTTTGATTGGGTATACTGAGATTAAGCTTGGTATTTTAGTCCATACTTGATCCAACTTAAGTTGGTTCAATCCAGATTGACCTGAAAGTTAATAAATTTTTTCGATTTGATCAACCTTTAAATCAGGTTTAAACTTTTTTTTAGTTTTAAAATTTTAAATACTCGAACTATAACAATCCAATTTGAGGCCAATAGCCTAAATGTCTTAACGATAATGTTCAAACGTCATTCACTAATATGCAAAATGACATTGTTTTTCAATATAACACATTAATTAGACTAAGTCAAATCTAAAATTTTGGAGTTCAATTGAGTTCAAGTTTGAACCTCGTGTCAAATTTGTGCCTTTTTAAGAAATTTCAATCCCTATTCCAAATACCAAAATATTATAAACTTCAGTTGGAGCATGATTGGAACTTAAATAAGCATAATCAAATCTAACTTTGACCATATCACAAAAAAACCAAAGTTATATATTGATCAGGCTTGAGCTTTTGTAGTCTAAACTTGAATCAAATTTTAGTCTAAATCCGACATGGAACATTGTCATGCATCCTAATTATATGGTCCGTCATTAAAAGGTATAAGGCTTATGTCCTAAATTCCTTAACACCTCGTAACTATTAAAGTTAATATTATTTAAATTATTCTTTCACACATTAAATTATGTAAGAAAAAGTTTAAAAGTTATTATTTTAGTTACTTTTATGATTATCATCTGTAATATTAATTAATTTATTCGTATATATTAACAAATAATTTATAAATTATAAATGAATTTAATTAATATAAATAATTAGTATAAAAGAATTTTAATTAGATGCAGAAGACTTTGTTGGAAAAGCATGAATCGATTCGATCAAAATATCTTGTTATCTATATGGCAAGTTTAGTTTTATTTTATTGCTTGTCTTTCTGGAAATAACATCTCTAAGGAGTAAGATTGTATATTACTAAATCTCTTTAGATTCTATATTTTAGTGAAACTAGTTCTGAACCCCGTGCTTTGCACGGGTTGTTACAAAGTAAAAAATGAATTTTAATAACAAAATTGAAAGGAAAACACAAGTATAAATTTAACATATTACACGGGTATCGAAAAAGAATAGTTACATAAATATATAAATATTTATAATGAAGTTGGAGTCAATTTATTAATTATAACATAATTGGTAAATTAATCATATATAAATTAAAATTAATTAAAAATGAAAAAATATATGGGCTAATTAGTCAATAATACTAAATATTAATTAATCTATTAATTATATTAATTTTTAAAAAATTATTATTTAAAAAATTAATTAATTTATTATATTATAATTATCAACAGTAAAATCAAAAATTAGCTAATTAGTTAATTAATTATATTTTAAATAACAATTAAATATATAAATATATATAATAAAGTTCGAATCAATTTATCAATGATAATGTAATTAGTAAATTATTTATATAAATTAAAATTAATTAAAAATGAAAAAAATATATGGGCTAATTAGTCAATAATACTAAATATTAAATATATTAATTTTAAATAAATTATAATTTAATTAATTAATTATATTATATTATAAATATCAACAGTAAAATCTAAATTAGCTAATTAGTTAATTAATGATATTATAAAGAACAAAATAATATTTGATTGGTGTTAAATATATTATAATTAATATTAATAGATTAACTAATATTTAGTATTATTGACTAATTAGCCACATATTTTTGTCTTTTTTAAATAATTTTAATTTATATATAATTAATTTACTAATTACATTATAATTAATAGGTTGACTTGATCTTTATTATATACATATATATATATATATATATATATAATATGTTATATAGGAAGATTGCACATGGGTGACTTTAGTATTCTTTTAATATAATATGTTATACAGGAAGTCATCCTCGTGCGCTTATATTTATCTAAATATTATTTATGTTATTATATATATGTAGATAATATATATAATAACAAAAATAATATTTAGATAAATATATAATTTTTTGGGTAACTAAATATATATATATTTAAATTAATACTAATTAGTAATATATATTTGTAATAATAATAATAATAATAATAATAATTGTAATTGTAATAATAAATTTAAATAATAATAATAATAAAATTATTTAATATATAATAATTTTATATAAAGAAGCCACCTTGTCCATTTGCACGAGGGTTATATTTGTTATTATATCTATATATAATAAAGTTCAAATCAATTTATCAATTATAATATAATTAGTAAATTATTTATATAAATTACAATTAATTAAAAATGAAAAAAGGGCTAATTAGTCAATAATACTAAATATTAATTAATATATTAATTAGATTAATTTTAAATAAATTATAATTCAATTAATTAATGAATTTTATTATAAATATCAACAGTAAAATCAAAATTAGCTAATTAGTTAATTAATGATATTATAAAGAACAAAATTCTTTTTGATTGGTATTAAATATATTATAATTAATATTAATTAGTAATATATATATTTGTTATTATATATATATATATATATGCACGAGGGTAACTTTGGTATTCTCAACGGAAAAACCTGATCTCAACTTCTCTAACTATTAACACTATCTATTTTTTAACAGCAACAAATGAGATCACAAACCACAACCTATTTCAAAAGGACCCAGAATAACAAAAATCACCATCATGAATCACAATAGTGCACAAAATCGAGAAGAAAACAACGAGAAATAATACCTGAAACAAAATCTTGACTCGTTCAAGCGGAGTGACGACAATTATCTAAAAGCATGAATGAAAAGTATGAAGAAGCATTAAATGCTTTATTTAAATTGAAACATTATCTGTGTTTTTGTTTAAAATGATTGGAGAAGCGTTTCAGAAGCATTAAATGCTTTATGAAAAGCTTTGACATTTTGTAAACATTAAATGAGAAAAAAATAAATTATGGCTTTTCTTCAATTTTAATTAATTATTTTCTTCAAAATTGAGATTTTATTAGTGAATGTGTATATATATATTTGTAATATATATAGGAATAATTGTTAACTGCTATACTTTTAATGTGTATGACTTAAATTACACAGCAAAAGCTTAAGAAGGGAAGTCCAAAACGGCAGTGGAGCAGGAGATAGAAAATTGCTATAAGGTATTCATCTTATACCTTTTAATTATGTGGAATTTAATCCAATTATTTTGGTTGAATTTATAAATTACTTGAGCTGGACTGTTTAAAACTAAATATTTTATTGACTTTATTGCAAATTTCGTCTGATAACTATTGGCAAATGGCAAAATAGGACCATTCCTATTTTGTAAATGCTTTATTTTAATCTCTATATTAATTAATATTTATTAGTAAAAATTACTATATTTTATTAAAATAAATAATTTAATAAGTTAAAATAGTTTATAAATTAATATTTATTTATTTTTTTGACATTTTTAATATTTATTTATTACTAAATATTTTAATTATTAAAAGCTAAATTTATTTTAAGTTTATGCATTTTAGTATATTTCAATTTATTAGATTTATTATTAATATTGTAGCTCCAGCCAACCATTTCTTGCTTGATGTGCACATGAAATTATCTGTTTCTAATCTTGTAGAAATATCATGGCAAAATATGTAGGCGTATGAAATGAAACGGTCCTCACAACCCAACCAGAACTCGCCACGTTCACTGCAGGTAACAGAAACGGTCAGGTTGCATTAGCAAATGGCAAGTCGGCATTAAAAATTTTGGCGGGCATTTTAGAGAAATTCAATTAAAGACCAATCCCTAGCGGCCCACATATTTTTCCTCTCTCTCTCTCTCTCCTCTGTTCCTTAATCTTGAGGAATTTCAGGTAAGTCATTTCTCTTAAATTTCAGGTAGGAGTGTTTGTTATTGTTCAGAATCCTATGTTAGAAGATGTGAATTGGATTTCATTTTGTCAATTCTATCCATGTGAATAACTTTAGTTGTTTCCTTGTTGATATTATATGCGTATTGAAGAACTTGAAATGTGTTTCAGGGCCCCATTGATGGCGGGTTAAGTTAATTTTAGTGAATTTCTTGAGGATTTTTCCTGGGATAGACAAAGGATTAAGCTTCCTGGGTTTAGGAAAATTTGAATTATGGGGAAATTATCTTCAAAGGAAAGCAATTCGAGAACCGCCAAGAAGAAAAGGCGGTTGAGGAGCTCGAACAGCAGGTATTTGAAGCCTGGTGCCCTAGCTCAGCTTCGGTATAACAAGGTCTCCTCGGAGAAGTCATGCACTGATCTTGGTAAGAAAAGGGTTGCTTTGTTTGGAGACAGGAAGCTTGGCGATGATGACGTACAAATTGAGAATAAGGTTTTTGATAAAAGCCCTTTGATGCTGTCCCCCGTGGATTTGGTTAAGCAAAATCTTTTGGTTCAGACACCAAAGACGCCACGCGCTGATGTTAGGGATTCTGATTCTAGACTGGAATCTCTCCCAATGGATTTGTTGGTAATGATCATTTCCTTTATCCCGGGTTTCTTTTAATTATGTTTATGTGAGAATACTCATCTGTTGCCCAATTTGATTGGAATATTACTCTTACGCTGCTTTGAGAAAATGGCTTCTTCAGTTCATCTTCTTCGTTTGCTTAACATATGTGCTTACTGAGATTAACAAGGTGGGGTTGATAACTCTTATCGGTGAAAATTGTGGCAGCATAATTTCAAGGCCAAACAGTAAGAATTAGATTCTCAATAATTTTTAGATGGTCAATAGAAAAGTAGAGAATAGAATCTCATCATATTTATGTAGTGTCTGGCCTTCGTCTGAACCTTTTTTTTTTGCAGTCAGTGATTTGTGTGCCAAGTTTGTTATGTGTCTGCAAAATTTTTATTATAATTGCTATCTGTGCTATTTTTGCTGTACATTAATTTCATGCTTAACAGCAAAAGTCATGTTTTTTCCCATATAATTCAAATAATATAATTTGGGGGTATTGATTCTGTATGATTTCTCTTTTTGAGGTCAAAATACTTTGTCACCTGCACCATGATCAACTCAGGGCAGTTTTTCATGTTTCCCGGAGGATTAGAAGAGCTGTAAGTCTGTTTTATACTGTTCACTGTGGATGTATGAGGCGAACACTAGATTTTGGGTTCACTTTGATATGGTTCAATTATGTTGAAGCAGGTTGTGATTGCAAGACAATCCCATTTCAATTTCACCACACCTGATCGGTCACGACAGGAGCTGTTGAGCGCAATGACCCCGCAGCCCACTGAACACTGGCCATTTTTGAGGTACGGATTGAGAATTGGAGGTTTTTTGCAAGCTTTATTGTTCTTTTTAAAGTTTTTCCTCTTACTGATAAATGTGCCCCTTTGTTTAAATTTTCATTGCAGCAGGGGTGACCGAAAAGGTGTTTTCATGCCAAGCCCACACACCCCAAAAGCACCACGGCATGGTCCTCGGCCACCTTCTCGCATAAAAATCACCGAGATGAAGCAAATTGCTGCTGTTCTCTTTCAAGATTCTACGTTCCCTTCAAGATGCATTGTACCATCGGCATTGTCAAAACCCCTATGCAAGTCAATGGCTTCCAATCGTGCTCTATTCTGTGAGGATGAGTTATGTCAGGCTGTTGAGAATAAGCTTCGTTGATGTTTTGTTGTGGTTTGCATAGTATACGTCGTTGTCTTTTGTGTATAGTCCGGTTCCTTATCTCTATAGGTAGTTGTAGTTAGAAAATGGAGTATGAAATTTTGTAGCTTAAGCGGGCCATAACAGATTGGAACTGGTTACTTGTATATCTCTATATATGCTTGAAGTTATGATTGTTTTACCTTCAAAAAGAAGGATTTAAGACCAGTGGGAGGGGTTTTAGACTCGACCCATGACAACGGCAGCTTTTGTTGACTAGTCTAGTATTAAGGCTTAGATTACATTTTGGAAAGTTTATCCAGTGAATCACCAAGAATAAGAGTGACAAGTACTTCGTAAGCTTTCTCTGTGGGATGATAACTATCCCAAAATATGTACTTTGAGGCATCTTTGCATGTAATTGCATCAGATAAATGGTTGCAGAGGAAGCTGACTTCTATATTTCCTGTACCACAGCATCCTTTAGTAGCCTCTACAAAGCCTGTAGCCACGGATCAAATCCAGTACAGTTATTTACGCATAAAAGAAATGTACAAAGAAAACAAGATGAAACAATAAGGTTTAACAAGTTACCGTATTGAGCAGGAGTTTTAATGAGAGAAAGCAGAGGATTGTAGGCATCACCATACACCATCCTAACATCTGGAAGTTCTTTGTTGAGATGATCAATCGCTGAGGAAATCTTGGAATTAAACAGAACTGCTCCGTGGTTGGACAGATTTGAACATTCCCTTTCTATGCCCCCTGAAAGAGTTCTCTGTGATGGCACACAGCCTATCGGTGGCAAACCCAGGATAGAAATTTTTCTTGCTCCAACTCCATAAAGTTCCTACGAAAAGTTCAGATCAGTGGATCATTGAATGTATGTATGCATATGACTTCTTATTGAAGTGGGGACATGAGCTCTATAGAGTAGTTCAGGATCATAATTGTGACATCAGCTCGGAAAAAGCGTCCTGACCTGACAACGAAACTACGTCATATTGTCTGTACACAAAGTTCGCTTTCTGCTAGCTGAATGGACCCCCGCCCCTGGTCCCGACTAATATTAAAGTGAATACGGTCTTAAAGTTTTAATGCTAATGATTAGTTGCACATGAACAAATCACTCCTATACAAACCGACCCACAAAATAAAGGAAAAGCACTATATTCAAGTTTCGTCACACATTTACCAGGAAATCATAAATGAGGTCAAGCAAGAAACTTTAGAAAAAGGTTTAGGACAATTTGATCTGAGAGCCTAAATTTATCTGCTAGGGTTTTGGAACATACCTTGTAAAAACTTGAAGCATAGCTGACCATTAAATCAGTGTAGGAATCAATGTCATACTGAGCTTTCCTGAATGGATAAGTGTTGGCAATGTCATTGCTTCCTATACATACAAAGTAGAAGCTTTGGGATACAATTGAGTCAGCTCTTTCTTCTCCTACTGCCGCCGTTATCTTCTGTTTGTAATCCCTGAACAGGTCTACTTGACCCCGCAACGAAACTACTGACTGGTAATCAAGAGAATGGACACAACTCACATTAGTGATCATTGAGAAGATTTAGAAGAGAATTAAAGATGATTAGGAGAGAAGACAGCGAGAGCTACCGCTAACCGAGATGTGAGAGGATCGTAACCAGCAGCTCCAGAGGCAAAACTTACACCTGTAAGGAGGTCTTGAACCTGAAGGCTTGGATCTAGGTATGCAGGCACAAGTTTCTTTATGCCAAGTTCCTCCGCTGAAGCATCGAAAATGGGCTTGCATATGAATTATGGAATCATGATAAATATATTGGATAACTAGTTATTTGTATTAAGAACACATGGACCCTAGAATGTGAAATGTGTCCAAGGCGAAAGACACAGCATCCATACTCCTCTCAGTCCATAGATCATAGGGAAGGAAGGCTGAGCAGATTGTATGCTGTTCAAGTATAAAAGGTCGCAACTTGCAAGTACAAAAATGTAGCATCTCAAAAGTACAAATAAATCATAGTCCAAGTACACTGTAAAACACATTACTAAATGAAAAGGCATGTACCACTATATCTTCTATTAATTATAATATAGAGCACTGAAAATTGAAGAAATTAGCAGACCAGACAATCGATAGAAATAGTGTGCGGGACTTAGAGATACTGTGTCGGGTTTTGACTAATTCACCGTGTGGCTACGTCTCAGCCGAATTTGTATGGTACCTTCTAGAGTCTACTTTTCCTACTTGTCTGAAATATCTTTTCAGAGAAGCATAAGGGTTGGTGCAAGTACTTGCATGCATTAATTCTCCTCTCTCATCATCTATGCCAAAGAAGATCTTAAAGAAGCAGTTTTGAGTAGCTATTCAACGTAAAAGCTTGAAATTTCGAAAAAAATTTGTGGTTTGTCCTGTTAATTAAATCTGGACGGCTTGTTTTCTCCTCTCTCATCATCTATGCCGAAGAAGATCTTAAAGAAACAGTTTTGAGTAGGTATTCAACGTAAAACCTTGAAATTTCGCAAAAAAATTGTGGTTTGACCTGTTAAGCTTCTGAAAGAACAAAAGCTGGAGAGAAGTTTGAGCCAAACTTAGCTTGATGTGAAGCTTTGTGAATGTGTGTGAGTGTGTATGGATCTCGTGACCTTTATCGGGGTAGAAAAAGTGAAGATTTGAGGAGTGCGTAACTAGCTTGGTGTACCTATAAGGTCTGAGGGGATCCTTCCATTACTGAACCTTCCCGTTGGCTTTCCTTCCATGAAATCTCTTCCATAAGGCAGGAAGTTGCACCTGGCAATAGTTTTAATATAGTTGTTGTTGCCAGGATCAACTATCGAGTCTCCAAACACGAAAAATGCAGGAAACTTCCCAATCTTTGGTACCACTTCCTCTGCTGCAATAAATATGGGCATGAATGTAGCTACGAGGACACATAAAATAACAAGGAAAGGTGAAGAGCCAAGTTTTCCGGAGAAAAGCTTCATTGTTTGGGGAATGGTGTGCTCAGAATCTGAAAGGGGGAGTAAAGCATATATATAAATATAGTGTACCACATAAGCTGTGTTGGTGTTAGCTATTAATTGGATTTGCGCACAAGTCATGGTTATTAGGTAACAGTTGGCATCCTTGATTATGCAACATTTTTGTGATTCTCGGATTGAGTGGCACATGATATTGTACTGCAAATGAAAGATTTAAAAACCTTCAACTTATGGTCGTGAACAGCATAATACGGCAGGCCAAAATGAAAGAGGAATTATTGGTTTCCTAATAATACAGATGCCAACAAATTATTAGCAATGTCTTGAAATCGAAAATATATGTGGATCATACGAAGCTAAGTGTTACAAAAGTTTTCTTTCAAGTACTAATTTTTGTTAGTTGCGCTAACTTCTTTGTACGACAATCTCATTTAGTTCTGTTAAAGCAAAATTCAGTCTTGTCTCGTAATCATCAACCAACCTACTTGTTCTGAACGCCTCACGACCCTCGTAATATTTTACTCTCACGCCTTTGTAAGAATTACGAAAGAACTAAATATTCATGGCAACAATCAGAACAAAAAAGAGATACGACAAACATCAACCTTTATTGCTTTCCTCAATGTATACAAAGGATGCTCTCTCAATCTCTGTGTCTCCCACACTCATTATATGAAAACTAAAGCTCAAATGAGCTATTTATAGGCACTTTTAGATGGCCAAAGTATAATCTTAATATAACGTTACTAGCTAAGATAACATCTTATCCTTAACAGATTACATCACACTAACTAATATAATGACATCCTCATTCAATTAAGACTTTATTTGATAGGATTAAGTTATATCGCAATAACAAGATAAAATATTACATCTATCTAGGAATGATCTATCCATATTCATGAAGACCTCCTTTATCTTAAGACGATCCTTCTACATGATTTTTATCTCTTAGAGCTGATGTTCATCCATTTTGATCTTATCAACCGCATCATCCAAGATCTCCTCATCTCTGTCCGTTAATGATGAGTCATCCAAGTCAATAGTTGACACGGATTTCTAGTGGTGTTTTAGTACTAGTGGTGTTTTAGTAGTTTTAATTGTTTTGTTAGTAAAAGAATGTTTTATCCTTATGTTTTCATCTTTTAGAGTTTATATTATCTTTTATAATCACTTGGCAATAACTTTTGTCAGTGTAAAAACATTATTTCAGATTTCTATTGAATTTTCTTTGGTTCTTCAAAAGGTTTCGTACAACATTTGAAAAATCAAACGTCATATGCTGCGTCAAGTGGTATCAGAGAAAGGATATCAACTGAGAGCGATAGCAACGGTGTTCGTGACGATGTTCAAGAGGCTGAGGCTCCTTTTTTAGGAGACGAAGCGTTACAACTTTTGGAGCAACATTTGGAGCAGCAGATAGAACATAGATTATGGCATCTTGAGGAGCGTCTAGAAGAGATTGTGGAACGTCTGGATGCTCTAGGAATTGATACACATAGGAGGCAGAATAACCATAGAAGAATAAGGGTGGAGATGGCTCGTGGTGAACCTATGGGTAGAACTATGCCTGCGAGGAGACAACCAATCTACGAGGAGAATTCAGAGGAAGAAGATTACTATGAGCCGAATAGACTTGGGCGTTTTTAACAACACGATGGGTGTAAGAGGAGAGACGCCTATGATGGATTTGAAGATAGAGACACGGGGGATTATAGATTGAAGGTGGATATCTCCTATTTTAATGGTAGTCTGGGTATTGAAAATTTTTTAGACTGACTTGTAGAAATTGACAGATTCTTCGAATATCTGGAGATTGCACCAGAGAAAAGAGTTCGGATTGTGGCTTGTAGACTGAAGGGGGAAGCTTCGACACGGTGGGAAAGGATTTAGTCACAGAGGGAGCGCGAAGGGAAGGGATTGGTGTGTACATGGTATAGAATGAAGTGTAACGCCCCACCTTTGGGGTTAGCATTTTGAGCAAATTTAGTCCGATTTAAGTTCTGTCTCTTTGACATTTTGGCATGCATTCATGGC
>JANKOE010000206.1:16330598-16355810 GCA_026284465.1 Erythroxylum citrifolium | reverse complement strand
GCCCCGCAGACGTAGGCAAGTTGGCCGAACTGCGTTACCAAACGTCGGCGTTTTATTTTCTGGTATTGCGCGGTTGAAAGTATTAATTTATTCGTGCCGAAGAGTGTATTTTGGATAATCTGCGAATTTATAGACGATTAAGTTACTTCAGTTAAGGTAAAAGGTTTACCCATGAACTTATTTAAATTTGTATGAAGATTTTAACGGTTAATTTGTATATTTTATTATGTAAATTATTATAATCAATTTAGTGTTCATCTCTAACAAAATTTACATGATTGTTTGATAAAATTTTATAAAATGTGGAGAGAAATATGCAAATTGAAAGAAAATATCTAACAAATAAACAACAACAACAAATTCAGTGAGAGTCTCACTGAAATGCAGGATATGGGGAAATCCATTAGTATGGAGTCTTACCTCTACTTGGCAGAAAGATTGTTTTTTATAGACACGCATATAATGCCAAATAATGATAATACAAAATAAAAATAAATATGTATACATAAAAAATATTTAATTCGTTATATAATATCGTACATATAGAACATGGTCAAGATAAGATATGTAAATAAATACACAAACCAATTATGAATTTGATTGTATTCCATTGGTTAAAGGAATATTGAAAGATATTTTTATTTTTACTGGTATAAATTATCTTGTATTTGTGTTTTTTGAATGTTTATCATCAATCGTTTCAATTAATCATTATCTCATATTTATAGGTAATGTCAATATTAACTGTTCTTTAACAGTTAAGAACTGAAAAGGTCATACCTTAAACTCATTAGGTGTGTCTTTTCATCATCATCTCTCACTTTTGCATGATGAGTTTAAGTAATAAGATTTTTATATGTTCTCATACTAGTCCAATAATTAGTGCGGCCAGCATATAATGAGAGCTTAGAGTCATATATTTGTTAAGAATATATGACATCTCGATTAATGAATTGATCCTTTTGTATGATATACACTAGATCATATCTTGCATTTCAATATGCTTTGATCTTGTATACTTCATCATGTCACAAATATATTCAATTCTCTTACTAAGAGTCAGTGGCCACCTTTGAATACAGAATTTTCTAATGCGGGTTAACATTTGGGAAATAACCTTCCTCTTTTCTCAGTTCTCTTGAATCGAATTTAATTTACGGTCCTAGAATTGTGTTATAAAATCATATCTAATATAATCTTCTAGTAACAATATAAAGTAGCAAGCTTTAAATTTAATTCTTAAGAACTAGATAAGAGTTTGAAGGGTATCTTTTGAGATTCACTTAACCTCTAATGTCTTACATAATGTAAGTTGAGTTATTATGACTTACATTAATCCCTTTTATAGTTATTTTTTACACAAATGGTAGAAGTCATATGGTAAGGTATCAACTCCTATTAATTCAAAGTGTATGTCTTTTATAAATATAATATAGTACGAATGTTGGTTCATATATACTTAAATGTATAACCTGAACTCACTTATCTACTATTAAAATTATCTTCCTGAGCTCTCACTTGGCAATTTAAGATAGATATAATGATCACATGATCACAGCAAACCAATTTCCTTTTGACTTATCATTTAAGTCAGCATTCAAGGTTTAAGTTTCTTACTTTAGCTCTCTATTATCACCTTGATAATTAATAAATATAGAAAGTATTACAAAACAAATAGAATATATAGGGGAGTACCCTTAACAACCTTGCATTACAAGGTAAGTATTAGAGACAAGAAACTAGATGAGTAAACATGACAGTAGGAGTTGTTCTATATATACAGTGAAAAGACTATGCTTGAGCTGCATTTTTGTTTCAGTTTTTTCAACAAAATTAGCTCCCTAACTTCAGTGAGGGGGGCTTCCTTGGAAGTGGATTTGTTAGCAAACCGTCTGAGATTTCTTTCTCTCAATGGAATGTAGACACAAAGCCCCAGTACAACATTGTGTATCAGCTGGTCTGCTTTCGTATAGACAGTCTACTTTGATATTCTTTGTGTGATATCTGGAAGTGAGTCCCCTGGATCAAGCCATAGACATTTCGTAGTGACATATTCCCAAATGTCCTTGTTTAATGGGCATTCAAATAGAAGATGGTTTCTTGATTCCTTATGTATCAAGCACATTGGACAAGTTCTTATAAGAAAGGCATTCAATTAGTGGTATTTAACTTGTTTTCAATTGCCAACTAGAGCATAAATGAGATTCTTGGTGTTAAAGTATTACTCCATGTTGTCTTGAACTAGTCTACCTTGCAGCTCTTCTTCATAACAGATTAAGGATGGTTTTGTTATTGAGTTTGTGGATTGGTTGATACTTTTACAAGAATGTGTCTTGCATATCTAGATCAGGGGGTACCTGAGTTAGAGATGCCTCAATCGAAAGGGAATTTCCAGGAATTACCGTATATCAAAGAGCTAAGTCTAGTGTGTAATGGGGATATTGGAGCCCGTGAACAGTGAAGAGAATGTATCAACTATCCCTGACCAAACCAATTATCATTCCAAAGTGATATCAATCTCCTATTAACAATTTTGCAGGCTGATTATGGAAGTGTGAGTATGATGTATATTTCTTGATTTCCCATATGCATTTGCCTTGGAGGAAGCAACAGTGTAGCCATTTAATCCAGAGATATTTTTTGTCCACCAATATCCCAGAACCTCTTGAGAATTAGTGTTTGATTTATGATTTTGATGGAGAAAATATTGAGTCCACCTTCTTCTTTCAAGTAACATACATCAGTCCATTTTACTTTAGCAGCTCTTTGAGTGCCATCCGAGTGATTATAAAAAGTTCTTGAGAATTTTTTCAATCAATTTGATGATGCTTTAGGATAGGAAAATGTGGGAGTTCCAATAGATATGTAGCGAGTTAGAGTAAATATTTGATAAGTTGCAACTTACCTGTATAGGAAAGAGATTTATTCACCTAAGACTTAACTCTCTTCTAGATCTTTTTTATCAGAAGAATGCATTCCGAGTGGTTAAGTCTCTTTGTAGACATTGGTAGGCCAAGATATAAGAGTGTAGGACATTTGAGTTGCGTTCCCATAGCATCAGCTATTTGAGGTTCCAAAATGATGCTATTTTTGGAGAGATAGAAATGACTTTTGTGTAGATTAATCTGCAAACCCAAAAATCGTTTGAATGTTTCAAGAGCTCGCATATAGGTGAGGATGGAATCCATATTTTCCTTGTAAAATAAAAGTAGATCATCTACAAAGTAGAGGTTAGTTAATCCAATTTTCTTGCATTTTGTGTGGTATTTGAATTTGGAGTTGTTGAGCACTTCTTTCTTGATGATTGTGTTAAGGATTTCCATGTAAAGAACAAAAAGATAGGGGGATAGGGGATCCCCCTGTTTGAGACCTCTAGCTACTTTAGAGAACATAAAGGGGTTGCCATTAATTAATAAAGAAAATATGGCAGATGAGATGCATTCTCTAAGGCAATTAATGAACTTAATTGGAAACCCATAAGCTATGGGCATTTTCCATAAAAAGTCCCAGCTGATACTATCGAAAGCCTTGTGAAAGTCAATCTTCATTGTGCAATTAGAGAGCTATTTGTTCTAGAGTAGTCCTTCAATAATTCTTGTAGTATAAGAACATTGTCTCCTATTTATCTATCACTAAAAAAGCACCTTGTTTTTCATTGATCAAAGGAGCAATGTCTTTCTTCGATCTGGTTGTTAGTATCTTGGAAATTATTTTGTAAAGGAAATTGGCAAATGAGGTAGGTCTAAAATCCGCAAAAGTAGATGGATTACGACCTTTAGGGATCAAGCATAAGAAAGTTCTATTAATCTCTTTGAGAAGAACACGATTTGGGAAAAATTCGTTGACAACATTTTTAACAAAACTACCAATGATGTTCCATGATTTAGGGAAAAAGTAACCATTTAGGCCACTGGCCCTGGGGCTTTCTTACTATTCATACCAAAAACCATCTTCTCAATCTTATTATCTTCAACTGGTTTTGTTAAATTATCAAAATCTAGAGGAGAAACTTGTTGCAAGATGAGTTTTTGTAGGTTTGTAAGTGAGACAGTAGAGGAAACAATAGTACCAAAAGCAAAAGTGAAAAACCTAACAGCTTCATCTTGTATGTCTTGGAGATTCTGAAGTAATAATCCATCACTAGAGGTGATTGAACAGATTTTGTTATGATTTTTCCTTGCCAATATCGTGTTGAAAAAGAAACTAGTGCAGTTGTCACCATCTTTTAGCCAGTTTACCCTTGCCCTCTGTTAAACAAGAGAAGAATGATTTTTCACAGTCTGCAAGTAGTTAAAGAGAACTATTTTTTCCTTGTCTAACAATTTTTTATCATCTCTCTTTGAGGCAATCTTGTTTTGGAGATCTTTAAGTTCTAGTCTAGTAGAGTTAATAGCTAATGTAATTGATCCATTCGATGAGTTCAACAATTTAAACTCCTTTTTTAATGAGTTTTAGCTTTCGGATGCAACAAAATTTCTTGGTTCCCTCAACATATTGATCTGCCCCCTTCTTACAAGCCTAAGAGAAACCTGCTTCATTAACAAGATAGTTATTGAACCAAAATGGATGATGTTTTACAATCTACTTAAATAAATTCGCAATTATAATAGGAGTGTGATTCGAGAAAAGTGGATTCTTGAATTTGGAAATGTTGTTGGGAAAGTTGTCCAGCCAAATGTCATTAACAAAAGCTCGATCTAACTTCTTCTTGACAAATCAATCTAATTTTTGTTTGTTAGACCAAGTGAAAGAGAGCCTTACATACTTGCGATCTGCCACACCAATGTTTTCTACACAATCTTTGAGGTTAGTTAAGAAATTCTTTAGATTTGCATGGCCTTGAGATTTAGATGCATAGAGAGTTAAGTTAAAATCCCCATAGATCAACCAAGGCTTGGTGATGATGCTATTGATATGTCTAAGATTGTTCCATAACAATCTCCTCTGGAATCCGAAGTTGCTTGCATATATGAAGGAAATATTCATGTCAGTGTTTTCTTGCAATAATGAGATATTAAGATGCATGACTTGATCATTTACACCCAACAAATCCATTTTAATTTTATCAAATCTGTAGCAAACAATAATTCTTCCATAAGCATGGTAATTGTGGTTGGTGAGCATTTTCCAATGTGGTCCCAAAATGCTTAATTTGTAAAGGTTCTCTAATCTGATTTTAGTTTCAAGTAATCTTACTACACAAGGTTTTTCTCTCATTACAAAATCCCTTAAAGTTGAGAGCTCAGAAGGGTAATTTATTCCTCTTACATTCCAAACTAAGATAGAAATATTATAGAGAAATGGTTTTGGAGCCTTTCCCTTTGTCCCTTTGTGATTTTCTTCTTACCACACTCTGGAATTTGTCACTAGTTTCAACTTTATTCATTTCCCTTTGTATACACAGTTGCTCATCTAATGTTGTGTTTTTGGGGGTAACAAAGGGAGTTTTGGGTTCTGCTTCATTATTGACAGGTTCAACTACTTTAGTAATATTAAGAATTGTATCATCTAGATTGGAGTTTGGAATCTCTTCTTTGTTTATACCTACCAAAGTAGTACTAATCACAGGGTTTTGCATATTTATCAGCTTCATTTTCCCGTCATTAGCATCAGTAGCATCCATCATAGAGCAGTTATCCTTGGTTACCAAGAATATCTATTTATAGGGTACATTCTTGAGACCTTCTTCAGCAATAATGTTAAGAATATGAGTTTGCTCAAGTGCTTCCTTCTGCATTTCATTTTTAACAGCAGTTGTTTTCACAGAAAACTAATTTTCTACATGTAGTTTTCATCTGAATTCAATTCCCATCAACTTTTGATAAGTACCAGACTTAAAAGTTTTTCTTGTTGCTTTCCATATTTATCTTGTGAATTTGAGGCGGAGGGGGGCCTCCATGGTAAGATATGGCAATGCTATCTTCCTATAACTTGTTGTCATCTCCTAGTTGCATTATTGGGATTTCATTGATGAGCTCTTTGGATAACTCAATGCTGACACAAATTCTAACATAGCCTATCCATTTCTTTGTAGCAATATTCTCATCCATACATAATGACCTTCCAGTATAACTAGCTAGTGAGCTTAAACCTTGACTAGTCCAATATTCAAATGGGACATTATGAAAATTTATCCAAAGGAGGCTTTGGATGTTGACGATTTCTAACCTCAAGCTTGGCTGCCAGATTTGCAAGAAGATTGGTTGGTTTACTAGATGCCATGGACCTTCTTTGAGGATTTTGTAAGCTGATGAAATAGAGGAGAAGGTGAAGAGAATAAGATTATCTTCTGAGAGGAGAACATTTGTCAGCTCCCTATTTTTCCAAAGTTTGTTAGCCCATCTAGCTATTAATGGGAAGGTTTTTCGTTGATTGTAAAAAAATCCAACCACTGTGAACTTCCAGTTGTTCACACCTTCTTGCAAAACTTCAAGATTAGGACATACAATTAACTTCCCATCCATTTCTAAAGGTAGTTTAAAGGTTAAGTTCGAGGTGAATGTATCACTAATAACTTGTTTCCATGTTTTTTGGACAAATAGTGCAACAAAGGAAAGGGTAGATGGTGCAGTAAAGAATGGCGAGGAAGAAGAAGAAGATGATGGTGTGTAGGATGGCAAGGGGGAATTCAGCTAGGTCTTAGGAGGCCATATCTAATATTGTGTAGAGTATGGTCTAAGTATAGCAAAGAAGCAACTTTGCAGAAAGTGGATCAGAGGAAAATTGGTTTTAAAATAGTAATAATAGCAAGCGGTAAAATTTGGTGAGGGGAGAAAGACTAGAATACCCTTGGTGAGCCAAAAACCAAAAGGGAGAATGAACAAAAAAAACTGGAAAGAAGGATGAGAAGGTGAGCAAATGTGATGGTTAAAGGAGAGTCAAGGTGAAGAGGAGAAGATGAAATGCATACATGATATGCACCTAAAGAGAGGGAGGAGAGTCTCTCTCTAACCAAATAGTCATTAAATGCATAATAAACTTAAAACTTACCTTATCTCCAGTCATCATAAATATTATAGACGATTACCTGTATGAGAAGGCCAATATTTTATCTGTCTGACATGCTCTTTGATTCATATAAAAAAATATGTAACATAAAGTAAATATATTTCATAGTCAAGTATTAAGTAATGCTTATTACTTAATAAACAATGCCAACTTGTGTTTGTATTTATATATGATGATACATTGAATGAACATACATGTAGAAATGTTAATCAATTACATTTCAATATCTACGTAATATTAACGACTTCATATGCTTAATGTATGTATCTGGAGAAATTAATTTTGTCATTGGGTTTGTTACCATATCTCGTGTAGATATATAATTCATGTTCACTTTTTCACATAATTGTATTTTATATCTATAAGCTTGGTTTTACAATGAAATTTAAGGTCTTTAGTGTAAGTGATTGTTGTTTATCTATCACATTTGACTGTTATTATATCATTATCACTTTAAGTAACCCTTAAATTAACCAAGAATCGTCTAAGTCACATAACTTCTTGTACTTTATTGAAGAAGCTATAAATTCAACTTCCATTATGGATAAAGCAACATATGATTGTTTCTTACTTTTCCATGACATAGTACCATTGTTAAGCAAGAAAACATATCTAAAGGTAACTTTTCTCTCATCTAAATACCCTCCCTAGTTTACATCTGTATACCTTTGTATATGTAGATCATTACTTTGATAACACAAGGCAAAATCAATAGTACCCTTTAGATACCTCAATATTCTTTACTGCTTTCTAATGTGTTTCTCTTGAGTTTGATTGTTATCTAATCACCATTCTAACAGCATAACAAATATTTGACCTTGTACATAGTATGGCATACAAGAGGCTTCCATCTACACTGGAATAAGAATTTTTTTTCATTTGTTCCCTTTCTAATGGCATAGATATATATAACTTTTTGTTGAAACCTTCACTTTTAGCAAGAGGATTATCTATTAGTTTTCAATATTGCATACAAAATCATTCTAAAATCTTTTAAATGTAAGCCCTTTTATAAAGTGATAATATTTGTTTTTAAACAATCCCTTAAAATCTTAACTCCAAGAATATATGCAGCTTTACTCATGTCCATCTCAAATTCAGATGGAAACTAATCTTTGATTTGCTTGACAAACTCAAAGTCATTGTAAACAATCAAAATATCATCCACATATAAATATACAATCGCAATTTTATCTTTGGCCTCTTAATATACACACAGTGATCTTTATCAAGCATATGAAATTCATATGAAATGAATACGTTCTAAAAGTCTTCACACTATAAATCGATTTTAATAATTGATACACTTTATATTATTGGCATGTCTCAATGAAATCTACAAGTTGTTGTATATAGATTTCTTCTTCTAATTCTCCATTTAAAAAAGCCATATTTACATATATTTTATATAATTTAAAATCCAAACTAGCTGCTATAACCAAGATTAGACAAATTGAAGCAAACCTCACAATATGTGAAAATGTCTCCTCATAATTAATTCTTTTCTATTGTGTATATCCTTTCACCACAAGTTGTGCCTTATGTCTTTCGATACTGCCATCAACGTTCTGTTTTATTTGAAGAACCCATTTGTTCCTGATAGCTTTACACCCATCAAGGAAATCAACCAAGTTCTATATTTGATTCGAGTTTAAATAACTCGTTTCTTCTTTCATTGTTTGCATCCATTCTTTTTTAGCATGACCAATTGGAGGCTCATATACATTCCTTAGCTCATCATCTTCGTGTGGGATAATCATGTTCCCTTCTATTTGAAAATGATGTTAGGTAATTATAGCATAATTACTTCGATGTAATATGGCTCATGAAAAAAAATCATCAATATCTTAATTACTCGTACTAGGATCAAATACAATAGGTAAACTTTTAGCGGGTTGTAATCTTAACTGTCCCTAAGATAAATTTTCAAGTTTTAGATTACTCTTACTTAGATAAAGTCCCTCTTCATAATTCCCTATAATAGAATCATTCTAATTAAGAATTTTATATAGAAATAGGTCTTTTCCTATTTCATGTTGCCATGAAAAGTCATTTTTCTAAAAATATGATATCCTGTGATTCAAATTCAATTACGTCTTCATTACCTCATTCACCTATGAACACATACCATTTTGAGTGTTTAGAGTATCTAACAAAAATACTTTTCTACCTTCTTAGGCCTAGTTTCTCATATTTATGAGAGAGATTATGAACATATGTAGCATACCCCTGCAGTGTTAAATGTTGCATGTTTTCTTCCTCTCCATAACCCATATAGAGTGTTTGTAACTGATTTTGTGAGTACTCAATTAAGTACAAAAGTGATTGTAAGCAACGCATCACCCCAATAGGTGATTGGTAGATTTGCTAATGCCATTATGGGCCTAACTATTTCTAGCAGTGTTCTATTATGTCTTTCTACAATACCATTTTGTTATAGGGTTTATGGAATATTTAACTTTCTTTTTATTCATTTTTCATCACATAACATCTTAAACTCATCAAATAAGTATTATTGTCCTTGATCAATTCTTAAAGCTTTAATTTTCTTATGTAAATGATTCTCTCCTAAATTCATATACTTGATGAAACAATTTAATTCCTCTGATTTGTGAGAAATCTAATAAACACGACCATATCGAGTATAGTTATCTATAAAAGTGATAAAGTACACAGCCTCACATTGTGCCCTTACATTTATTGGACCACAGTTGTCTGAATGAATCGATTGTAATGGATAAGAAGCTCATGTTTCCTTTTTAAATGGCTTTCATGCCATTTCACCAGCTAGATGATGTTCACAAATAGGTAAATCTACTAGATGTAAATCACTTAAGAGACCTTTTTTTGCTAATTGACTTATCTGATATTGACCAATATGACATAATCTAACATGTCATAAAATTGCATCAATATTAGAATTACTAGATGAGGTAAACAAAGGATAACTTACATTATTATTTTAAGAAACAACATCTAGAATAATAAAACCATCTAAATAAATCCATGACCATAACAAATATGTCCAATATATAAATCCATACCATGATTATGGAAATTTACATCAAAATCAATATTTATTAAAACCAAAACAAAGATATGATTCTGTCAAATATTTAGAGTATATGACGCTTCATGTAAGAATAGGGATCAAACACCACTTATGTCTAATTTACAAGTTCCAATCTTTTGTACAACAACTATTGATTTGTCTCTTACATAAATCCATCATATTTCGTACATGATCTTTTGGAATTCTATGAAGATATCTCTATCCTTCAGTGCATGGTTGGTTGCTCCTAAATCTACAATCCACAAAGGAGGTGATTTAGCTAGAAAAACATAATATGAGACATTCATATAGAAAATATCTATACAATAAGATTGTACCTTTTTGGGCTCGCAATTGTGACCCTTATTGCTACAACTAAAACACTTGACTTTATTCATGTTCTACTTTTTGAAAGGACATTTTCCTTTTTCATGCTGGTTCTACTTTGTCTTCTTTAAATCATGAGAATAGTGGGTATTTTTCTTACACTTTTTCCATTGAGGCACACTATAATGCTTACACTTTTATGAGTTAGATGCATATTTATATGCTCCCAACTCTGAAGCAATGAACAAATCATAACTTGCAACTGTTGCTCATCTGATAATTCGTAACCAATATAATGTAACTCACATATTATGTTTAACATATGCCTCAAATGCTTTTGCATTATATGATTTGGTCACTTCTTATATATGTTAGACTTGATAGTGACTGACCTCACTTTTGTCACTGAGGTGCCCCCAAAATATATAACTAAAGCGGACTATATGTCCTTAACATTTTTATATTTACAAAACTCATTTATGATATCATTATCCATAATGGTTAGCAATGTAATGTAAGCCAATAAGTTCTTTTTACTCCATATTTCATAAGAATCATAATTCCTTTTATATTAGGTTGTATTGCCTTTCTTAGAAACATCCATGGTTATGTTTAATGGTCTGAGAGCCTCTTCCTTCTCCGATACATATCAGATTTTTATAGTCCAAGTAAATCACAATAGTATAATTTATTTAAATTCGATCATATTATTTCTTTAACATTAATAATTTATTCTTATGTGATATATGAAATCTTATTTTTAAAGTGACATTCTATCTTGATCAAAAATAATGAAACATCTTCTCTAATAATTATAAGGTGACAAATTATATATTAATCGATTAATTGCTTTAATAAAATTCATGTTATATTCAATAACTGCCAATTAAATTATTAATATTGAAACAAAATTTCAATAACATTACTATTATATATCTTTTTGATTTATCAGTATAATTTTAATGAAACAACATATCAAATCAAATTTAATAATAAAATTTATATAAAATTTTTGGGAAGTCATTGCAATAAATATATATTAAAAGAACTTTATTTTATAAATTATACATATATATATATATATGAAAATACTTATATTAAATAAATGTTTTTCTTTTTTTCCAAAATTAAATATGTTAAATGTTACAAATGCATAACCAACTAATTAACTAAATGACATAAATTAACATAAATTTTATGTATGTAATATATCAAGTTCTTAAATATGTTAAAAATTAAAATAAATAAATTATATTTTAATTAAATAAATTATATTTATAGATTAAGATTTACATAAACAAATAAAAGCAAATGATAAGATTGTTTCAAAATTTTGTTGTGATTATAATTTCTATAAGGATAAAATTACTATCTAATCCAAATTATATTGTAAATATATCTAACAGCAAAAAATCTATGTTAAAATTTCTTGTTAAAATCTTTTAAATTTTTCTTTATATATTAAAGACATGAATTAGTGCATCAAAGCACAATTTGGTGCAACTCAGTGTGATTAATGATGATGCCAAGATGATGAAGTCATTTTAACTGTGTATTATGATTATCCAAAATAGTCTTTCTACTAGTCAGAAGTGAGGCCGCATACTACTGGATTCTCCAGACCTCGCATGTCGGCGAAATTTCTACTGAATGTTGTTGTTGTTATGAAATCTAAAACATTATGAATATCAAATTAGCTTTACTAATATTAGGCTTGAAAATTAAGTCTAGGTCTGATTTATCCGATCTGACCTAATCTAAAGTTAACAAGCTCGATCAATTTAACTAGGCTTTGGGTCAGGTTCAAGTTTGCATTGCCTGACCTAGACCAACGTGAAATCTAAAAATTAAAACAAAACGATATTGTTTTAAGTAAAACGATTTCATTTTCAAATTTTAAAATTTAAAAAGGGGCTTAGGTTTTGGCCATGTGTTCTAGACTTGGGCTCGAGCTATAAATTTTAAATGAGCTTAGGCCTAGGTAGGCCCAGCTTGGCTCAGTCCATTACCAATAATAATAACAATCTAATGAAAGTATTGTTTTTTTAGAAGTCAGTGAAAGTCATGTTGATATGTGGGGTCTGAGGAGATTCAGTACTAAGGAGTCTTACCCCTAACTAGTAGAGAAACTATTTCTGATAAATCCACATAAAGAAAAAAGAGGGGAAAAAAATAAAGATATGCATATACATATTAAAATAATAAAATAATAATAATTAAAAATGAAATAAAAATAAAGATGAAAGATAAAAGATAAAAATAAATAGATATGTATAAATAAAAATTTAAAATTAAATAATGAAATAAATTTAGAACAAGATAAATAGTCAAAATAAAAGATAAAATAAGTAAATAAATATGCAAACAAGAAATAAGACAAGTTAACAAATAAATCAAACTAAGCCATTATAAGAAAATATTTAGGCTAAGCAGGGAAATGTTTAAGCTAATTAATTAAGAGGGAAGTATTACATATTAAATATTTAGGTTAAATACAAGACATAAAACTCGAATAAAATTATTAAAAGACTTAAGAGAACGAGAAAGATTTCTCTATGTGAGATCTTTTATCTGTATCCTAGTACGTCAAAGTTTTCTATCGAGGGACATGTTTTGGTAAGTTTTAACAGAGCCGTATCATATCTTTTTGTATCTTTTCATTGGAGCGTTAGAGTATCTTCTTTTAATACGTCTAAATCAACTAAGCCTTTTTTTCTCTTAATTTCCCGTTGATATTAATCATCTTTAATTTGTTTTTTTAATCATTACGGTCCTGAATTTCTTTTATAGTAAGGTTGCACATCTAATGAAGTATCCCCATCTCTGTCGCTATTAACTTATGACTATATACCTGCTTGATGAGCCAACACTTTACCTTATAAAAGCATGACCAACCTAATCGCTAAATGATAAAATCTACATTTGAGCTTGAATGGTATCTTTTTATCACATAAAACCACTGATGCATTTCTCTATTTAAGTCATCCTGATTTGATACGATGATCTATGTCTTTATTGAATTATCTATTTCTTTGGATAATAGATTATAAATATTAAAAACACTCTTTTTGTGGTATAACTTCTAAACCAATCTAACTAATATTTATCATCTCTAACTAATATTTTTATACAATTTTTATTATACGATATTATATATTTTTAATATATAATTTATTTAAACCCGATCATATTATTTATTTAATATTAAACATATTATATATTAATCAATTAATTGCTTTAATAAAATTCATGTTATATTGAGTAAATATCAATGTAATTATTAACAGTGAAATAAATTTTAAATAAGATCGATATTAGATATCTTTTCGATTTATCAATGTATAATTTTAATAAAACAACACATCAGTTATTGTAGTCTCACTTGAAAGAAATATATATTATATAAACTTCATTTTATAAATAAATTATATATGTATATGAAAATACTTATATTAAATAAATGTTACAAATGCATAACCAACTAATTAACTAAATGACATAAATTAACATAAATTTTATTATTTAATATGAATTATCCTATAAATTATGATAATTATCAACTAAAATGAGATTTAATTGCATAGTTTATTATAAATTAGATAGGAATTAAGGTAATTGTCAATTAGCATCAGTTTAATTTTACGATTTATATCAAATATTAAGGTAATTTTCAATAGAAGGCGCTGGTGTAAATATCTTTTAAACTATATAATGGAATTGAAACGAATTAACGAAGACATCGACCCGGGGGCTGAAGACAACGAACATAACGACTACGTTTTAACGATATCTCAGTTGCCAAACGGGTCCTCAACCGAAGCACAAGATTGGGGGTGGTGGCTCTATAAATACCCCTTGAAAGCAGGTCAATGGTTTGTTTTGGATCTGAGCAATCTCTCGTTCTTTAGATCCCGCCTCACACTCTCAAAATCCATTTGCTTATTGAACTGATTTCCAATCGCTGTTTAGCGCTACTGTCTGTACTAACAAGGGAGGCGAACTTTGTGTGCGGATTAAAACCTTAGTCTTGGTTTCTTGAACCCCTGCGATCAGATCTAGACCTAGGGTTTGGTTTTATTTGATACGAATCGAGCCGTGGTGGTTATTAGCGATGTCCCGGTGCTTCCCGTACCCTCCTCCTGGGTGCGAGAAGATCGGTGTCCGCGACCAGGCACTGATTGATTCGATCAAGGTTTGTTTGGGCCCTTAATTGCTCAGCTAGGTCCTTTTTGCTTTGTGATTGATTTGTCTCCTTCTGATTCGATTGTGCATAGTTTGCTTGCCTAATCTATGACTGAGAAGAGAGAATGGCATAATACAGCGGGAAGGGGGGAGCAGAGCAAGAACAGTAATTCTGTATCTTCTTTGAGAGAGACACTAGTTCGTCTTCTAATGTATATTTGTTGTGTGGGGATTCCCTGACCTTTATGTGCATTCCTTTCATTACCAACGTGCTTGTTAAAGTCGAGCCTAAGTTTGTTACTACCATTTACGAGTTAAAAAAAGCAATTTGGACGTAGATTCCCACCGATTCCCCAAGAAATGTAAAAGAAAGAGATGGAGAGGATTGTATAGTCCCTTTGCTTCTATCTTTTACCTTATCTTTACAATCGTTGGAATAAGGATAGTCTGCCGTGAAACTGTATGAAACGTGCATGTATCACCTAGATGGATGCTGTTTGGTTTTATCCGGGCCAAGGATATTTGAGTTTCTATGTCATGAATCAGTTGCCATATCTGACCTTTCAGTTTTGGGTGTGACTTTTAATGATCAGGAAGAAAACCCTCATCTTTTTGAACATGAATGCTGGCATGTTTAGTCCTGTGCTAAAGAAAAGACATTTTTAATGCATTTGCCATCTCTCGAATTGAGTACGGAGAAGTACACGTTAAATGGTCCTTTTTCTCTTGCCAAGTAATACAGGTGTTCAGGATCAGGTAACTAATTCAATAAGACATACTCTTTTGCCAGGATATCAAGAGTTTCATATGAACGCCGTTTCCTCATCTAAAACATTTTTACCCAAAAAATTTCGAGTACAAGATTATGAATTTGTAATTCTTCTGGTTTATGGTTACTTGTGGATTATATCTTACAATATGTATGGATGATACCATATGTTGAGAAACCTTGATCCTACCAATCTATTACTTGAAAAACTAAAAAAAGAAAATATTTTAAATATGTGATTGTTGAGTCCTTGAAGCTCTCTGTGTCACTATCTTAAAACATACTGTGTACGTGCCAAGAGAGCGGTGGTTTTGTGCTTCACATTCTTGCTGTTAGCAATCTACTAATGTCATCTCTCTACACAAATTGAGCCTGATCTTTGTTGAGATTAAATCAACTTTATTCTGAGTTTATATTCCTCAGAATTGTGCTTTTGCTAGATTGCTCGTGTTCCTATCCTTATGTGGTGTAGTTATTTGCATCTCTAGAGAAAAGAAGAGAAGGCCAGTAGAGAAAGGAAAAAGGAGAAGAAAAGAGAGAGAAAAGAAAAGAAGGCTCGGGAAAATGGAGAAGTTGAAAATAAAAAGCATGGTCACAAGAAAAGGCATAGGGACAAGCGGAGTCAACAAGATCAGAAAGGAGGAGAATTCCAAAAGATTAGAGAAAGTGAGGCAGAACATTCTGAGAAGAGTAGCCTTACTGAGGAATATGGAAATCCAATTGGTTCTCATAACTCTTTCTGTTGCAGCCTTGAAAGCAACAAAAAACAAAAGCAGCGCTTGCCTACAGACAGTGTGCATAATACTGGTTAGTTTGTCTGTTTCTTTTACAGAGGGCGCTGTTTCCTTATTGGGTTTGTTCACGTCAGTGAGCCTTGATATCATCTCTTTGCATTGTTATTATTAATGTGAAGGAAGCAATATACGGATCTGGCTGCCTTTCCAAAGGCATAGAGATCCAGAAGTGCTACCTTGCAAGGAACAGCCTTGTTCTGCCTCTTGGTGGGCTCATGATACTGCAGTCCAGTGCGTAGATGAACCTGTTTTTATACCATGTAGAGAGCAGGGAGAGGTTCCCTGTTCAGATTCCAGTAGTACAGGTCTGGAATCAGCTGCAAGATTTGGGGAAGAAAAGCTCTCTCTCTCTTCTGAACATTCGAATGCAAAACAAGAGGATTCAACCTTGCAGTCGAGCTTATGCAGCCGTTGTTCTCCTTCTTCCGCAAAATTCTTCAAAAATCTAATCGAGGATTGGGTCGCACCTGACATGCATTGTGAGTGCAGTGATTTGGATGATCAGGAATGGTTTGTTCGCACCTGGCCGAGTCACAATCGAAACTTCAGGTCCGAAGCATGTGAAGTTGACAGTGTTGGTTTAGGTCAAGGCGAGGAGAATTATTTTCCACATGGTTGTTACTTACCCGAAGTGGATATGTATGCCTTACCATATGCGTTGCCATTCTGAGTTCATTTGTGCAAGTAGCCAATATCAATTTGCCTCGACACTGAAACTGTGGAATCTTAGTCGCTGGCAGTGGAGTTGTTTCTGCATTCAATTTGTTTGTAGTCGAGATTAGTTAGTAGGAAGTAGGAAAGACGAGATTAGGTATTCATGTATGTAGGAATACGAAAGCTCCAAATATTTTCTTCTTCACGAATATAATATCTGGAAGTTTTCAGAATTTAATTGGAGGATTTCCTTACCCCGTTAAGCTCAATTGAGCTCTTTGTTGACACACTAATTAACATAAAGAATCATTCTTTTCCTGAGTAACCATTTTCCATTCTTGCTCTTAAACTATAAGCAACAGGCAAAGGTGGTGAGATGTTGACGAAGGAACCGTTAAAAACACAACTGGACAATTATCGAGAATCTAAAAAAGAAACTTGCAATTTGACTTGGCATTTTGCTATTGGAGCAAAGGGAAAAAAAATGTATAAAACTTCGACGATGTTTCCTATCCATGTTCTTAGTGAAAAAATAAAGTAAGTTCAAGTTGACGTGGCAATTTGGTATTGTTTGTTTGACCCCAAACAAGAAGAAGAAGAAGAAGGTAATAGTAGAGTCCAGTGCCAAATGGTAGACCCGCTTCGTAGACGATTACGTGCATCCAAAGGGGAGTGAGTTGTGTTTGGGTGGTAGGACTGGACAGGCGGTTGAGGTTCGCAGAGCACAAGTCAAAACTCAAGCTTCGTCCGATACAATTAAAGATCTCTTGGAACAAAAGTGAGATAAGAGAAAAGAGGGAAAATGATCGCCGATGGCGTGGAAGACGAGGAGAAGTGGCTGGCCGCTGGGATCACCGGTCTTCAACAGAACGCCTTCTACATGCATCGAGCTCTGGTAACCCTATTTCCTATTTACTTGCTTTTCTTGGAGGAATGCGAAATGACTTTGTCAAACCCTAAAAATTTTGCACAGGACTCCAACAATCTCAGAGATGCCTTGAAGTATTCGGCGCAAATGCTCTCCGAGCTTCGAACTTCGAAGCTTTCTCCTCACAAATACTATGAACTCTGTGAGTTTCTGTGCGAGATCTAATTTGCAGATTGAGTCTTGGTTTCCCTTTCTATATTTTTTTACTTCCCAACTCTAGAATAGTTATTTTCAAAGATGGAGAATGTGAATTGTGTTTTGATGCGGCAGATATGCGATCATTTGATGAATTGAGAAAACTGGAGATGTTCTTTAAGGAAGAGGCGCGTCGTGGCTGCTCAATTGTGGAGCTTTACGAACTTGTGCAACATGCGGGCAACATATTACCTAGATTGTACGTGCCTATCTTTTTTCTTCAGTAATTTTTTGTTCCTTCAGTTGTGTTTCTGTGGCTTGTTGGTTTTTCCTTTCTGGTACGAAGGAGGACAGTTTGGTTTTGTACAGTCTATTTGCGTCATCTGGATTGTGGTAACAGTGCAAACTATGGCTCGCTCATTAACGAGTTGTCTTTTAAAGATTATTGTATTGTTGTTAGGTCTTCCTGTAGATGTTTACCAAATAGGGAACTTGTGAAGATATGTAAAAGTGTTGAAAGTTTTAACCCATTTTTATACTGTTATTTGTTAACTGATGTGTCTTGTTGATTTAATTGGATACAGAAAGGTTCTATTACTAAGTTCTGATACATTTCACCATGTGACGCACTTCATCTTGATTGAGCATTACTCTGCTTGAATTTGTTGAAGTATCAAATGTGGTCTATTTTAATTCTTTCATTTTATGTTCTGGTTGTTTGAAGTAAACCAGCAAACGTTGCTGGTGATCGTATTGTTTTCTCTTGACACAAGTCAGTTAATATGAATATGACAGTTTGAATACAGAGCTTCTTACCTCTAACCTTTACCATATTTTTAATTGATTTTGTCTATTGTCAATACAGTAGTGGCTTTTTCTACTGTTTTCTCATCAATTCTGTTGCAGGTATCTCCTTTGTACTGTAGGTTCTGTGTATATTAAATCTAAAGAAGCTCCAGCTAAAGATGTGCTTAAGGATCTCGTGGAAATGTGCCGTGGCATTCAGCATCCTGTACGTGGGCTTTTCTTGAGGAGTTATCTTTCACAAGTCAGTAGGGATAAATTGCCTGATATTGGTTCTGAGTTTGAAGGGTAAGAATGTTAGATGTTGTAACTTCAATTTATATGATGGGCAAAAGCAATTACTTTTTGTTGTTATTGGAAACTATGCCTACATGACATAGTATTGGTGAAGATGCTTGGTCTTGGCCATCTTCACTAAGTTCAGGTCATTTTGTAACATGAAGCATATATGATAATTTAATGTGGCAAGGTATATATGTCAAGCCATCTACCTGGTTGTATTCAGCTGAGATATAGCCAGAAAGTCAAAATGCATTAGTCTTCATTGCATTTAAGACATCTCCTTGGTTAATATAATCGAATGATCGGGTCATATAGATATTTGCTTTAGTTTCTTGTCTGTATTCCAGTTGATTTGTGTGTCTGAAACTGGTTAATAGTTGGTGTATGAACTTATGTAGGGATGCTGACACAGTCATTGATGCTGTTGACTTTGTTCTACAAAATTTCACTGAAATGAACAAACTATGGGTGCGGATGCAACATCAGGTTGGTTGAATATCTATGGCTACCTGCTCTCATGTTTGACATGCATTTGCTTGCATGTCATGAAGGTAAAATATATCATGAAAGCATGATTTCTGGTCATGCAGGTCATATACTGCTTGTGAATCATTCATACTCTTAGCTGATCCTGTGTTGAGGATTGCTGTTGGGCTTTATGGTCTGCAGGGACCTGCCCGGGAAAAGGAGAGACGGGAGAAAGAAAGAAGCGAGCTGCGTGATCTTGTAATACCGATAACCTGTAAATGGTTGATTTGTTGCAATAAGACTATACGAGTATGCATGGTAGTCAAAAAGGGACTTAGCATATGTCCGTTTGTTGTTAGGTTGGCAAGAACTTGCATGTCCTCAGTCAGATAGAAGGTGTTGATCTTGATCTCTACAGAGATACTGTACTTCCTAGAGTACTTGAACAGGTATATTATAGAATGTGTCAGTAGATTGTGTTTGAAGTTTATAATACTTCAACTGATGCACTAACATCAGACAACCAAATTCTGCACTCCATTTATTTTGACAGGTTGTCAATTGTAAAGATGAGATTGCTCAATTCTATTTGATGGATTGCATCATTCAAGTCTTTCCTGATGAGTATCACTTGCAAACTCTTGAAATATTGTTGGGTGCGTGTCCTCAGCTGCAGGTACATGCCTGGGTACCACTTGCTACCTGACTTTTCACTTAATTGGTTGACAATGAATTTTGGGGTATTATTGACAATGACACTTTCAATAGTTGTTCTTCCATGTTATTGATCTGCTGTATTTGGTAAATGCAGCGAGTCACTTGCTGATTTTTCTCTTGGTACATTTTGTCTTTGTTTTTCAGCCATCTGTAGACATCAAGACCATTCTCTCCAGATTAATGGAGAGGCTTTCAAACTATGCAGCTTCAAGCACAGATGTTTTACCCGAATTCTTGCAAGTAGAGGCATTTTCCAAATTGAACAGTGCTATAGGAAAGGTAGGTATAATCTATTCAAAAGCCACGATGTTGGAGAATAGAGGAGGAAGAGATTAAAGTTTGAATTAAATTCCTTCTGTGAAAAAATGAGAATTCTTCAAAAAGAATAAAATATTAAGGAGTCGTCTTTGTTTATTATTGCTAATGTGTCTTTATATCTTGGTAACTCTGTTTCATCAGGAGTTAAAGATAGACTTCTTCCTTTACATGGAAAGCTAATTCTATTTCAGTTAATTACATTGTGACAGCTACAACTTTCAAAAGAAAGTATTGAGTTTCAATTGTATTCTTATGTCATGATGTCAGTATGCTTGTATCATGATATTACTTGTCCTATCCATAAAGCTGCTGAAAATAAATTATCCATGTCTTGATACAGGTTATAGAAGCACAGGTTGATATGCCCATTTTTGGAGCTGTAACTTTATATTCTTCTCTTCTCACATTTACTCTTCATGTTCATCCTGATCGTCTGGATTATGCAGATCAAGTTTTGGTATGCTTCGCTTGGTTTACTGATTTTATGTTTACCTTTGACCTTTATATTTACCTCATACTTCCAGTTATTCCAAGAAGCTTTAATAACAATATGTTTCTTATCTTGATATTCAAATGTGATTTAATCGTTCTTGTTTCTGGATTGATCATCAGGGAGCATGTGTTAAGAAACTGTCTGGCCATGGGAAGCTTGAAGACAGTAGAGCCACAAAACAAATAGTTGCACTTTTGAGTGCCCCCTTGGAGAAATATAATGATATAGTCACCGCATTAAAACTTTCAAACTATCCTAGTGTTATGGAGTACCTTGATACTGAAACAAATAAAGTCATGGCAACTGTCATAATACAAAGTATTATGAAAAACAACACACGTATTCCTACTGCTGACAAGGTTCATATCTCTCCATGGCGATAAATATTTTCATATGCTGTCTTAATGATCATACTTGGTTCTTATTTGTTATATCTTGTAGGTTGATTCACTGTTTGAATTAATGAAAGGACTTATCAAGGATTTGGATGAAACTCATGAAGAGGTTGGTTAGGGTTGGTTGCATTTTACATTGATCACTTATAGCTTTTATGTATGAAAGAAGAAAGTAATCTTTTGAGTCCTTTATTATGCTTTTGGAAATTTAGCATGAAATGCTTTATTTCTTGTTTTATTACTTAGCCTTTCTTTCTTAAGTATCCATTCCCCCTTTTCCTTGTGCTATTTAGGTTGATGAAGAAGATTTTAATGAGGAGCAGAATTCTGTTGCACGCCTCATCCAGATGCTATCAAATGATGATCCAGAGGAAATGTATAAGGTATTTGGTTTTAGAAAAATCTGCATCTCTGTAATTTCCAAGATAAATTCTACCCATTCCACTGTTAATTTATAATTTGGTGAAACTAATCCTTAACTTTTTTCTTTTATTTTCTTCAGAGCTACTATCATGTTCTATGTACTCGCTTAAAAATGAGTTTAGCTGTTACATAAATTTGATTGCTGCCTGATTTTATAGTTCAAGACCATTCACTTCTTGCACTATTGCAGATCATATGTAACGTGAGGAAGCATATTATGACTGGAGGACAAAGGCGTCTACCCTTCACTGTTCCTCCCCTTGTCTTTTCAGCACTTAAGGTTGGTTATGCCTAACTCTAACAATAAAGTTACCTAACTGGCATTGCTAGTCTTAGAGTAAGAATGCTGGTTTGCATAATGGCCCACAATTCTGTAAATCATGGCATTGATCTTGGACATGTTACAAAGAGCACAATGTCCGCTTTCACTTTTATAACTTGAACCCGTTCTGGCCAACTCCTTTTGTGACTGATGCACTAAAAGAGAATATGAAATTCTTTTCTGATTGCATTATCTTGCTGGCATTTTATTTGTGATGCCCAGTTGGTTAGGCGGTTGCAAGCCCAAGATGAAAACCCTTTTGGAGATGAGACGTCAACTACACCAAAGAAAATCTTTCAGCTTCTAAACCAGGTACAGACTTGGTTTCTGTCTTTTATTAAGATATCTTGGTGAGCTAATTTCATGATGTCAATAACATTCTCAACTGCTCTGTCCAGACTATTGAGTCACTGTCAGCAGTCCCATCGCCTGAGCTTGCATTACGATTGTACTTGCAATGTGCTGAGGTACAAAGGATACTTCTTTTGTTAATATCCATAGGATGATTTCGAGAAGTCACACTTTATGGTGAAGTCACACTTTCCTGTTTGATTTAGTCTTTCATGCTTCCAATCAGGCTGCTAATGACTGTGACTTGGAACCTGTTGCATATGAATTTTTCACCCAAGCATATATTCTGTATGAAGAGGAAGTTTCGGTAAGCGATAACTTGCTGAATAATGCCTTTATTATAGTTGACTGAGTTGCTAGTCATTTAAAGTTGTGAGTTTAACAGTATACCTTTCTGTTTTTCTCTTTCATAATAGGATTCTAGGGCACAGGTGACTGCTCTTCATTTAATAATAGGGACACTTCAGAGGATGCATGTCTTTGGTGTTGAAAACAGGGATACGTTAACTCACAAGGCGACTGGGGTAACCATAGTAGCAATGGAGTTTCATTTTAACTTTAATGCATACCAGCTAGCTTTTTACTATGGTTCTGATACAAAGCTTTACTTATTCAGTATTCTGCCAAGCTTTTAAAGAAGCCTGATCAGTGTAGAGCTGTTTATGGGTGTGCACATTTGTTCTGGGTTGACGATCAAGATAACTTGAAAGATGGAGAGAGGTGGGCCTTGTGCTTCAATATTATTATAAACCAAGCATATTACAACGTTCAGTCCTTATCTTTTGCCTTTCGTTTTCCCCTTGATGGAGGGGGACTGGCCTGTGATCCTAGAGCAATTCTACAAACATTTAGAATTTAGCTTGCGGGTTCCATGATAATTCTCCATTTGTTGACTAACACTCAATTAACATTTTTTTATTCTGAGCCAGGGTTTTGATTTGCCTCAAGCGTGCTTTAAGAATTGCAAATGCTGCCCAACAAATGTCAAATGCTGCCCGTGGCAGCACCGGATCAGTGACGTTGTTTGTTGAGATCTTGAACAAGTAACAAGCTGCTCTTTGATGCTAATTGCTTTGTTTAAAACTTTTTAAGATGGAAAATTGAAACTTTTTATTTCATTGAAGGTACCTTTATTTCTTTGAGAAGGGTAACACTCATATCACGGTAGCTGCAATTCAAAGCCTAATTGAATTGATTATGACTGAGATGCAAAGTGACTCTAGTACTCCAGATCCAGCTACTGATGCGTTCTTAGCTAGCACTAAGCGTTACATTCAGTTCCAGAAACAGAAAGGCGGTTCCATTGGTGAAAAATATGAACCCATCAAAGTGTGATAGACTGAATGGCAAGTATGTTTTTTGTATTACCGGTTCAAAGCGTAAGTATATTTTGCCTGTGTTACTGGTGGTCGAAGAAGCTTGGTGCATGGCGGTGCAAAGCAATGTTAATACAGCACACAAGCTGATTTGGGTCATTATCACACTTTACCAACTCATATTGATGGTTAAGGAAATTGATTGTTAGCACGGCATGCCAAGTACACTGTTTTTCTGTTTAGGCTTTGATAAATGATGTCATGGCTGGCCATCTCGAGCTGAGTTGTATGATTTAACTGTTTGCAATATAACATGAAGCATTTGACCAAAGCTTTCCATATTAAGAATTGGTTTATCATGCCAAACTGCAATACGTAAGATTGTTTTGAAGCTATTACTTGCTCACGACCTGACGACTTTTTTGTCGTCAGTAAGATTATAGTGAAAGAACTATGGTTACATAAACCTTGCTTTGACTGCCAAATTGCCAATTTAGGCATGCATTGTTTTTACGGCTCGATCCGATGCAGTGCATTTAGATGAACATCGTTCTTACTGATAAAAGTCACATTTGGCACCAGACCTCATGTCTGTGGTTGTCAGTGCTGATTTCCTTTCAATGGAACAACAATAGACGAAAACTATATTATTTCACCATGATTTATCAAATGAAAACTTCACTTTGTACGTATTTATATATTAATGTTGAGAAACATCTCTACTCGGAAAGACGTTACTGAAGTACATGGACTAGACGACGGGGTGAATGAGAGAAAAGTTAGAATTTAGGTTACAGATTAAGAACTGACGAAGGGGTGATTGTCTCAGTTTTATCATAAAACGATATCGTTTCATTAATTAGGTTGACTTCTGCTAATGTGGCTGATATGTCTGATTATTGAGGGTCTATTAACACGTGACAGTGTCATATCAGCGAAAATAATATTAAGACTAACATCAAGCTAAAATTGAAAAAAATAATAATTTGAACATTTTTAATTATTCTTTTTTTTTTCACTAAAAGCCTTTGTTTGTTCTTGTTCTTTGTGTTTTGGGTTTGAATTTGGTTAACGTAGCTATAAGGAAAACGTTGAGTTTTTATGTACCTCAAAACTGTCCCTTTTTCATGCATTTTTTAATCATTCCTCCTCCACTGCGTGGTTTAAGCTGCGTAGAGAACAGAAGCCACAAATCCTCTCCCTCTCTTGCTCATTGTTCTGAATTTCGTTCCGTACCGGTACCGGTACGGAAGTAAGTTGTACCGGTGATAAATACTGGTCGGTACCGGCCAATTTCGTCCGTACCGGCCGGTATTTGACCGGTGAATACCGGCCAGTACCGGAAATTTTAAAAATTTGGGGGACTTTTTTGCAAAATTTTCAAAATTTCCCTCCCTCCTTCCTACCTCTCCTTCCCCTCCTTTTTTTCAAAGTTTTTAAAATAATAATAAATATTTTATTACTAATAATAATT
>JANKOE010000206.1:16310970-16327930 GCA_026284465.1 Erythroxylum citrifolium | reverse complement strand
GCAATTTTTAAAAAGTTTAGGGACTATTTTATAAATTTAAAAAATACCCCGAAACGGTACCCGATACCGACCGGTACCGGTACAGTTCCGTTCCAGAGCTCAATCCGGTACGACGTCCGGTACGGTATTCAGAACATTGTCTTGCTCCTACAAATGACTAGCCTCTCTTTATATGTACATGTATATATCATCATTATCATCATCATTATACCTAGTCTAAAGTCCTGCAAAAAAGTGGAGTCTAGAGAAGTCTAATAGTACATAGTCTTACCTCTACATTGTAAAGAGGTTATTTCCTTTAAACCCACGTGTAGAATGTACAAAGGGGGTTGATGCTGAATAAGAGTAATAATAATAATATTAATAATAATAACAATAAAGCTAAAACGAATAATATGAATACAAAAACTAATAATAATAATTAATTAATAAATATTAATAATACTAAAAAAAAATAATAAAACAAAAACTAGTAAAAGTAATAATAATAATAATGATAACAATAGTACTAATAATAATGATAAAACTAATATTAATAAAAAACTTAATAAAAGGATAATAATAATATTATTAATATTAAAAATAGATATAATAAAAACTACCCACCGATTTCAATAAATCACCTTGACAACCAACATTCAAACCAAAAGGCACTTCTGATTAATTAGGAAAAAATGATGACCCTCTTGAACCAATTTTTGGGTGCAGTGAATCAACTAGTAAGGTAGAAGAACAATAAAGAACAATGGAAACAGTAAGATGTGATTTTTATTAGAGAAGGCTATATTTAGATGGTAGAAATGACAAGAAGAGAAGGTACCAAAATGTCAATGGAGTCGGGAGGACAACCTCCCTCCTGCAACAGCCGCCCTGTCAGGCTGCTCGAGACAGCCGACTTATCAATCGACAGGGTGCAAATCCTTCCACAGGACCAAAAACTCACTTTACGCACACCTTTCATGCATACACATTAAGCAAAATACAAAACATTTAATTTAAAGTTTACCTGTAACACTTCCGACAGGAGGAGAGAAATGAAATGGCTATGGCAGATATGGGGGGAGAGAGGTGTAGTTCTGGCCTTACCTTACGCATGCCCGAAGTAGCTTACACCATTCACATAATTTCCGGTGGTTGTTAAAGCAATAATGCAGACCATGTCCACTGAACAGTAAATGATCAAGAAGAAGAAGAAAGGACTCACACTAAAACCCAGTTGCCATCCAGCAGCTCTTTGGATTCCACAGGGTCTCCCTGCTTTTCCTCCCAGTCCGATGAGGCTACACTCCTGCTGCTTTGTTTTTATAACTTACACAAAAACTAAAACGGGTTAATAAAGTAATAATCTACGATCTCGTTTCGCCGTCCACGTCATAATCATATGTAAGGTGTATGGTAAGTAAAAGAAGGAAAGATTAAGGTGTATGGTAAGTAAAGGAAGGAAAGTACAGAGTAGTTGTTACTCTATTCTACTCATTCGACGCTGAAGTAACCTTGTCTGACGTCTAGTCTGAAAAGTTGGTTGGAAGTTTCTTCAGCTCCGACCTCTCTATCTATCACTCACCCTGAGTTCCCCGAGTATTTGCATCACCACTCCACAGTGTGTCCTCGCCGGTGACCCAATCACCTGACTTTGGATCTGCTTGCAATGGCATGATGTATCGTTGTCTTTATTTAATGACAAGAGGTACTTGCTTTTCCCCCGATACCAGCCATCTTTCAACATTTATCTACTTAATATCTAACTCTTAATCTTTTCCATCAGGTCCATAACATGCTAAAACTAAGAGGCAAAGGCATGTTTGTTGTTAATATGTTAACAGTCAACTTATCTTTAATCTACAAGGCCCCAATAACTCCCTTACTATCAGCAACAATTCAATGTCAATGTGTATGAACATGGAAATTGAGAATTGTTAAAAGCAAGCCCTTTTCTCCATCAAGAAGTTTCAAGATTTCAAAATAACATCACCCCAACCTACTGGCCTAGAAACAAAACTCAAAGCTATCAATTTCTAGTCGTAGTAAGCAATTTAGGAATTGCATTACAGCAATCCTTATGCATTATTAGTAGTTTCAGTCTAATGCTTCTGGATTTAGATTTTAAAACAAGTATCCACTAGTACCAAAACTTCCATCATTAATCAATCATAACCTTTATAATTATGCCAAGTATCTTCTTTCCTTAAAAAATTGAGAGGACGTGACTTGGTCATGCATGACAAATAGCTAATGAACCTATACCTTCCAATTTCAACTAACCAAAGGAGTCTTAACTAACTACATAAATAGTTGAGACCAAACTAAAGCAAGACATGAGGTACTAGGACAAGAAGTGACCATAACATCTCATGAATTTCCCACAATTTTCATTAGAATATACACCTCAACTGCTCCATAACACAAAGGAGGATTAACACTAACCTTTTTCATTTCTGCTTTTCTGAAACTAGTGTTATAAGATAAATAACGCAATAAGATTAAATCTAAAATTTGGACTTTAACCAAGAAAAAAGGCAAAAAGAAAACTACTTAACAAACTTTTACTGTCTTGTCTTTATTTATGACAAGAGGTACTCGCTTTACCTACTTTTTTGCCATCAAGATCACAACATGCTAAAACTAAGAGGAAAAGGCATGTTTGTTGTTAATAAGTTAACAGTTAACCGATCTTTAATCTGCAACGCCCTACCTCCCTTACTATCAGCAGTAGTTCAATATCAATGTGTATGAACATGAGAACTAAGAATTGTTAAAACCAAGCCCTTTTCTCCACCAAAAGTTTCAAGTTTTCAAAATAACATCACCCCAACCTACTGGCCTAGAAACAAAACTCACAGCTGTCAATCTCTAGTCGTAATAATCAATTTAGTAACTGTATCACTGCAATCCTTATGCATTATTACCAGCTTCAGTCTAATGCTTCTGGAATTAGATCTTAAACCAAGTATCCACTGGTACCAAAACTTCCCTCATTAATCAATCGTAACCTTTATAATTCTGCCAAGTATCCTCTTTCCTTAAAAAATTGAAAGGAAGTGACTTGGTCATGCATGACAAATAACTAATGCATCTATACCTTCCAATTTCAAGTAACCAACTGAACTTATCTCTTGCCTTTGTCTCTCCTAGTACCAACTGAACTTTAGATTATTGAGGCATCTTTAAACACTACAGGTAATAAAAGGTAATTGCATTTCAACACAACTTGTTGTTTTCATTAAAATAGTCCTTTGAAAGATCAAAGTGATATTGAGATGCTACATCTAAAATCTGTACCATCTATTTGAGATTAAACCTCATTCTCAAGAAAAGGCCTAAACAAATTCCCAATTTAAATTTCCCAAATTAATTTTGTCTAATTAAACAAAATTTCATGCGAGCCCTGGCTTATCATGACAACAATATGAAACATCATTAGATAACATTGACACTTGGTGAACTCTTCCCTTAGGTAGAAATCATCACAAGAACTATCTCATTAGAATAGTTGAGTTCAAAAGTAACTAATTATCACCCTAACAAATCTCCAAATGATAACAACCAAGCAAATGTTAATGTTAGAAGAAAGAAGATGGTGTTAAACATGGAGCACATTCCCAAACATTTCCATCAAAACTCCTCATTTTTCCCTAGAAAACGAACCCATTTGGTTTGAGTCTTTGAGAGTGACATGAGTGCCCATAGGTTTTCATCTTCTAAATTGTATTAGGGACTTGTAACAAATGGGGTTTTAGTTATAAGAAGAGAATCATTAATCTTAGAGACAATGTCAAGTTTGGGGTAGTAAAGAAATTTAAAGAACTAAAATAAGAAGATTTGTTTATGTGATTTGATTTATTTTTAGAAAATAACTTTAATATTACAAAGTTTAGAATAATATACTTTATGTTAAGCATTTTTATTATTTTAATAAAAATTATCATATAATTAATTGATATAAATGCTTTCGAATACAAAATAGTTCATTATGTAACATATAAATACTTTCGAATACAAATAGTTAACTATGTAATAATTTAAATAAAAGTTTGCTTAATGTATTTTTATTTTTAATAGTAAATAATTTTCTTAATAATCCAACATAATAAGAATATCTTTTGGAATAACTAAGACCACTACATTTGTCTGTAAATGTGATCTAAATTGATTTTCTTTTTGTTGCCATGTCCCTTACAACATTTCATTGCACTCGTAATTATAAATATATGCAATTTCTAGCTTGAGTAGATATTAATTTTAACATAAATGGTAATCTAAGTTATTCATAAAAGAACTCATCTTGAATAACGATGACAATAACATAAAGAGTATAAATGATTTTAGGTAAATAACTTAGAATAGTTAATAACTTAGAATATAATTTACTCTATTTTCTCCTAAGTATGTTAATTTCTTGTATTTTTAAAAATTAATGTTCTCTATCATAAAAATTTGCTCTTTATTTTTTCATTTTAATATAAGATACTAAATTTTGCTCTTGTTTTTCCCTCTATCACAGATATAATGCCATTGATTTATCTTTGTGATATATTGTAAAGCTATAGGTGTTTTGTTATGCCTGCATACTTCTCCCAATTTCATACGAGTGCTTTTGTTTTTGTTCTAGTTGAATTATGTTATAATTGGTTTATATTATGTTGCCTAAAAAGCATTTGTCTGAAGGTGAAAAAGGAAAGGAGAAAAGAAAACAAGTAGAACATGTAATAGAATCCTAAAAAGGAGCAATTATAAGTAATGAGATTCATATTCATGAAGATATTAGTAGTTTGAGTGAGCATGATCATGTACTAAATGCATCCACTTTAGAAAATTTAAGGGAAGATGAACAACTAATCCTTATATTGTATATTTATGATCTTAGAAATTAGGATAATCCTGATAGTAAAGTAAGGGACATTTTAGTTAAAAAAGGGTTTGTAAGATAATTGAATCTTGAGTTTGCTTTAGACAATACCTCTAAACTTTTTTCATATTCTTATTATTCTAGAAAATTGAGTAATGGAGAGATTAGCGACAAAAAGGGTTGGTTTACTCTAAACATATAAATAAAGTATAGTGTTTTTATTGTAAGTTGTTTAAATCTAATAGCAAACAAAGTGCATTAGCAAATGATGGATTTGGGGATTGGAAGCATCTTAGTTAAATACTCAAAGAACATGAGAATAGTGTTGAACGTATGACTAATATAAGAACTTGGAATGAATTAAGAGGAATATTGAACAAAAATCAAACAATTGATAAAGAACTTGGAATGAACTAGAGACAAGTTTTAATAAAAATAGTTTCTGTTGTAAAATGTCTTGCTAAATATAATTTGGCTTTTCGAGGATCTAATAAGAAACTTTACCAAGACAATAATGGTATTTTTTGGGGATTGATTAAGATGATTGTTGAATTTGATGTAATAATGTATGATCATGTTAGACGCATTCAAAATCATGAAATTCATCATCATTATCTTGGTCACAAAATTCAAAGTGAGTTGATTTTGTTGGCTCATAGTGTTAGAAGTTTTATCATAAGGATCGTTAAAGAGGCGAAATACTTTTCTAATATTTTTGTTGTACCTCATATTTGAGTCATCAAGAACAAATGAGTTTGTTAGTACGATGTGGAAATATGTCAAGTGAAAAAATAAAAATAGAGGTACATTTTAGAGTTCTTGAAGGTAGATGACACATCTAGATTGTGAATTTTCAATGACTTATTAAATGCATTTTAAGTCTCTTAATCTAATGTCCATAATGTGATGGTTCAAGGTTATGATAATGGTTCTAATACGAAGGGAAAACATAAAAGGGTTCAAAAGCGATTACTTGAAATAAATCCAAGAGCATTATATGTGTCATGTGCTTGTCATAATCTTAATCTTACTCTTAGTGATATGACACATTCTTGTGTTAAATATTTTTATCTTTTGGAGTTATATAGCGCATATATGCATTAATTTCAAGTTCTCATAAAAGGTGGACGGTTTTACTTGCTAATGTTTTAGGCTTAACCATGAAATCATTGTCAGATACTTGTTGCGAGAGTTGAATAAAAAGTGCTAAATCTATTAGATTTCAAACTTCTCAAATAAGATTGGCTTTGATGGAATTATCTAGATCTTGTGATGATGCTAAGTCAAAGAGGAAGTGGGAATTTTGGTTAGTGCACTTGAGAGTTTTGAGTTTTTACTTAATATGGTTAGTTGGTATGATATTTTATTCACTATTAACATGTTAAGTAAAAAGTTCCAGTCTAAATCTATGTGCATTGACGCTATCACAAAACAATTAGAAGATGTGATGGTATATTTTGAGAAATATAGAGATGAAAGGTTTGCCTCTGGTATGAATATTGTCAAAAGTTTTGCACATGGGATGAATGTAGAGCCTACATTTCCAACTAGACATTGTATTATTAGAAAAAGACAATTTGATCAAAATGATCACGATAGAGAAATACAATCAACTGTTGATTCGTTCAGAGTTAATTACTTTCTAGTTGTCGTGGATATGACATTTATTTCGATGAAGAATAGATTTGAACAATTAACGACATTTGAAAATATTTTTAGATTTTTATTTGATTCAAAGAAGTTGAGGTCGTTGGATGATAATGAATTAAGAGAATATTGCATTAATTTTACAACAACTTTTTCTTATGAAAATATGTCGAATGTGGATTTAGATAATATTTTTTAAAAATTAAAATTGTTGCTAATTACTTTGCCAAATGAGTTATTGTCATCAGTTGAAAACTTAAAATTTGTTAAGCTGCATATTGTTATCCAAATGTTTCAATTGCTTATCAAATTCTATTGACTATATTTGTAGCTGTAGCATCAGCTGAGAGAAGTTTTTCAAAGTTTAAATTGTTGAAAACTTACTTGAGGTCATCAATGTCATAAGAAAGGTTGAATGGCTTAGATATTTTATGTATCGAGAAAGATTTGTTGGACAATATTGATCTTGATACTATTATTGATAATTTTGCTTCTAAAAATGTATAGAAAATTTGTTTTCATAAATCATGATCATCTGTGTGCTTGTTAGTGCAATTCTTTTAGTATTTTGGAGTCTGATATTGTTGTTTGGTTGCTGCTATTGCTATTTTATTATTACTGCTACTATTTTTAGTGATTTTATTTCTTTTGACATTTATCAGATGTTATTAGCTGATGTTATCATTATTTAGTATCTTGTTGAGTGTGTGAACATATAAATTGAGTCACTTATATATGGATATTAAATTTTAATAATAAAAATATGTTTTTAAAGTTTATATATTTGTATATTACCGACTTATTGGAGCCCTTCATTTTACTTTTCCCAGGGCCTATAAAACCTTAGGAATGACCCTAGGTTTTAGCAAGTTACCCACTCCCAATACCCATTCGAACCATCAGATGTCCACACGCCCCTTAACCCAACAACCCATAACCCATCTGGACTTTATCAGCCATTAGCCCATTTTTCATAAATGATCAACACTTTTGCCAAAAGTCCACTTATACTAACCCAACCCAATATCCTATCTAAACCCAAAACATCCCTTTTCGGTCTAAACCATAATGCCAAATTTGTTGAGAATGGGGTCACATTATCACTTTTGATACTTTGAATCTCATAATAGCCTTATTGGTTTTCACCATATTTTCAATAATCTCATGATAACTTTTTTCGCTATGAATATTTAACCTGTTATGGACACTTTCCAAATCCCTTTCAGTAATATTATTGAATGATTACCAGACACTGAAGCTACAACTCACATGATACCTAATTGTCAAATTTTGGAATCCGTTACACCACGTGAAGGATCCAACAAAGTGGTTGTTAATAATAGGCATAGTCTCCTTATTTCTTCTTCTTTATTTGTTCTTACTTCCACTGACCCACTTCATATTAATAATATTCTTATTGTTCCTTACTTTGCTACAAATATTTTGATTATAGCTAAATTTGTCATTGATAATTCCTATCTTATTGAATTTTATCTCTTTGGTTATATTGTGAAGGACCTCTACTCTAAGATACCGCTCTTTGCGGGACCAATCCATAAAAATTTCTATCCATTGAAGCTTCCCTGACACCTGAAGAATCTAGTTCTTTTGCAGTCACTTCTGCTTTACTTGATTTGTGGCATTGACGTCTTGTTCATCCCTATCATTCCACACTTTCTAGTACATTTAATTGTTTGCCCATCAATTTCAAAGTTATAACTCCTTGTGCTTCATGTTTTCGAGGAAAAAGCATTCATCTCCTATTTTCATTATCTTTTCACATTTCCACCACACCTTTACAACTAACTCACTGTGACATATGGGGCCCTTCCTATCTCTTTCTCCAGATTTTGATATTTTATTATCTTTGTGGATGACTTTAGTCGCTTTACAGGGGTCTTTCCGTTAGCACAAAAATCTCATGCCCTCTCTTATTTCGAAAATTTCAAAACTATCATTGAAAATCTTTTCTCCATCACTATGAAAACTTGTTAATGTGATGAAACTTCTGAATTCATCAATGGTGCCTTTTTAACTACCTCACATCTACTAGCATTATCTTTTGAATCTCTTGTCCTGATACTTCTCAACAAAATGGTAATCTTGAACATAAAATACATCACATTACTGAGACTGGTCTGACACTCCTACTTCATACATCTCTTCCTAAAACCTTCTAGCTTGAAGCATTCTTTATAGATTTCTATCTCGTTATTCTCTTAGCTACTCCTATTCTTCATTATAAATCCCCACATAAACTACAGTTTCACACCAAATCTAATCTTACTTTTCTTTGTGTCTTTGGATGTGCATGTTTTTCCTTATTAACCTCTACTCGTCCTAACATACTTTCCCAAAAATCTATCCCTTGTGTCTTTTTTGGCTATTCCTCTCAGTATAAAAGCTATTACTGTTTTGATCCCTCTACCTCTAAAATTCACATCTCGATATGTTCGTTTTATTGAAAATGTCTTTCCCTTTGCCATTACTCCTTCCACCTCCTCCTCTCTTTCTACTTCTTCTCTTACTTCCTTACCAGTGCCCTTCCATCCTTTTTTTTTCCACCACCACCTCTATCTCACCAATGTCCCTTACCTCCAACAATCCATCCAATGATCACATGTTCTTATGATCTTACTCATATTGCCCATACATTTCATGACTATATCACATACAACACCATTACACAATCCCCATACTCTTGATCCCATACTTATCACTTAAACCAAAAAATTTCCTTACTAGAGCCAAACAATGCTTGATGAGTTCAATGCACTTCATTGTAATCACATATGATCTTTTGTTTCCCCTCCTCCAAATACTAACATTGTAGGTTATAAATAGGTCTTTCATACCAAAACATCCTAATAGTTTGATTGAATCTTATAAAGCACATCTTATTGCTAAAGGAAACATCAAATCAAGACATTGATTACACTGCTACCTTTAGTCCAGTAGTTAAAACTACCACTATTTGTACTATTCTCACCCTAACTATTTCTAACAACCGGATAATTTGCCAAATCGATGTCAATAATGCCTTTTTATGGTTATCTTCAAGAACCTGTTTATATGTTTCAACCTACTGGCTTTACAGATCCAAATCATATGTTTATCAACTTCACAAAGCCTTATATGGTCTCAAATAAGCTCATCGGGCTTGGTTTTATCGCTTAAGTTAGAAACTTCTTCACCTCAATTTTATTTCATCTAAATAGGATACCTTTATCTTCATTCACAAAACCACAAACCTACACTACCTTTCTTTCGTTTATGTGGATGATAACTTGGTCACAGGATTTTCAACTTCCTTTATTAACTCCCTTATTCATGACCTCAACTCCTTCTCCATAAAAAACTTAGCTCATCTTCATCATTTTCTTAGCATTGGAATCAAGTCTACCCTCCCTTATTTATAATCTAAATGCCTTCTTCTCCATTGAAGACTTAGCTCCTCTCCATCATTTTCTTGGTATTGAAATCAAACCTACTTCCCATGGTTTTCTACTGACACAATTTCAATACACTAAAAATTTTCTTCTCCACACATATGCCGAAACACCCACACCTATCACTCTCACTCTCCCACTTTTCAAAAATCATGTTCCAATTTGCCATTAACAAAATCTCAAATTCTAAATGCCCTACTAACATCCACTGACCGTAGTTAAATGGATTATGAACTATCTTCGCTCCATAACCTCTCATGACATTTATTTTACCAACTCCACCTTACTTTCCTTATAGCCTTATTGTGATGTCAATTAGGCAAGATGTCCTGATGATTGTCGCTCTTCATCTGGCTATTGTATATTTCTTGGTCCTAAGCTCATCTCTTGAAGTGTCAAAAAACAATCTACAGTTGCAAGATCCCAAACCGAAGCTAAATATGGGAGGATTGCTATAGCTTTTACTGAACTTTGTTGGATATCTCTCTTTTTGGTGAACTCGAATTGACTTATCTTACGCTTGCCTTATTAAGTGATAATCTTGGAGTTACCATTCTTACTTCAGATCCCGTATCTTATACTCGCGCCAAGCACATTAAAATTGATATAAACAGTAAAGGAGACACGTCGATAGCAGACTAAGAAAAATGCAATCAGTACCAGAGCAGGCGACTAGTAACAAGAAAGACTTCCCAGGAGCACACGGCGACTAGGAGGAATAACAAGCAAACAAAGGAGGAGGAGCTCTAAAGGAGCACATTAACAACACCGGAGTAGTGGAACAGGATGATTGGAGCTGGGAGGTGGCAACAAAGAGCATTTAGGGTATGCTATTTTACAAATCATTATGCTACAGTGTCAGTGAACAAGCAGAAGAAGAGAAGAGTTGTCATTGGTGTTTTTGGATATCAGCAAAATCAAGTTACGATAATTTGGAGATCAAACCTGTCATTTGAGGTTCGAGCTGAACTGAGTTGCAGTGCTTGAATCCGAGTTCGGTTTGAAGTTTGAAAATTAAAAAATAAAAACCTTTGACTTGACTCGAAGCGAATTTCCATTTCCTAACATCTTGGACTACATGAAATTCAAATTCATTAACCTTTTTGTTGCAAGTCACATTAACTAAGCATAGGCCAACAGAAATTTTGCTCACCATTAACTAGCAAGTTGCTAATAAACTTGAGAATGTAATTGACAGCACAACACAACCATGCCCTAAAAAACAGATACAAAGTTATAGATGGAACCCATGGAAGGGAAGGTTGTCTCTCTAATGGGATATTCCAATCTTGTTCATATAAAAAACATATCAAAACCAGAAGTAAATGAAAAAGGAGGTTGGCAATCATGTAATTGAACAATTAGGGACGAACGATACAAGAAAGTGGCCTGATTCTTTGCAGAGAAACCAATCACTGTCAGTTTAGACAACAATTGAACTTCTTCAGGATTAGCAGGAAGATAGAAGGGAAATGTGGGCAGCGCAGAAGATGTATCCTTTTGCGCCAAATTCAATCACAATATGGAACAGGCCCGAGCTTTGCTTTTCTTTTTCTTTTGCTTGGGTGGTTGAAGGACAACTCTGATGGCCGCATCAAAAACTGCTTTCACATTCTGCAGAACAACACAATAATCTTGTTCAGATTGACTAGCCCTAAGAATTTCATAAATGTGCAAGAAAATGTTCACTGGAATCCATAAACCTCCTGTGTTTTTGAACTGCATTCAATGTAAGCAGGTGCATTTATAAGCTTCCTTAGTTCCTCCCCCTTTAGACAAAACCAATAGCAAGCATGGTTAACTACGAGACAAAGTTGAAATACCCACAATTAATCGAACATTGTCAATACAAAAACTTTACCTGAGCAGTAGTAATGGGCACAGCACCAGGATGGTCTATAAAGAACTGCTTATCATCCCGAAGATCTAAATTTCAATAAAGTGAGAAATATGTCAAGCCCATAGCTATTTGCATCATTAGCAAAAGAATGTTATGAAGGCAACAACATCCTCACAGAATTAGCTTTGCCATCTCGCTAGACACATTCACCAGTCACATCATATATACTAAAAAAGAATGGGCATATATTACCATCAATCTTTCCTCACATTATTACAAATTACTGAAAACCAATAGTCTGATATTATCCACAAATTTCAAACTTCTTAGATTGTTGAAATACTACTGGGAAGCCGCTCGCTTGACGGAAAAATTATATGTTCGAGCCAATTCAACTTTAACTTATAGGGAATAAAAGCAACCAAGTCATTCCCCTTCTTGTCACACGTTCAAAAACTTATATTATCACCACTCAACTCCACACGTAGATGAACGCCCAAATTAAAATTTTAGTGTATGAATACAGAAAAAGGAAATACTTGAGAGAACGTACCAAGCTTTGTTCCAATAAGAACTATTGGGACTCCAGGAGCATAATGTTTCAACTCTGGAATCCACTGAAATGAAGCCAAAAGAGAATTCGTTAGTGTCATACTCGGTTCAAATTTGAACTAAAAAGGCGCAGCAATAAACATAATCAGGTTGATTTCCAACCTTCTTCGAAACATTTTCATAGCTGGCCTTGCTAATGAGAGAGAATGCCAGTATGAAAACATCTGCCCCTCGGTAACTCAAAGGTCTCAATCTGTTATAATCCTCTTGTCCTGTTTCACATGATAGCAAACTCAGATCCAAGGCAAAAAGCATGAATATGATAGAGTCTCTTTTAACAATTACAAAGAAAAAGAAAAAGGATAACAGTTTTAGTTTAAAATACCAGCAGTATCCCACAACCCGAGGTTGACAGTACTGCCATTAACCACCACATTTGCACTGAAATTGTCAAATACAGTTGGCACATAATCCTGTTTAACATGGCAATACACAAGTGAGTTAAAAAACAGAATTACATCAGGAAGGACTTCAGATTCCAAAGCTTCCATATCGCAAATCAAAGATGAGATTGGATCAGCCACAGAGAATGAAGAAGTGTCAAGTAAGAGATACCAAAATTGAAAATCAGATTACTCGCAGCTAAATCAGAAACCAAATAGACCTTCTCTACACATTGAAGTAACTTAAAAGAACCATACGCTTTACTAAATTAGAAATATCACCAACTCTACAACAGGGCTATAACAATGCACACCAATTCTTTGACTAAACTTGGAAAGAAAACAGAACTCTTAAACAAAGAAAACAGGAAGATTCAGACAAATACTTGGAATTTAAAAAAAAAAGGTAAATCACCCAAATTGCACTTTAGTAAAATCCCATATCTCCATATATTTCAAATAGAAAAGGAAATTCATTGAAAATCCAAAAACCTCAATTTAAGGAAAGGACAGAGAAAAGGAAACGCGAAATGAAAAACAGGAGAATTACCGTAGGAAAGGTGTTGCTGGTGTAAGAAATCAACAAGCAGGTTTTACCAACGGCACCATCACCGACCGTTACGCACTTGATAAACCTTGAAGCACTCATTTCTTTTTCTTCTTTGTTGGTTTTCGATTGTTTATAACAATAGAAACCAAAAACCCACAAAAGAAATTAAGAGAAAAACAAAAGATTCAAAGCCTCAGATCTTCACCTGAGACCACCCTGCTCCTGATCACACACAACCCCAACACCAAAATTTCTCCTCCTTCTTGCACTTCACCTCATTCAATGCTCCATCTGTAGAACATAATAACAACAGGGAAGTAGAAAAGATGGAAACTTTCAACGACCCTTGTATCAGAAAACGAAAAACATTCTCAAGAAACAAAAAAGATGAAATCTTTGAAACTGGGGGGGAGAGCATTCAACTGGGGAAGGAAAATTAAGCAATAATAAGGGCCTAAATGAAATGGGTATGTGTGAATTTAGGGAACTAGAGTGGGGGATAGAGAGAAAGAGAAAGAGAGATCAAAGAAGCTGACGAGAGAGAGAGAATGACAACCATTTGGTATTTGGTGGCCGGGAAATTATGCCGTTGAAGCGTTCGTTTAGCGAACCAAATCCTCGCCAAATGGTTCGCTCTCTCTTCAATTTCTTTTTTCTAATTTTTCAGTTTTTAATTTATCTTCTAATTATATTTTTTTTCCACTCCTCCTTTTTAAAGAGCAACGTCTGATTCGGAGGATGGGTCATGGACTCTCATTCTTGGAGGTCGGATCGGATCTTGCCTAACTTTCTATTTATATTTTGGACAATTTCTCCTCTTTGTAAGCTGAACTGATGCTCTAGAAACTAACAACTGTCTGTCATACTTATACTTAATCATTCCTTTTAGGTTGTATGCTTATACTTTTGCTCTCTGTAAGATAACATGTTCTGCTGAAGTAGGCTATTTTGCTTTTATACTGCATCGTGTAAGAGAGGCCATTTTGATATGATAAAAATAATATTAAATGAGAACTATCTAGTTGGATCCTTTTGTTGACTTTCTGGTAATTACTCTTGTGCATGGCCATACTGAGAAGTGAGAACAATTATAGACAAGTCCCTATCCTTCTAAGGTGTAAGGGATTGAAAGGATATTATTCTAGTTTAATTTAAATTTTTTTTTGAAATTAATTTTCAGTTTAGTATTTTTACAGATTTTAAAATTAATTTGTTATTAAATATAATATTAATATTGATGTGATATTTTTAAATATAATATTAATGCCTATGTGATATTTTTAACTTTGAAAATTTTAAATAAAATCTAAAATATCAAATATAAATTCTACTTAATTATATTTGATATTTATATTTAAAATATAATGATCCTGCCACCGTGAAGCAGTGAAGGCGTTGGAGGATGAAACCAGATTCTCTGTCCAGTTTTACTCTGTCTTATTCTGTCTCATGGAATCTCAACAATTTATTTTACGGGACCCACACGAACTTTATGTAGATCCCACAAATAAATGACTAAGATTTATTAGACACAATAAGATATCATAACATTGGTTAGAAAATCTAAACTCGAGAGAGAATTGAGAGTTAGATTGATTAACTATAAAAGGTTGGGTTCTTGGCTGTTTATCAGATGATGTGATAGGCGCAGCTTTTGGGCTTGAGACATTGAAAGCTACTTGGGATGCACTGAAATATGAACTCTTGCAATCAACCGAAGAGCGTATTTTTAATGTTAGAAGATTCATATTGACATGGTTGGTCTTAAAGTCCTGAAACAAAAGCCAAGTTCAGTTCTCTGACTCAAATTCTCATAAATCTTCTCCCATTGCATTCAAGAAATATTCTTCAACAATGTTTGAATAAGGTCGATGCTCATCTGCAAGATATCAAAAAGAAACTGCTTCCTTCCATGGAAGTTTAGAAAGTTTCTGGAGTATCCGAAGGAGTCACCGATCTTCCTTTAAGCTCTTTGCTTCTTAGAGAGTTTCATGCCAGAGAACAAGTCCAAGTGCTATAGGTTGTTAATCAACTCCATGATTAACAATGAAAAAGAATCCATGTTTCCTGCAAGCTTCATTGACAAGTTGACAAGCTTTTGAGACAACTGAAAGGTCTCAATGATCGGGCCAAATGAATTGAGAAGTTATATGAGATTGGTATTGGAGAACTGATGCATCAAACACCAATGGCTGTCATCTTTGTTGTTCTATTTTGATTTCATTAGCTTGGTAAGGAGGATCGTAACTATCAGGATGTAACTATCACAACCTCCTTCCATTTGTTAGCTATAGGCAATTTAAACGCACCGTTTAAATGGACGTGAGAATCACTTCCATTTAAGCTCTTCCTAAGCGCACTCTTTTTTTTTTTAACTCAGCAGGAGAGTACACGAAAACTAAGCTACAATACGGGAAAACACGACCCCTGAGCTATTCTCTAGTAGGATAGAAGAGTAACTCTCAGGCGAGTTTGGATACCAATAAATACTAAGAGTGAGATTCTTGGCGTAGTTTGCTAGCCAATTCGCAGCTCGATTAGCTTCACGGTAGATATGCCTAACTTGTACAGTCCACTCTGGATTGAGGAGTTGTCGTAAATAACTTATTTGTAAACTACTGCATGTACTTATAATTTATTATTCAACAATAATAAAAAATTCATAGAAGTCTATGATTTGGCATTAAGTCTATAAAAAATAATAATATCATCATTAAAAGTTGAAAATGGATACATCGGCAACAATTTGATATAATTGGGCCTACTATTATTAGTTTGGCCCAATCCGATAGCCAAGACCCACTATTCCCATTTGCTAGCTTCCCTTCCACTCTTTGTGTTCGCGGGAGAATTCTCCCTTTACATAAACCGCGCCAAAATGTCACAAACTTTCAGTCTTCAGGGTTTCTATTCCAATCAAAGTGAGTCTACTTGCTGTCAAGGAAATTGAGCAACGTTGGATCGTCGACGCAAAACCCTAGGATATGGGGAAGAGAAACATTGCTATTGTTTTGTCTTCCGATGATGAAGATAACGATCGCTCTTCTGCTTTGTATCGGAGCTACTCGAAGCCGAAATCAAAACCGTTTGTCACTCTCACTAACGTTAGAGAACCGAAGAGGCCTCGTGCATCGGGTTCCCGATCAGGTTTGAGCAGAGAGCCTCGTGATGGGAATGAGGTGGATGATTTCTTTGTTCATTTCTCAATGATTATTGGTTTTCTTATTTGTTGGTTTAGTTGTAGAGGATTGTAAAAGTTCTATGCTTTTTATGCAGGTTTGGTTCCGTGATGAAGATTTTGATGAATTATTGTCTTGGTCCAAGGTACCTTCGGGTATGCTTTGGTTATTGGATTTTGTTGCATGGTTGTAGTTGTTAGAAAAACAAACAAAAGAATAGAGAGAACAAGAACACTCTAGCTTTTGAGGAGAGGAACTCACTTTGTATTTTTTTGATTGAAAATGGCTATAACATACATCTATTTATATTAGTGCTAGGAATACTCTAGAACTCTACCATGAGCTAGGAATACTGTAGAATTCTACCATAAAGCTTAAATTTCAAAAGACTCAAATTAAATCTAGAACATTCCACTAGACTCTTCACATTTCATGCATGTGGGAAAAAACCAAG
>JANKOE010000206.1:16224680-16235124 GCA_026284465.1 Erythroxylum citrifolium | reverse complement strand
TTAGAAATCTTTCAAGAATCTTTTCTGGCACTACAAGGGCATTATTCCATATCCAACCAATAAAATTCCATAAAAAACTTCTACTAATTAACCATCATACTCTTTGCTTCTTCCAAGTCCCACAACTTAATAGCACCTGTGGAAGCTCCAGAGAGTACCAAAATCTTAGCTACATCAAAAGCTACAGGTTCAACTGGACTTGTATGACCACACAAGCTCTGCACATCAAAGACCAATTGGGAAACATTATCTCATAGATATTATGCCTAGTGGCAAGTGGCTACACCGCAACTAGTGTTTAAAGAGAATATTTCAACAAATTTATTGACAAATCCATTAAGTACAAATGATATATGGAAGGAAATCGCTTATGGAAAGGATACAAGTAAACTCTAAATTTTAACCAGCGCAAATAAGACAGCAAAAAAAAAACAAATCATAGCTAAAAGTACTCAAAACATAACACACCCTAGAAGAGTATGGAACAGACCATTAAGGAAGTGGGTTTGCCAATGGCCCAGAGGTTGACTTTGTGATCATCACCACCGGTGATAAGCAGTCGATAGGCCTTTTTACCAACACTGAGGCATCTAACATTGGTAGAATGCGCGCCACAAATTCCTCTATTTGCATTTCAGTCAAAGAAAAAAGGAGTCGCAAATAGGGTTCAGTTTTTCATTAAAAAAGGGCCGAGGCGTGGAGGGGATGCGAGTTTGACAAAAGCACTGAGAACCACCGTGGCCGTCGTAGACATCGAAGAAATCAACAGAGGAGACCTCATGGGAAGTTCTGGAGGGATGCCTATGCGCAGCGAACAAGACACCGAAGAAAACTCCAGTGCAAGCAACAAAGTCCATGTTATCAATTTTCTGAGAAGAAAACAGAAGTAAGGAAAAAAAACAAATAAAAACATTAGTGGGAGTGTGATTTATGAAGGTGTTTGTGTGATGTGCGTCAGAGGACTGGAGGAGTAGGTTGGGGAAGTGCGAAGACTGCATCGACGGAAGGAAAATCTGCTTCAGATGCACCGGTAGTTGATGACATTGGTCCGTTCCTACAGATCTCTCCCTCTAATACGCAATGAGAAGAGGATGGCGGTGGCTTTACGATGCTGGCTATTGGATCGCTCACTAGCTCTGCGAGGTCTCTGCTTGCTTCTCTGTTTTCCCCTTTCCTTTGCTTTCCAACTTTTAGTTTTGGGAGAAAACAGGGAAACAACCGATACTATCAATTGTAAAGAGATTTAGAAACCAGCAGAGAAATAGCCGATACCAACAAAACAAAGAAAGAACAAGGGCAACACTAATGAAAAGAAAAAACGACAAAAGAAGACGGCAACAAAGTTCAAATCTTGTTAAATCAACCAAAAAAGAAAGAAAGATCCAAACTTAAATTCAGCACAGTAGTCTGTAGAGAGCGATCAGTCAGTGATTTGTGGAGGACATGGAGGCAGTAGAGGACGAGAGAGTCGCTGGAGGAATACATGGGGAAATATCTCTGGTCAGAGCGTCCAGGTATGGGACTGAGCTGCCTCTACGTCGCAGGTTCGAATCCTAACGAGTGGATTCGACCAACGTGAATCTCCCTTGCACTCAGAAATGACGTCTGGGAGGCACCGCTTCTAACATTTGCGTGGTGAGTATAAAAGGTTTGATAACACCCTAAGCCTGTTAAACATCCATTCACAGAAATAATAAAACCATGCAAACGAATGTAAATCAGCCTAACAATAATCCATGTTCCTTATGTCCATTATTAACCAGTGCTAAAACACAATTAACAAATGATTGCAATGCATTTCATGATCAATTTAATGAAGAATTAGACAGATTAATCAATTATGTCGAACAATACGAAAATAACAGTACGGTAGAAAATGAGCAAATAATAGAAGAATTAAGGTATGAAGTAAAAGCAGCCTACAATAATTATCTTTATGTGAAAAGACGATTAACTTATTATACATATTTATATAGATTTCATCAACTACTTAATCATGGATAATAATATTTGTCCTATATGTTTAATACTTAGCAACAATGTAGAAGACACTCAAGTATTTATCACCAGATATCATCTTTTAACCCAAACCACTGAAAATAATTTATTCGAATATTTAATAAATAATGACGAAGAAAATTACAATCCTATCATAATAGAAGAACTTCGACTACATTTAGAATTAATGATTGATAATCTACAACTTCTAGAAGGAGAATTAGACTTTTATATTACTTTACATCAAGAGCATATAAATAGACATAATTATGGATAAGATACAGGAGATTGTAGAAATAGAACAACAAGAATCACTAGAAAATGCAGAGAGACATGTCCAGCAACAACTAGCTGAATTAACAACATTAGTAAATAAATTAACCTTAACTTCAAATGAACACATTAATACTACTATGAGTAAAAACAAAGAAAAAGAAAATGAAGAAATTATTTATGGATGGGAATCAGATCAAGAAATTTATATGCAAGATGATAAGAGAGATATAACCATGAGAGATAAACCCGAAAGTAGTAGAGCCGGAGAAGAAAGGGCCTATGACAAAGAACTAGTAAAAATGAAAAGCAAATTGGTAGGAATGGGTTGTGGTAGTAGTAACAATTAACAGAAATTTATAAATAACCAAGGATATTATCACAAAGGAAATAAAATACGAAAATATCCAGTAGAATATAAACCCAAACATGTTTCATTAGGCGCAGACGGTGTATTAAATTTAGATTGTGTTATTAACCCAGAAGAATTAATAAATGAATGGACTAGCAAAATCCAATTACTTTTACAAATAGAAAAACCTTTTGGAGAAACTCCACACAATAAAGATTACATATGGAATTTTGTCACTTTTAAAACATTAGGTATTGTTCAGCAATTTTTAACCGAAAATGAAATAGCCTTAAAAGCAACCCCTCACTACCAAAATACTACTACAGATATTGACACATTTGAAATAATTTCCGACGAAAAATATAAAGAATTTATAGGAAAAGATATTATCTTATTTAAACATGAAAATAAAATGGCCAGCAAAAAATTAGCATTACATCATTTAAATAATATGAGAATATGTGATATGTGTTATCTTGAAAATTTTATATGTGAATTTAGAAAGTATTATTATGAATTAAGCCAAATTGAACAAGAACTATATACCCAAGTTTTTAAACAAAAATTACCCTATTCAATAAATATAAAGGTCGCAGAAACATTTCAAGAAAGGATAGACCATCATTCAATAGCTAATAATCTAGGAGGAGCTATATTAATTACAAAAGAAATTTTAGCCCGACAATGTCTAGACTCTAGGTTACGAAAAACATTAAAACATCAAACTATCCAATTATGTTGTTCTGAAAATGCAGATGTACCACAACAATACGGATGTGAAAAACAACATTCCCGCAAAAGAACAAAAAGAAATCCTTATTTCAAAAGAGCGAAATATAAGTATAAATGGAAAAAATATCCTTCAAACTATTTTAAAAGAAAACCTTTTAGACCTTTCAATAAACCTTATCAAAAATATTTTAGGAGACAAAAATATAGACAATTTAAGCCTAAACAAAAATATTGTCCAACAAAAAAGAAAGATTGTAGATGTTGGATCTGTAAGGAAGAAGGTCATTATGCAAATAAATGTCCTAAAAAACAAGAGAAACCATTTAAAAACAATGTTCATATATTAAATTCAGCCTTTCAAAACCATCTAGAACCAGTAGAATCTGAATACAACACTGACTCAACCATATCTTCTCTATATTTCTATGAAATGGAAAATGAATCTAACTTTACAAGCAGCTCAGAATCAGAATCAACAATTCAATCCCAACGCAACTTTTATTCAAGTGATAATTCAACGGACTAAAGTTAATGCATACATAGATACAGGTGCAACTATTTGTATTGCTTCTAAACAAATACCACTCCCTTGGAAAAAATTACAGAAACCTCTACAAATTAGAATAGCTGATGGAAGTTATAAATTTTTATGGTATGTTAGTTATTATATAAATATATTAATAGAAGGATACACTTTTTCTATACCCTCTATTTATCAAAATGAATTAGGATTACCACTAATAATAGGCAATAATTTTTTACGATTATATAACCCATTTTGTCAATATTTACATTATATTACTTTAAAAACACCTTTTATCAGATCGATAAATCAAAATTCTATTATTATTAGAATTCCAACATATCATACATCATATTATAAACAATTGCAGATCATTAGTGAGAAAATAAATCACTTACACTTTTATCTATTGAATCACATATCCATCCAATCAGAAATCGAGACCTTATTAGATTCAGTATGTAGTGATAATCCATTAGATCCTCTAAAGAACCAAAACCATGAACTTATTGAGATCAAGTTAAAGGATCCTACGCAGGAAATTAATATACCTAATAATATACCATATACTCAACAGGATGTGAAGGAATTTGGAATCAAATGTGACGATTTATTAAAAAAGGGAATTATTAGTCCTAGTAAAAGTAGACATTCAGCTCCAGCATTTTATGTCAATAATTCAGCCGAACAAAAACGTGGAAAACGTCGAATTGTGATAAATTATAAAAAATTAAATGAAGCAACTATAGGTGATGCATATAAATTACCTCGTAAAGATTTTATTATTAATAAATTAAAAGGACATCTTTGGTTTACTACATTAGATGCAAAATCAGGTTACTGGCAACTTAGACTACATAATAATACAAAAAAATTAACAGCATTTAGTTGTCCACCTCAAAAACATTATCAGTGGAATGTATTACCATTTGGATTAAAGCAAGCCCCTAGTATTTATCAACGCTTTATGGATAAGAATTTAGAAGGCTTAGATGAATTCACCTTTGTCTACATTGATGATATTATTATTTATTCTAATCAAACAAAGGAAGATCATTACAAGAAGGTCAAAATAGTTTTACAAAGATGTAAAGAGAAGGGATTAATTCTAACCAACCAAAAGCAAAAATAGCACAACAATCTATAGAATATCTTAGCATTGAATTTCATAACGGATACTTAAAATTACAACCTAACATCTTACAAAAATTAAATTTATTTCCTGATGATTGAGCCCAAGTTTATATTATAAATTGGCCTCACTTTCTTGACTGTTTATGCACTTGTTGACTCCTAATTGATGATTTTGTGCTTAAATTGGTTCCTTACATCGAGCTTTCACAATTTGCAATTTGTCAGTACTTTTTCATGATTTGATGTTAATTTCTCTATAATTTTTATGAGGACAATTGATACTGCAGGTGTTTTATTTTGTAGGAACAAGGAGTCAATCATCCATAAAGTCAACAGGTCGTGAGAAACTTTCTAGACGTCGGGACGAGCATGCACTTCCATACGTCGCGACGAGCGAATTTATGAATTAATTACCTCATCGCGACGAATGACACATTCAAGACGTCGCGACAAACGAACGGATACCCGACCCAAAAATGGAAATTTTGTCTCACTGTGCGACCCGGCCCGACCTAACCTCTATATATTTTGCCAAATTAGGTTAAGAACAAGGTCGACCGTAGTCGAGAGCTCCGATTTTACGCGTTCTGATATTTTCTTTTCCTTTGTTTTGCAGTCGGCAGCCGCAGACGACGCCTCCTTCATCTGCTTCATTCTTCTTCTTCTCTTCATTCGCCACCAGCATTCGTCGCCACCTTCTTCCTCTGTTCGTCGTCTGAGCCATGAGCAACGTCGGTTCTCCAGCAGTGATGGAGTTCTCCGACGAGATGAGTAGCTAGGTTTCCGATCTCTTGAAGATGTAGCAACGGTTTGAGTTCTGAGAGCTTCAAAGGGGTAATCAATCATCGTTTTAGATTTCTGTCATATTTTTGTAAAAACTCCGAGTTGGAGATTACTATGTATGATTGAATGAATCCGGTTATAGTTTAATCGGATGTTAGACAATGATTTATGATCTGGATTGATTTGTGTTGAATTTTTGTGCTGAAATATATGAGAGTTTCGTATATGTCTTTGGTGAATGCATCGGTTATTTTTATCTGCCTAGTTGTGTTTGGTATAAATAATCATGTTTAGCCAATTGACCAATTGCATGAATCATTCCATTTCATACACTAAGGTTTTTAACAAGATTTAATTGATCGAGTTGATTAATTAAATTCTTGGACTTAAATAGTTTTAAGGTTGATCTTTCGAAACTTAGTGGATTCCAACCCCGAAAATCATTTTGAACAGTGATAACCCGAGTGCATTTTCAAGAGAGCTTTAGAATTTGATTTCAATCTTAGAATTTTTCCAATTGTTTAATTTTCCAAAAATTACAAAAATATTCATTTATACTTTGCTTTAATTCAATTTAGTTCAATCGTTCAAAAACCCCTTTCTTTTTAAATTGCTTTCATTGCATAATTCGAATTAGGCTAGTCTTTTAAATCAATTTCATAACGGTTCCATCGAGAGAGACGACCCGAGGTTCAGCTTGCTAGAATCTTGGAATTATTTTATTTTGACCGGTTTCCAAGGTCGATTTCTTAATCGAATGACAGAGCCGCGATCACCTGACCAATTAACTAACCAAACACAAGTCCAACAATTTTTAGGCCTATTAAATTATATATCCGATCAAGGATTTTTAAAAGAATTAGCTCAAGAAAGACGTATATTATAAAAGAAATGTAGTACAACCAAAAAATAGAATTGGACTGATGAAGACACTTTAGCAGTTTGTAGACTTAAGGAATTATGTAAAACACTTCCCTCTCTTTATCATTATACTTCTGATGATAAATTATTGGTTCAGATTGATGCAAGTATGGATACATGGGCAGGAGGCCTTTTGGTACAACCACCCAACAATAAGAAATATTTATTATGCAAATATATCAATGGAACATTCAATCAAGCAGAAATGAAGTATCCAGTTCATGAATAAGAGACACTTGCTTGTCTCAAAACATTGAGAAAGTGGCGCGTTGACTTACTACCGGTTGAATTTTTAATTCAAACGGACTCCAAATATCTATGTGGATTTATAAGATACAATATTAGATCCAATTATAATCAAGGTCGTCTAATTAGATGGCAGATGGAATTATTACAATTTTCTTTTCAGGTACAATATATCAAATCGACTAACAATTTTCTTGCAGATATCTTAACAAGAGAATGGAAATAGTTATCCAACAGTTAAAGGATACTTTAGCACTCAAGCAAGCAGAATTAGTAGAAATGCAGCAAAGAACAAGTATAGTTACTAAAGAGATAAACCGAATTATATCCACTCTCGCTCATCTTGAAGAACAAGAAACATCCTCAATTACTCAGACAACTACTCCGACATCCACTCCAACAACCTACACAAATACTCAACCCATAAGTTCAACCACACCAGTTATACCTACCAAAGTTTTACCAATCCCAAAACACCATGAAAAGGATTCCAAAGTTTATGTTATTTATAATGGACCAATGGCAGGCATTTATGAAGAATGGCATCATGCAGTAATTCATATCACTGGCAAAAAAGGAATTATACATAAAAGCTTTTCTACACGAGCCGAAGCAGAGAAAGCATTAGTAGAACACCAAAATCCACCTCTTAAACCTCAATATAAAACAACTTTAACCACTCCTGCAGCAGCAAGTAGTTCTACCTCTCACATGCAGACATTAGGAAGAATTCCAAGCCCAAGTTCAACTTCTATTGATTTAGAAAGGATTAATTCTTTACCAATAAAGGATACCATCAAGGATGGAGCCAAATTAATAGCATCCGCAACATTTTATGACTGTTTTCAATCACTTAATGAATGGACCGAGGAGATGAAGATATTCCAATATTATCCACAAAATAGAGGCCGTTTTGGACCAAAGGTAATAGTACTTCCAGGAGCAGATCCATTAGCCACATATCTATTATTTCAAAGTGGATTAATAGATACGATCTATCTACAAAGCATAAGTCTTATAGCAGAATTCCCTTCTGGATTCATCCAGGCAGTCAAAGCATACAAGGATCGATTTGCAAAGGATCGAGAAATATACATCAAATTCTATAGTAGTTATCTCATCTTTGAAGTCAAGGAACCAGCCCAAGAAGTAGCAGTCCTAGTACCCAAAATAGCTTATATCCAAATTGGAATCAGCAATGGGACATGTCCACCAATTGAAACAGCTTCCAAACATCCATTCAGCTGGGATTTAATCAATCAATTTAATCTCAATTGCATTGAAGGAGTATTTATCCAGTGCCAAAGGATTAATAATGATTCACTCCTCAAGATCAATTACAAAGGATTCAACAGCATCATGGTTTCAGCATATAAATCACCAATTACTGCCAACGAAGTTCATATCTTACAAACATTTATGGAACCATTTGTCCAATTATCAGGCATTTTTTAAGCACTCACAGACGCATGGAAATATGCAATATGTAAACAACTCAACGAGTGGGCCTTACACTCCTACTCTCTTTGTCAGAATCAAGGCAGTATGGATGCGGCAAATACCGATGCATTAATAATTGAAGACGAAAGCAGTTCAAAGTAGTCAAAAAGCATCATATAGGGTTACAATGTAACCCACTCTGTATAGTTTTCTTTTGCTTTACTTTTCTTTATGTCAGTCTTTTTCTTTTTTACTTTTCTTTACGTCGTTTCTACCAACGAATCTTTCTTTTCCTTTAGTCTTGTCTGTCTTTTGTCTTTTTCTTGGAGCTCCCTATATAAGGAGCCTGAGACAACGAAGTTGGTATGACCTATTAAGAATAAAACCTTCGTTTGTTCTCCAATCTCTTTGCAATTTAGCCTTCAGTTTGGCGTCCAGTGCAGTTCGAGAAGCAGGTACTTACGAAGTTTTGTTCTTTTTAGCCTCATCATTTCTATACATTCAATATCTATATTTACTCAATTTGTTCTGTTCTGTTTCAGTTAATATCATGACTAATCAGTATACATATTTCGTGTAACACCCAAATACCTCCTAGGAGGATACATGGATGCCATCTAAGACAGAACAAACAAACCAAACATCACACTGATATTTATTTTATTTAGTAACTCAAACCTACACACATATATTACTTATCGAATCTCAGAATAAAAAAATCCAAAGAATATTTATAGGCCCAAACATGCGAAACAAAATACATTTGCGAGAAATATAAAACAGACTCCTCTGGCCAGTGCAGTAGACTTGTCCCAGTCTTTAAACTCTTCGTTCCGAACCTACACGGGACAAATCCACCGTGCTAAGCATATAGCTTAGTGAGTAATCATTTATCTAAATTAACCGATTTCCAGTATAAGCATGCATACAGAGATTAATAATCAGGCAATATGCACTTCAGAACAGTACATAACAAAACAAATCAGAAGTCCATAAATCGATTTGATTGTACTGTCTTGGGTGGCATCCACATATCCTCCCAGGGGGTATTTGGGTGTTACATTTCATTCACACTACATGATCCTTAAACTACTTAAGTGACTTGTCTTTAGTTAAATAAAATTTCATTTTAGCCTAATTAAAGTCCTAACCATCAACCATTAAGTTATGTTACAAACCTAAAAATTTGATGTTTCTTTTATTTATGTGTTTAAATACGAGAGAAAGAGATACAATTGAGTTGAGACTAATATGCTTGCTTTTGATAAAAATTGGGCAAACAAGTAGATGGATATATCAATCAAGAACAAAGTCTGTATTATTTTTTTTCCTTAAACAACACAAACTAATTTTGAGATCTAATCCACGTTTTTATGCTAAAGTCTTTAGTTCTTTTCCTATTTAGTTGCGATGCCCATTCAAAGTTTGGATCAAAACAATAATGAAGATTAAAAATAATCAATCAAATTTAACAACAGTTTCTTTATAAATTTTAGACTTAATTCAATTAATACTACAAAACAAGTTCATCACATATAACAAAGCATTCCATCGAACACCTTGAGTGCAAAAAATTTTCAACCCTATCTAAACGCAAATTAATTAAATCTTCCCATTATTTACATGGAAAACCCTAACACAAGAATAATCAAACCCAAATAAACAAACAAATGCAATTAAATTAGTCCAAAAAAACCTGAACAAAATCTTCAACCCACGGCTTACCTTCGGAAGATGCAGAGGAGATGACGACAGACCCTCATCGCTGGAGAAGATGAGAAGGAACGCCTGCGGGAGACGCTGCACGTGGTCGGAGGAGGACGACAATGGAGGAGGAAGCCGGAGGAGAGAAGAGGAACGAGCATCGGAGGCCAAAGGAGGGAAGAGCTGCGCGTGTGAGGAGAGGAGAGGAGAGGGGAGGGAAGAGTTGCGTTTTTTACTTAACCAAAATGACGTCGTTTTGGTTAAGAACAAGTGTTAATAAGAAATCAACAGGTATTTCTAGATATATTACTCAAAAAAATCGACACAATAAGCCTAGT
>JANKOE010000206.1:16080268-16094027 GCA_026284465.1 Erythroxylum citrifolium | reverse complement strand
TTATTAATTGTTATATATTAGTATTACTTTCTTCAATTTTAAAAGTTCTTGGAGTAATAAGTGTATTTTTTAATAATCAAAAGATTACAAATTCGAGTCATCTCTAATTTCTTTAAATTAAAGAGCCTTGTGAATGAGATCAGATCATTTGTTCCATTTTTGCTGTTCCAACTTTGTTTTAATTTATCTAATCTACACATTTATGTAAGTCTGTGGAACAGCATACACCTCTCCCTCGTAGGGTTGTTATTGTTGTTTGTATTATTATTATTATTATTTTGTTATTGATATTAACATATAAATATAAAAAACAACATTGGTTTTCTTTTTTTTTCAAATTAACTAATAGCAGAAGAATATATATTTTTTAGAGGTCCACAAGTGTAACCATAACATTACTCCTCTAGTGCCCATCTCTTGTGGCACAATAAATCACAACCTCTTACTTTACAACCGTCAACTGCACAATTCGTACCTCGTGCAAAGGTTCATGAAATGAATGCTCCATTATTCAAGACCAGCCTTTGGGTATTTCAGTATTTTTCCATAGCCGCCAATTTGCCTCCACACGAACCTTATGCTTCTGAATCTGAGCCGTATGTTTTTAATCAATGTATTCACATCAAGTACTGGTGTGTTGGACTCTATGAACAGAGATGGCTGCCAAGGACCGCACGATCATCAATCAACGGAACACATTTGCGGGCGTCCACTGGGTCTAAAATTCAACGAAAGCAACGGTGATTTGTACATCGCCGATTCTTACATGGGATTGTTAAAGGTAGGACCCCAAGGCGGCTCGGCAACTAGGATTGTAACACGTCAGGGCGGCATTCCTCTCGGATTCACCAATGGTTTGGACATTGATCTTTCAAACGACGTCGTTTATTTCACAGACAGCAGTTCACGATACGATAGACGGTACACCCTCGCACACTGATCTATGCATTGTTTCATTTATAAGGTTAAAAACGTTAGAACTTTATAATTTTATTATTCCAAAACAAATTCAGGAATCACCTCTCAGTAGTATTGAGTGGTGACAAGTCAGGGAGGTTAATGAGATACGATCCAAAAAGCCAAGAAGTGAGTCTCCTTCTAGGCAACCTCTCGTTCCCAAATGGGGTCGCATTAAGCGAGGACAAAAGCTTCCTACTACTAGTAGAAACCACAAAGTGCAGAGTCATGAGATACTGGCTTCAAACACCAAAAGCTGGAACTCTCGAAGTCCTTGCTCAACTTCCGGGTTTCCCGGATAACATAAAGAGGAGTCCAAGAGGTGGGTACTGGGTTGGTATGCACTCGAGAAGAGAGAAGCTTTTGGAGATGCTGCTCTCGCGTCCATGGATAGGGAAAGCTCTGATCAAGCTTCCTTTTGATGTCGTGAAAGCTCACGCAGCTTTGGCCAAGTTCAGAGGGAGTGGTCTGGCGGTGAGGTTGAGTGAGGAAGGCAAGGTTTTGGAGAGCTTTGAAGAGAAAGACGGCGAGGGGTTGTTGTCTGTAAGTGAAGTTATGGAGGAAGATGGGAAGCTGTGGATTGGTTCAGTGAATTCACCTTTCGCAGGAAGGTATGATTATATGTGAAAGTATCGAAGTCTTGTAGCTCAGGGGTCGTGTTCCCCGTATTGTAGCTTAGTTTTCGTGTATTTTTTCTACTGAGTCAAAAAAAAAAACGAGTATCGAAGTCTTGTACAGTTGAAGGAATAAAGAGTTGAGAGATAAAATAGCTTCCTGATGGCTTTGGTTTCACGATGCTTCAAAATAAAAATCGTTTTAGCAAGGTGTGCATTTATTAAGAAAGTTAATGAAATATTTGATATACTTTTATTAATTGCATGTTAAAGTGTCTTAAAAATATAATCGATGTGATTAAGATGTAAGATAAATTAAAAAATAATTTTAAAAGTAAAATTATAACTACGTATAAAAAGTCACAAACGATACTTATTTTAAATAATTAAAATTTTTCTAAAACGACATTTATTTTAAATAGGAGGGAGTAATTATAAATTAATTTTTTGGTCAAAAATATAGTCAATACTTGATTGTAACGATTATTTAATATTCATTCCTGAAGTTTATTGGGAATGTATTTAAAAAATCAAGTGTTCGTATATCATAAAAAAGGATAGTAAATTAAAATTCTTAAATTAAAAAAATTAATTAAGTATTTAAATTTTTATCCAAAAATACGACCAATACTTATTTATAACAATTAGGTATTCTTAAATCAACCGATAAAGTTATTTTTTGTGACTAAAAATTCACATTTCGGAGTCATAAAAATAGTTATTCGGTTAAAATACATAGGTAATATTACTTAATGGTTTCTTAATTACTTTTTCAAAAACTATTTTTTCTTTACTATTTTTTCACTGCTCAAAAAATCGACGATTAAAAAGTTCAACCAAATTGATCGGATCAATTATAAAAATTTTGGATCGTCAAATTTTTTGGTTTAATTTCTAACTTTTTAGTTTGGTTTATTTTAATAAACTTTATTGTTAAAGGCTGATCATATATTAATTAATAAATCAATTTTTATAAATTAATAATTTCTTATAAACTAAAATAAATTAATTAATTTTTATTTAATAATATTTTTAAGTAAAATTTAAACTTTTGGATGAGTAAGGAAATTTTCATTTTATCATATGTCAAAATTTTTAATTTTATTCAATATTTATTCGACTTTATGATCATCTAATACTTGTTGAATATTTTAAATGTTAAATTTTTTATTTTATCAATTTATTTTAATAACCTTTATTTTAAAAATTAATCAATTTATTAATTAATTGGTCAAATTTTTATAAACTAATTAATTTTTATAAAATTTAAACCATTTATTTTAATGATTTTGAAAAATCGAAGGGGGTCAATTATTTCGTAAACTTTCCACAAACTTATTTGGTACCAACAAAATAAAAATAAACAAAACCGACATAATAAAAACACCAAAAATTTGGTAACGCAATTCGACACATTTTGCCTACGTCTGCGGGGCCCTCACCCAGCTTAATCACTTTAACTGAAGTATAATAGTTTTACCGAAGGTTTTACTGAGCCGATACCACTCAACCCTTGATACTATTTCTTAACCTCACTTTCAGTGAAAGAATTTTACACCTAATAGTACGACCGTCTTGTACTAATCTCAATAGAAAATTTTCTCAATCAATTTTTTAATAAAAAATAATAAACAAATAATTTAAGTGATTAAAATAATAAAGAACAAAAATGAGATACACCTGAGATAAAACAAAGAAACAATTTCCCTGTAAACTCAGCGCGGTAGCTCAACCTTTCTTCACGGAAAAAACAACCCACAGTGTTTCAATTAAAAGTCAAAGACCACTTCACCGAAGATGAACTTCAGTGTATCGTAACATCGAAACGTGTGGAACGTTTTACACATAAACATTATTGAGCGTTCACGTTAATTACTGCAATCAGAAAATCACTGCACCTTCAACCAAACGTCTCACACTCGCCCACAGTGACTTAACCGTGAGTCACTTTTGATATTATATTCAGCTAAAAAGCTTCATGTACGCAGCTTCAATGATACACACACATATCTAAGATGGACTTCTGCTATATATTTTCTCCAGGCTTGCATGATTTTTATAAGACGAGTAGAAGATAGGGAGATGCCGTGGGTCCACACCAAGATCTTGCAACTGACCTTTATTTTATATTACCAAAGATCACGTAAGCTTCCTTTGATATATATATATATATAATAAATTAATGCCCACTCCCCGTTTAATTGCAAGAATCCAAAAACCACCGAAACCCTCTTTTTTCTTCTTTATTTTTTAATGCATACTCCAATGTTTTAAGCACACTACCATGAGATATACTTCAGCCGTAGACAGACATATACTTCAAACCCACAACCACCGCATCCCTTTTTTTTTCCTAATATCCAAAATTTACAAAATCTTCACAAAATCAGCATTAATTTAATTTCAATATTCCCATTAAGATAGATTTCAATGTAGTATATAATTATTTCACAAACACAGATGTGACTACTACTGTTTTTTAATCTCACTATAATTAAGATTTTATATGTTCAATTAAAATGTCAAAACTAAATAAAAGATACATATAATATATCTTAACAAACTCCCTATTTTTTGTATTGTTTGTCACAAATACAAAACTCCCCATAAATAACATAATTGGACATATAAATCAAACGCACAATCTACATGACAAATACTCCCCCTTAATTAAATATCAAGTTCCAAAGAACATCAAGTTATCAAATCATCCAAATTTCTCCCCCTTGAACAAAAAGATGCTAAAAAGTACGACAAAATTACACGCATATATCTTAAATCTCCCTCTAAATGGAACATTCACCATAAACAATCTGATATCTTCCCCTCTAGACAAAACAACATCAAAATGCATAATCATAATAATCAACCATAGATGCAGTGGAAGAATCATAAACATGACAAAAAGAAAAATTACCAGCATTCAAAACACTTAAAGATATGCCCAAAAGATAGAGAGATACCCGAAAGATATTCATACTGATAAGAAAGCCGAGGAGTCTTCGGTGAAGCGAAATAGAAGTTACAATGCAAACTACTAAAAAGATGAGATGACAATATCAATATAAAACTAAAGAACTAAAAAAAATCTTTCTTTCTTTTTTTTGTTTTCTCTTTTTTTTAACAACAAAAAAAAACTTTAAAAATGTAAAACCCACTGTCCCCGTGCCCCTTGAAGAATCTCAAACTTGGTCTTTTTCTTTGGCTCGAATGAAGATGTGTAACACAAGTAGCCTGCAAGTTCTCGATAATCAACCCTTTTTTCTCTTGTTTTTCTCCTTTCGCTCACATCTCCAATAACATTTTATGCTGAATGATTTCTTCGGATTTGAGACGAAGAACCTCTGTTCAAATCAGCCGTCATTGTTTTGGTTGGTTTATCATATGAAGTAACTGAAAGTTCTTCAGTTCGTGTAGTTACTTCCTCGGCAGTAACTAACTGCAAATCTTGGCATTTTCTTGTTTTTCCTTCACTACGTTTTTGCGCTTGTACTTGACTCTTTCTAATCCAAGCTTGCTTCGATACCATGGGATGTCATTGAAAATTTAATAGAGAGCATTTAGATTTTCTGTTTTGATCCCTTTGAAATATCATTTGTAGTAACTGATAACATCTTGGTTGTATATGTCCAGTGACTCCACAAAAATGACACGTGGGTATAAATCTTTGGTTCTTTCCTTATGTTTCTTTTTCTTGGACAGATTTGGATATGTCATCTTTCTTTTTATTCACTTTACAGCACTCACCCTTATAGCCAATGCCCTAAAGATTTCCTTTAACTTTACCAATTGTCAACAACTTTTCTAACTTTTCAGTACCTCCATTTAACATTCTCAATCATTTTTCGGTACTTACTAATTTCATTCTAGCTTCACCAAGCTCATTTGACGTCAACATCAAATTCTTTTCTAACTCTTAGATGGTGTTCTTCATGGAAAGATTCTCTTCCTCCAATCTTTCTTTCTTTCTACACGTTTTCACCAACTTTTCATACATAGCCTTGTAATCCTCGTAACTATTCCCTTTTTTATCATATAAGCCACTTCCATCACTGTCATAATCTGATAATAAGTCTTGAGATGAGTTGTTTTTGAAATTTTTCGATTTTCCCTCTTTTCCAACTTCAGTTACTGTTAAGCAAGTAACTGGACTTTTGATATGTAAGGCAACCAAAGCAGCACTATTCGTTATTTCTTTTTCGCTACCATATTCACTCTTGGAATCATTCTCACTCCAGGTACTTGTTAAAGACTTTCCTTTTCTTTTCTTCAAAGTATTAGCATATTCGGATTCAATGTGTCTGAAATCTTGACATTCATGATATTGGATTCTCTTTGCCTCCCGCTCACCCTTTTTGTATTTTGATTTTTTGTCTTGAGCTCGATGAATTTTCGTCAAATTATCCAAAGTCGAATCTGTCCTTCTTTATTTTTTTCAGCCATTTACCAAAATTTCGTGTGAGTAATACCAAGTCTTCGTTTTCATCTAATTCATCTTTCGCATCATGCATACTTTTTCTAGTTTCCACCTGTAGTGTCTCTCTTGTAGTCATGTTTGCGAAACTAAGATCTGCACCAACTTGCTACCAAGTTCTGAATCGGTGACCTCGTTCTGATACCAATTGAAAAACCGAAGGGGGTTGATTATTTCGCAAACTTTTCGCAAACTTATTTGGCACCAACAAAATAAAAACAAGCAAAACCGAAATAATAAAAACACAAAAAATTTGGTAACGCAGTTTGGCACACCTTGCCTACTTCTGCGGGGCCCTCACCAAACTTAATCACTTTCACCAAAGTACAACAGTTTTACCCAAGGTTTTACTAAGCCGAATAGTACGACCGTCTCGTACTAACCTCAATAAATAATGAATAAATAATTCAAGTGATTAAAAAAGAACGAAAACTAAATACACTCGAGATAAAATAGAGAGACAATTTACCTATAAATTCAGCTCCGCCGTAGCTCAACCTTTCTTCACATAAAAACATCTCATGGTATTTCTTCAATTAAAAGTCAAAAACCACTTCACCGAAGATGAACTTCAGTGTATCATGACATCAAGACGTGTGGAACGTTTTACACATAAACATCACTGAGCCTTCACGTTAATTACTGCAATCAGAAAACCACTGCGTCTTCAACCAAGCGTCGCACACACGCCTACAGTGTCTTAACCGTGAGTCACTTTTGATACTTTATTCAGCTAAAATTCTTCATATGCGCAGCCAATAAATATTCTTTACAGACACGTGACATCCACAGCAATGATACACACACATGTCTAAAGATGGACTTCTGAGATATATTTTCTCCAGGCTTGCGTGATTTTTACAAGATGAGCAGAAGATAGGGAGATGCCGTGGGTCCAAGATCTTGCAACTTATCTTTATTTTATATTACCAAAGATCACGTAAGCTATCTTATATATATATATATATATATATATATATATATATATAAATAATGCCCACTCCCCATCTAATTGCAAGAACCCAAAAACCACTGAAGCGCTCTTTTTTCAACGCCTAACATGAGATATACTTTCAGCCGTAGTAGATTTTTTTTTTTTTTGATATGAGGAAACTTTGTAAGTAGACCAAACGGGCACACCTCTTTGAGGATCTAACTAGCGCATCACTTTACAGGTGAGCCAAGCGGACACACCTCATCATCGAAGGCTCAACTAATTTTCTACCTATAGGTAAAACTCCGACTGCCCCAGACTTTTACAAAAGGGGCTAGCATGGAATCGAACTTGGAATCTAACCGAAGTCAAGTCTCGCTCTCAACCATTGAGTCACACCCGTTGAAGGCCACCTGTAGTAGACGCTTACTTCAAATACGCAACAACCACATCCCTTTATTTTTTTTTCAATATCCAAAATTCACACAAAGTTAACAGTAATTTAATTTCAATATTCCTATAATAATAGGCTATAATGTAGTGCATAATTCTTTTACAAACACAAGTATGACAACTACTATTTTTTATTCCCACTGTAATTAAAATTTTATATGTTTAATTAAAATGTTAAAACTAAATAAAAGATATATATAATATATTTTAACAGGTTTAATTTTTAATTTGATTTTTAAAATATTGTTATAAAGTGAGTATTAAACCTCAAACACATATTTTTATCTTTCCGGTTCCTTGATTCCTGGACGTCAGGACTAGGAATTTCACCTTGACAACTTCAGATATCGATCCTTCGTTCCTCTGCAATATTTCATGATCGGCTTGTCTATGCTTATCCAGAAGAAATTGGTTTGTGAAGATAAAAGAAAAGGACGTAATCCTGATCTGTACTAGAACATCCTCGTCATCTTCACGTGTATAAGCACAAAACCTCAAGGTAGAAAGGTAGATTGTCTGGATGAGCCTGCTCTAACATACGTCTGTATCAGAAGAAGATGACGAGACGACGATGTCAGTACATTGAGAAAATTAAAATTGCGTTAATGTTAAAATTTAAAAATTTCAATGAAATTTTAATAACATATAAATAAAGGAGATTATGAGTTGCTAAATATTATAAAAATATATAATAATTTTAAAATTTAAAAATTTAAATAAAAATGTCGATACGTGAGAGGAGACGTCCAAAACTTCCAGTGAGAAGGTTATACTTAGAGGCTGTAAGATGAAGAAAATAATACTTACGAAGAATTGAGAAGAGTTAATCAATAATGATATGACCTACTGAAAGTTACCGAAAACATGACTCTTAATAAAAAACTTTGACGACATGGATAAAGAGTACAACATAGAGAGATACTTCTTTTTCTTAATTATCACTCTTTTAAATATTTTATTTCGAGTTTTATATCTTATATTTTAGCTTACATTTAATATCTAGCGCTTTCCTATTATTTATTTAACCTAAATGTTTTCTTACTTAACCTAAAAATTTTCTTGCAATAATTTATTTGATTTATTTATTTACATGTATTCTTTTTTGTTCGAGCATTTATTTACTTATTTTATTTTTATCTTAATTATTGTATTACTTGTTATTTATATATATATATATATATTTATTTGTATTTTATTATTATTATCTTTTCTATACGTAGGGTTATCAAAAATAATTTTTCTATTAGAGATACGAATGTATACTAAACCTCTCTAAATCTTATGTTATTTGTAACAAAATTTACTAAATTGTTGTTGTTGTTACTTTCGTGCTTATAAGTCAATCGATAAAAGAGTTATTAAGTTCCGGTTGGGCTTTATGATCAGGAAATATTCATTCTAAATTTAAATGAATTTAGAAAATTAAAAAATTTCAAAACTCGAAAAGTTATAATTTAATAACGTAAATAATTTAAATTTAATTAGATTTTAAACTTAATTCCTAATTATATAAGAAAAAAATAAACTAAACGTCAGCTAATTAAATCCGATTTATTACCCAATTTTGAGTATATAAAACTTAAAACCCACCTCGAATTATTACTAATATCAAACACGTGACACCTCAACTCATTCCAGACCATTTTCAACGTTAGGTACAAATACACCGAATACGATGAATAGACCCGAGGCATGACTCAGCCAAGAGAGTAGATAATGTATACATGAGACAAGTGGTACGTGATTAGGTCTTCGGAGTATGAATTCATGAGTAGAATACTACTCGTATCAGTTGACAACTGCCTTATCTTTTGTCCAAGACCTACCTGAGTGACGGAGCCAGAAATTTAAGTTAGGGGGCTCAAAAATTAATTTTTTAAATTTTAGGGGGCCCAATACACTACCGACCCTTAAATAACTATATCTTTATATACATATATATATTAAAAATGATTTTTTTAAAAAAACTTGGGGGGCCCATGGGCCCCCCAAGTTTATATGTGGCTACGTCCCTGTAGGGCCGTTAGGACAGATTGAGTCAGGGTGATGCGATCGACAAAGGCTAATAAGCTAGCGGACCAGCCGAACAAACGTCGGTGAACCTGATCCAGGATGTATTGATATGTACGCTTATTGACTTGTTCGTGCAAAAGGGGAATACCGAGATATTGTCCAAGATCCATTGTCAATTTGAAGCCCATCGCGTGACTTAAGGAACGAGACAACCTGGGGGAATATTTTTGGAAAAGTAGCATCGAGGTTTTTCTAGGCTGATGCGTTGTCCAGAAATAACACAAAAGGACTCCAGAGTGTCTTTGATAACCGAAACTTGATTCGGTGAGGCTTTAGCAAAGAGGATGAGGTCATCAGAAAAAATAGATGAGAGAGAATTGAACCTGTTCGTCCAAGTTGAATAGGTCGCCACTGGCCTTGAGCCACAGCGTGGGTAATGGTATGACCAAGTCGTTAGATGCAGAGGACAAACAGATAGGGGGATAGAGGGTCACCCTGACGAAGTCCTCTGGTCGGGTTAAAGGGGTCACTTAGTGCGCCCTGCCAAGTAACTTGAAAAGAGACCGAGGAAATGCACTTCATAATAAGGTTGATGAGCGAGGTAGGAACTCCAACATCGGTAAGGGTATCTTGAATGAAATTCCAAGACAGCCTATCGTACACTTTCTTGAGGTCCACTTTGATGTCCATTAGCCGTTTTCGACTAGCTTTCCATTGCATGGTATGGATGACCTCTTGAGTAATGATGATATTGTCCGTGATTAACCGCCCAGGGACAAAGCTACACTGTGTCGGTGAAATTAGATCGTTCATATAGGGTTTGAGACGACTAACAATAATCTTAGTTATGGCCTTGTAAAGCACCGAACACAATGCGATAGGTCAGAATTGCGTGATAAAAGGTGGGAGAGGGGAGATTCAGGATAAGAACCACAATGGGTCGATTGAGGTCAGAGTCCCAAACCTCATGTCGGAAGATGCGCTAGAAGAAAGAGGTGAGAGAGGGGCCAGTAGATACTTTGATTGTCTAGTAAATGTATAATATATCAAACTCTTCGACTCTTCAAAACGATTACAATAGTGCAAACCAAATCTAAAATCTCGTTCCCACATGCCATCACAAAGTTGTTATCGAAGTTCTATCTAAAAAAAGAAAACCTAAACAATGTCATTTTATGAACTTTTTGTTTTCCACGAGGTGTCCTCCTAGGAGGGTTGCAAAACATGATGTTTCATACCAATTACGCATGTAGTCTGGTTAACATCGCCACATGTCATAGAGTCAATTGTCACATATTACCTAGCCAAGTGCTACTCCATTACTTGGGTCTTGCATTTGTCAAGTCAGCTAACATGTCATCACCCCATATCATTACTTGGGTCTAATATTTGCCCATATCATCACCTATGTTATCATTAGCTCGATTGAGTCAATTCAATTTAAATCTTAGCCAACTTAGGTCAAATCTCCAAAAACCATTACTTTGATTAACTGGGTCAACTATTTTCTTATTTAGTTCTCTCTTCATTCAGGTTAGTTCCTAAAGTTTTTTAGTGCTTTGAACTTAATTTTGGGGTTAAATTAGCTAAATTACGCTTCTCAAAACATGTTTTCTCTTATTTCTTGTGGTGTTCTATTACTCTGCTGATAACCTTCTTGTTTATGCATTATACATGCTTCTAGACTTCTCCGGTACATCCTTCAACCAATTAATGTCACATTTGATGGCTTTAATTATGATTTATGGGTTGAGAAGATGTGTAGTTTTTTTTTCAAAAGACATGATTCTATGAAATATCATGACCGATGAAACTCAATCTTATTAAAAAAGACAAATGAAGATATAAATGCATTGACTAAATGCTTAGTAACACAAGACATAAATTATCAAACTTTGACATGGTTGTATATATGTTAAATTTATCAAGTTAGATAGACTTTGCATATTTGACATTGCTAAAGAGGTACAATTTTTATAAAGGTATTTTATCTCTAATGATGTGAACCAATTTTAGTTACATTGACACCTTCAACGGATACAACAATAACCTAGCCAACTATTTGTGATTATGTATCTAAATTGCAAGTACTTTGAGATTAATAGACACTAAGAGATCCTATATGACCTAACATTAAAGCAACTATTATAGATGCTAATGTTCATGATCGTAAGCATATTTGGTGATTGTTCATGACTATTAGAGATGGTTGAGTCCATCCACAACTCTCTTTTTCATTGAGATTATCTATCTAATCTTGATATTATGGTCAAAATATTAATCACAAAAAGTACTTGACTCAATGCCTTTAGCATAGAAAAGTCTATAACACCTATAGATGTTGTTCTTATCAGTCAAACCTTATCCTATCACACCTCTACCCCTCAGAACTTAGCTAAGAAGTCCTAAGGTATTTTGTTACTACTATAAAAAAAGAAGTGATCATCACATCTTGAATTGCAAAAAAAACCCTAACAAATTTCTAGACAAAGTAACTCTTCTAAGTAATCTTAAACTCAATATTTTATTGATGCCACTGTTACCACAAAGGGTTCAATAGAGAACACATGTTCTAATTTCTCCTTGAAAAATTTAATGTTCTCCTACAACTTCAACTATATTCTAATATTATTTCTTCTCATATCTTATTTGTCACATCAAGTGCTTCATCTTTATAATACTTTGATTTTTCTTTTTGCAACTACATGACCTCTAGCCCCTTTATATTTGACTTTTCAACCACTCCTTTTGTTTCAAATGATGTTTATATTACTGATGATTCGCTATACATATTCAAAGTATAAGCATTGTTCAAATACCTATGTTATCCTTACCTAATACTTTTCTTATCCTTAAGCTTTCTTTAAATCTCATATCTATTAGTCAATTATATGAATTTTGTGTTAAATTACTTTTTAGGTCGTAGTTGTACTATACAGAATCTATATATAAGCAAGATTCAAGGGAAATGGTGTAAGTTTTGACAGTTTGTTTGAACTTATTTTTCTTTACCTCCCATCCAAACTTATTATTGGTGCTATTACGTCCTATCACTGACACTCTCATCTTGTTCTTCTCTCTAATATTAAGCCAAGACATTTAATTTCTAGTGATTATTTAGGTCATGTTAAACTTTGATTATGTTTCATGTCAACTTTCTAAATGCCATATATTACCTTTTTTGTAGCAATGATTATATTTCTTTATCATCTTTTAATTTGATTTATTCTAATATTTGGGGACCTACTCTTAATAACATTATGAGTAGTTTGTGATATTATGTAATCTTTATTTTTGATGATTCTTTTAAATATACATAAATTTATCTTCTACAATATTGGTTTGAGTTTTTTTTTATACATATTCTCACTTTATAAATTTATACGAGAAATGCTACCAAAAATTAAGGCACTCCAAAACATAAACTCCTCAATAGTTTTAGCAATAAAATTAGGAACAACAAAAGAAGAGTCAAATTAAATGTGTTGTAGTAATTTGTGAAACTTGATTGTATCAACCAAATAGCCTCAAATTTGGAAGGCTTCGAAATTTGATCATAAACCATCGAAATAATAAATTGGGGCAATGATTTGAGGAAATTTTGGATAAAGGCAACACCTTACCTCTTCAAACACAAATTGTTAATTATAATTGCAAAATGTTTTTTCAAATAATAACTCTTTTGTTAGTTCAAGCAAATGGACAACAAATTTTAGGTCAATCAAGTTATAACAATTAATGAACTCAACAAACCTCCAACTTCCATAAAGTTTAGAGGTTCCCATTCTCTTTTTCTACCTAAGTGGAACATGAATAAAATCAAAGTTATGAGTACCATACCGTACTGGGCAGTATTGGCCAAAAAATGATAAGATATAAAGTAATTTAATATCGGGATTTGGTATCGGTCTGTACTAACTAATACCAAAATATTGGCTAGTTACCAAACTTAATAACAATTTTTTAAAAGTTAAGGACTAAATTGAAATTTTGAAAAAAATAACCCTAAACTTACTCAACCCCCCTCCTTAACACAGTACCGCTTACGCCTCTCTCACAGTCTGACTCTCATCTCACTTATTTGCTCTCACTCTTAGCCCTTAGGTCAGCTCATCGGCTACCCATTGCACCCAGTCTCACCTACACATAGTTGCACTCAGTGACGGAGCCAGGAATTTAAGATAGGGGGGCCCAAATAAAATATAGATTTCACAAAAAATTTCATATCAAAACTAAGTAAGAAAACAAAGTTTTATTAAGAATATAAAATAGTTAAAATTACAATGATCCTCGCCTACTTTTCATAGATTGAAA